>VZRQ01000595.1:307622-406078 GCA_013397975.1 Machaerirhynchus nigripectus
TCCCCATATAAAACCCCAAAGTCCCTGACATTTGCTCTCTCTGTTCCTGGGAACTGCATGTTACCATGTGAATAAAGTTCTTCTGTGAAGAACTTCATGTGTCTTCCCATGCAGAGACCCTTCTCGCCTCCTTTATTGCCACTCTGTTGTGGAGCCGACAGCCAGCTGGAGCATGAGCACAGGGCTGCCCAGAAGGGCTACAGCAGCAGAACAACTGCTTTCCCCAATGCAGCCCTGCAGCGCTCTCTGGGAAGGTTTGCAGCTTGCCATGCCAACAATAGAAACTAGAGACCACAACAAGGGACCTCATGGTGGAGTGGTGGAATGACTCTACTCCTTGAGCAGCAGGAGAAACAATGTGTGATCACTGATCNAACAATGTGTGATCACTGATCATAACCCCCATTTTCATCTCCCTGTACCACTGGGGGAGGAGGTTGAGCTTGGGAAGTAGGAAGGGATGGAGGGAAGGTGTTTTTAATAGAAACTAGAGACCACAACAAGGGACCTCATGGTGGAGTGGTGGAATGACTCTACTCCTTGAGCAGCAGGAGAAACAATGTGTGATCACTGATCATAACCCCCATTTTCATCTCCCTGTACCACTGGGGGAGGAGGTTGAGCTTGGGAAGTAGGAAGGGATGGAGGGAAGGTGTTTTTAAAGTTTTATTTTAGTTCGCATTATCCTGTTCTTATTTTATTAGCCTAATATGTAGTTCCAGTCACCCTGCCATGCGCAGTAGATTATTATGCCATTCACTAGATCAGTTTGCTCAGGACCTCATCCAACCTGACCTTGAAGATTTCCAGGGATGGGACATCCACAGCTTCTTTAGGCAAATCGTTCCAGTGTTTGACCACCCTCTGATTAAAGAATTTCTTCCTAATATCTAATCTAAACCTACATTTTTTTTAATACCATTGCCCCTTTGTTACACCTTGGTAACTTAAATCCAGGTCTAAACCAATGTTCTTTTGCTCTGGGTAGAGGCAAAGAGGAATACTGACCAGATATCCTCAAGAGGTAAATATCACACAAAAGTTTACTGGTAAACTATGGAAAATTGAGGAACTTCGGAAAATGATTTTGTACAACACAGGATAGATTTAGACCATTCAACATAGAAAACTTTAAACCCATTTGATGTTATGTTACATGAAAAGAGTGTTAGAAGAAGAAGAAACAGAGAAAAACAGAAAGACAGGAAAGATGTAGAAAAACAGACATAGCTACCAACTCCTGGGTTCCAGCCATTCAACAGATAGAAAACTCCAAGATGAAGGTAGGGTGAAAGAAGAACATGCTTGTTTGGTGGTCAGCCTTCTTAAATTTGTGACCCATTCTGGGCCTTCCGGTCACTCAGCCACTCAGGGGCTGGGTCAGGCAACACTGGGGGGCTACCTCCAGTGTGAAATGATTGACAGACACTGATGGGCTGGGGTATATGGGGGACAGGGCACTACCTTACCAGAACAAGGCCTGACCCACCCCCTACCACACATTCCAAGCCTCCAAGATGTCACTAAACAGATCACCTTTTCCAGTCTCTGACACCCTTTTCCTATCACAGTCTGCCTGTGTAAAAAGTTGCTCTCCCTCCTTTGTATAAGCTGCCTTAAGGTACTGGAAGGCAGCAATGAAGTCTCCCCAAAACCTTTTCTTCTCCAGGCTTAACAACCCTTGCTGTCTCAGCTTGGCTTCATAGCAGACATGTTCCTTTCGATCTTCATGGCCTCCTCTGGACCCTCTCTAACAGGTCCATATCTTTCATGTGCTGGGGACCCCAGAGCTGGATGCAATGCTCCAGGTGACGGTCTCATGAGCGCTAAATAAAGGGGCAGAATCACCTCTCTTGACCTGCTGGCCACATCTTTTCTCATGCAGCCTCAGATGAACTTGGCCTCCTGGGCTGTGAGCACACAGTTGGTTCACGTCTAGTTGTTCATCCACAAGAACCCCCAAATCCTTCTCTGCAGGAATTCTTTCAATAAGTTCTTCTCCCTGTCTGTACTCATGTCTGGAATTGCTGTGACCCAAGTGCAGCACTTTGCACTTGGACCTGTTGAACTTTATGGAAGTCTCATGGGCCCATGAGACTTAAGCTTGTCCAGGTGCCCAGACGGCATCCCATCCTTCTGTTGTGTCAATTGCACTGCTCACTCAGCTTCACATTATTTGCAAACTTGCTGGGTGTGCACATGCTCCCACTGTCAGTGTCATTGATGAAGATATTGAACAGCACTGGGCCCAAGACAGTGTCCTGAGGGACACGACTCATCACCAGCCTTCACCTGGACATAGAGCTATTGACCACAATTTTCTGGCTATGTCTAACCAGCCAATTTCTTATCCACTGAATAGTCCATCTATCAAATCCCTGTCTTTCCAATATGGAGGTAAGGATGTGATGGGACCATATTAAAGGCCATACAGAAGTCTAGAAAGATGACATTTGTTGGCCATGTCTTGTGAACCATTGTCATCACTTTGTCAGAAGCCACCAGACTTGTCAGGTACAATTTGTCCTTAGAAAAGCCTTGCTGACTGACTCTCATCCCCTCCTTGTGTTTCACGTGCCTTAGCATGTGTTCTAGAAGGATCTGCTCTGTTATCTTCCCAGGCACAGAGGTAAAGTTCACCATTCTGTAGTTCTTCAAATCTTCCTTTCTCTCCTTTTTAAAAATAGGAGCAATGTTTCCCTTTTTCCTGTCACAAGGGACTTCAACTGACCATCATGGCATTCCAAATATGATGGAGAGTGGTTTGGCAATACCGTCAGCCAGTTCCCTCAGGATCATGGGATGCATCTCATCAGGTCCATTAGGCTTATGGCTGTTTAACACCATCAGGTGATCCTGAACCTGCTATTTGCTTATAGTGGGAGGGACTTGTCTGGTTTAGCACAGCTCAAGCTTTATTTAAAGTAGCTGTGTATTTAAATTTACTTTATTTAAAGTATATTCTGTAGCTGGTGGAAAAATCCACCAGCTACAGAAGTGATGCTTTTGCAAGGGTCTGTTCTAACTTCCTCCAGAGCCCATAGAACCAATCAATCAGTTAATTTGAATACTGACAACTCTGTTGAGACACTTCAGAAGCTTTCCATGCCTCTGTAAACCACATTAAAGCATGAACAAGCCCGGGAAGCTCTCTCTTGCTTCTGGCTTTTGGACAAGTGACTGTGGTGCCATGCGGCCTGGCAGGCTGGGCTGGGCCCTGCGCTACTCGGCCCAGTGGGGACGGGCCACAGCCTGTGGCTCCGTGCCCGCCAGCCCCCCAGCACGGCTTGGCAAGATCCCAGCTGCTCGGCACAGCTAAACATCTCAGCCTTTCCTGCTTCGTTAGAGCGGCCTCGTGGCTCGGCTCGACCAGGTGGCCACCCGTCCAGTGCGGCCACCAAAATGAAATTCTATACCAACACGAACTCCCACTTAGCAGAGATCATGTGACCACCAGAGAGGGATAAGTTCCAGCTGCAAGGCTCTGGTAAGATTCACCCCTTTAGTGCTGTAAGATTCTTCAGAACAAATGAAACCTGGAAACATCAAATTTTTCCCTGAGTCAAAAGAAAAGGAAGAGTGAAGGCATGTAGAAAAACACCACAGAGACACTAAAGTCAGTGAAGAAGGAAGAGCTGAAGCCCAGAGAGAGGAGAAAGAGGAGATGCTTCAAACCTAGAAGATTAAATTCTTTTGTAAAGCTATGGTGATGGACTATAATACATCAGAGTACCCCTTGTAATTTCATGAGGAAAGCATGGGGGAGTGGAGGGTTCAAACCGCAGCCATGAGCAAAGGTATCTCTGCTGAAGTAAGTAAATTTTGAAGTAGTTGTGAACTAATGAGAAGCTTGAACAAAAAAAAAGAGATGTGTGATGAATACCCTTGCTCCCAGGGAAGAAGAAGACCTCTGTTCCTAGTGAAGGTGATCCCAGAGATAGATGAAGAGAACCTTTGCTTTTGAACAGCTCATCCTTAAAATGGTAACCCATTAGCTAAGACTGAAACCTTGAAAACAGTTGTGGGGAAAGCTGTAACTCGAAGGAAGGGACCTTCACATTGAGCAGAGAACTACTCCAGGCAGCTGTTTTTTGCGACATTGAAGCCACAACAGAGCTGTTTCTTGTGGAGAAATTGCTACAGCAGGGCAGGAGAGAGTCCTCTCCCTAAGTGAACTGGAGAAACGATTATAGAGGTGGTAAACTGACTGGAAAAAATCCCAAGCTTTGTGTCTTTACATTGTCAGTGGGAGAAGAAAAGAGGAGGGGGAAGAAGAAGTGTTCTGAAGGTTTATTCTGACTCTTTTTTTCTTTTAGTTCTGTTAATAAACTTCTTTATATTCTTTAATGTTTGTGCCTGCTTTGCTTTCTCCTAATTCTTATCTCACAGAAAGAAAATAAGTAGGTAATGGATTATGAACAAAACCACTACAGGACTTCATTCCCCCCACACCCATGCAGAGGATCAGGGACTTGAGAGAAGTAGGAAGCCTGACTTCCAGTGAAGACGGATGCAAAAAACTCATTGAGTGCTTCAGTGTTCGTATCAGTTGCCGCCAGTTTACCCTTCTTGTTTCTCAGGGGCTTACATTGTCCTTGGCCTTTCTTTTCTGACCTATGTACTTCTAGAATACATTTTTTTAACCCTTCATATTACTTGCCAAGTCCTGTTCCAGCTTAGTCTTGACTTTCCTAACTCCATCCCTACATATTCAAAACATGTCCTTGTACTCTGCCCAGGTCACCACTTTCTGCTTCCACTGCCTGTGCATTTCATTCTTACTGCTCAGTTTGAGGAGCAGATCCTTGCTCAGCCATGACAGTTTCAGGCCTGCCCTGCTCCATTTCCTACACACCATGACACAGAGCTCCTATGTTTTAAGGAAAGTGCCCTTAAAGAGCTACCAGCTCTGGTCAGCCCCTTTGTCCTTAAGGACAGTTTCACAGAGGATCTCATTCACCAACTCTTTAAACAGCTGGAAGCTTGCTCCTGCAAAGTTCAAGGTTTTGACTTCACTCCTCATTATTTATCACTTTTGGGGGCTGGGCATATTCCTCAGTTTTGTCTTGATTCTCTCTTCCAGCAGTGACACCCAATCTGACACAAAATGAGCTGAAATTGGAAGTTCCGATAAAGGAACACTGACAAGGTTGCACAGAACAACAAGTTCTGATAAAGCTAGCACTACTTTCATACGGACCAAGTACACTTGAAAAATGCTTCATAAATAATTTCCAGTGGTGGAAAAGAAACAACATCCTCTTCTGTACTTGATGATAGAATGTGAATGTCCTCATTTACCCTAAACCCTCTCTGCCACCAGATAAGATCTCCAAATTTTATTTGCAAAGACTATGTTAGTCTCCATAGTGGTTAAAAATACAGAATTTAAGGCTGAGATTTTAATCTTGTTGCCTTCCACCTCAGGACAAGGGGGAACTGGAAAAAACTCCTATTTATTTAGCAAGGTACTAATTCAGCTACTAATTGAACAGTTTAAGGATGATCATACTTCTAAAAATTCCCTAATTCTAATTAAAGTAAATCCAAAAAATTAATTGCTCTTCATTTAAATACTTACAATATAATTTAATCTCTGGCATCATTAAATACTATGCAATATTCTTTTTGTATTTACAGCAATATATTTCATTCTGGGAAGTTTTCACGTGTTCTGCACTGCAGCTTACCACAGCAGTGGTTTGAAATTGCCTCAGAACATGAATTTTAAAGTCTCTTCATGCAGTAGGTGGTCTTTAGAGTCAATTAAGTTGAGAGGGAGAATTCCAGAACTGCCAGCTAAGACTTTCAAGTTTGGTTATATTGTTTGCTAATGTCTGTCAGTTGTCCTTAGGTCTTTCCTCCCTCATTCCCCCCTAAGAATATACACGTCTATTTTGCTTCATCTGGTAACGAAAATCTAATGTACAGTTCATCATATTTGATTTTACTTTCTATTTTCTTCAGGGATGCATATACTATTTATGTTGAATGCAGATCTCAGCTGTAGTTGCAATAGTCATTTAGAAATTACTCTTGTCCATTATGTCAGCAGTTATCTACTGAATTTAATTTTGAGTACAGAGAAGATAAGGATCAAAAATATAACAATCCACACATACAAAAGAAAACATGAAATCTTTTTTAAATGAAACCTGTAATTCTTTTTTGCACACCTGTGAATAAAGTAACTTTTCACCCAGCTGAGAGATCTAGAACAAAACAAAGTTAACGCAAATATTTGAACATAGGGCATTGTATGTCATGCATGACACTTGTTCAGTCTCTCTCCCCTGTGGGTCTTTGGACATGGGAATCCTTTGCTGTGTTTAAGTTTTTGTAGGCATGTGCTTCTAAGGAATAGAGATGCAAAAGCCATTTTCTGGAAGATCCACCAGGTCAACCCAACTATTTTACCTTCCACTCAAAACCTATGAAATCTCTTGTTTAGTTTCATGGTAAGACACAATAAGCCCAGCCTAGTTCAGTCACTTTCCACATTATGTTACATTTGAGAAAGAGGTTTGATTTTCTGATCTCTTTGTTCCAGGCATCCCATAACTTATAGCAATAGCAATTTATAGAATGGTAACTAGTATGTGTTTAAGGCAAGAATCTGATGGGTCAGCCAGCTTTGTGTTGGTCTGGTGGGGGCTGCATGGCTATGAATAAATTTAAGGACAAGGGTAGGATTGAGTCAATAGATGCCTGTGGGTTTAGGTGTACTTACTTCATGCAGATTCCTGTGTCGGAAACCAAACAAGTTTTAGGATCTGTGCATGCAAGGCTCCCCGTTCAAAGTTTTATTTGAAGCACTGATTGCCTCTTGACTCAAGTGTTTCCATGTGATAAATACCATAGGACTTGATGCCACTGTATAAATTAGAAGTCAAATTTATCTTGGCAAACCGGAGACTTGAAGTTCATTGTAAGGAGGAGGCATTGTCAGGCTGCTGAGGAAGCAGCAGCAGCTGACTGTGTTTTTCTTCTCTTTTGCAACTCAATAACTTAAACACGTTGGGTACTGTCCATGGACTCCTTTATTTTATATTGCAAAAGTCCAGCTTATTTTATGCAAGTCTATAATTCCACTGGATTTTTATAAAGATTGTAGTCTCTAAGTCTTTACCTATTTCCATTCTCTTTATTGTACCCAGAAATCACATCATTTCAACACTTCACCTCAATTGTATCATTGTGATTTTGCTGTGCCTTCTGTTGATGCCAGCAGAGAAGTATTTTCTCAGTGAGGCAGCTATTCCAACAGTGTTGAGTTTCATGTACTGTCTATATCCATTTTATTTGTGAACCTGATGCTCGTGTTTGAATTACACCTTTGTCTTCTATTGGACAGGTAAAACCTGATTTTCAGTTGTCAGTTGATTTCCATTTTCATGACAATTTTACAAAGAAGACAGAGGAAATGGGTGATTCCCTTTCAACATTTTACTTTTCTTTTTAAGAAAGCCCTCAGAACATGTTCATTCACATCTTTTGACTGTCTTGGCTTGTATCAATCCTATTCAATGAAGTTGAAGTTGTGATAAAGCACTATATTTTGATTGAATTGTCTTGAAATAAATCAAAAACAGATTTCTCTCACCATTAACCAAGCACTATTGCAGTGATATTTGTATAGAAGACAAAAAAAGAATTTTTAAAATTAGACTTAATTGTTTGGAGGTGAGAACTTTGAACGAAATGATCAGGTAACAACTATCACCATCTATTTTCCAGTGCATAAATTCTTGTCCTTTCTGCATTCATTTATATTACATCCAGACTAGAATATCAAAAGGAAAATTTCCTTTGGCACATATCTCACATTACCTCGAATTTCCCTGAAATGAGTGTTTTGTCCCTGATTGTGGTTAAACCAGTTCCTTTTTTCTGCCATTAGGTGTCTCTGTTATCCTTTGTGAAACACCAAATACCACAGCACTTTCTCAGTGTTCCCTGACTTGTACTTAAAGGATTCTTTTTGTCCCTCTCTCCTATGCTTTTAGTTGGGATCTTCAAAGTTTAAAGAGAACAACTAACTAGGAAAAATAGCACCATGCTATTAGAGAAAAGGAGTCAGGAAAACAGAAAGAGCTGTCAGATAGCATCTCAGCAACTCCTGTTACTTTGCAATAAGAGATTAATCAAAGCTGCCCAGTCAAAACAGAAATCTTAGAAAATAATCCTGACATACGTAGCAATGAGAGACAAGAGCTTTTCATAATAATCTGTATTATCTTGGCACAAGGAAGCTTCACCTGCCAGATTAGTCAAAGACACATGATCTACCTAAGCATTAGTTACCTTCCAAAAAAACACCAGCAGCCCACGGTACTTTCTGAGGAGTGACAGACAGTGTGATCACAGTTCCACCTCTGGGCTGGTGTAGACCCAATTAAGCTGTCAAAAATACTTCTAGAGTTTACGTAGCTGGTCTAAGAGGAAATTTAGTCATGTTCTGCTTTGCATATTATTATATTGGTGTGCCTTTTTTTGGTAAAGCTAGTATAGGTCTGGGGACTGAGCTAGAATCTGTGTCTGTGTAACATCAACAAAATTTCTACACACATCCTCATTGCAAATCTTTTTTCCTTTACGGATTCTGGTACCATTAAAACCACGTTTATTCTTATGAAACACCCAAACCTGCAAGCAGTTGCAAAATCCAATGTATAAGATATAAAGAAGAGTTTATTTCATCCAAGACTCATCAAGAAATGATAAATGTGAATTCCACAGAGTGTATTTTATAAAAGCCACTTTTTAAAGTAGAAACACATTTTAGTATCAACTGAGTGGATGCTTTATGTTGTAGAAAAAACAGCTTAGTGTACCATCTGTTACTTCTAATAGCAAATGAATAACATGAAATGTAGTTAATACTGTTGATGTAAAATATAAGAGGGATGTTATAAAACTGCTCACTGACAGATATAAACATGTTTTGAAATATAAATGAGCTCAATAAATTCAATATGCTACTTTTACCAGCCAGCTGTTCTCAAAAGATAAGGCAGCAAAAGATTTTTAACAAACCCCATGACAGGCAAATACCAGCTCATTTCTCTGGCACACATGATGATGGGAGAAGCATTTCCAATCCAAAGCACACATAGAGTGACAGATTCCTGCCATTTAACCCCTTCTATCTTGGGGGAAATACTTATACATTGTACAGAGCAACATGAGAATGAATGTATGAAATGTCATCATGTATGAAATGTATGAAATGTATGAAAATGTCATCATGCATATATGTATTTATCTATATCCATCTATCTATCTACCTATTTCCATGTCTATACCTATCTCCTTAGAAGAGACCCTGTGACAAAGATATATTTAACAAAGGTGTCCAGAAAAATCCAAATAGAACTTGTTCATTTTTTGCTCGATATATGATGTTACAATGAGGTTAGTTATAACGCGGGTCTTGGTTCTGTAAAGGCTTAGGTACTGGCACGTGGCACACGATTAACATCCCAGCCAGTCAACATAACAGCTGCCTTTGACAAGCTCAATACTGAATTACAGAGGAGTGAATCTTTGTCACAGCTTCCTCATTTTAAAACTGAACATTACACACCCTCTATATAATATGCATTTTCAACTCTTTGGATGATCAAGATCATGATTTAGGAATTTTATTTATATTATTTTCATTAGGAATAGCCATGTTTCCTTTGTGCTAAATGGTATCTCATTGCTTCTAATACCTGTGAAATGTTCTTTCTCATCCTGAATGGTTCTAGAAAACAGACAAAAGTGTTTCTTAACAGAGAAAAAGTCCAAAATCCTTTAAATATTTTCTATTAGTATTTGGCTTTTTGGTGAAGAACTTTTGCTAGTTTTGTTGATCCATCTAGAACAACAACTAGATTCTTTTTATCTTCGCTATTTTGAAATAATAGAACATAAAAAAGAGCACTTAATTGAAGCCATTTTTTTTTTAAAGACTCTTCAGATTTCATTGAAAACATGCAATATATAAATCATCAAAGGTTTTATTTTAATGTCCCTCTGTATTACTACTAATGATGAATTATATTCTAGTTAAATAGACCTATACTAACTTCTGGCCAATTACTTCTCTGCACCAATGCTGAACATTGGTCAAAATTAGGTGTAGACTATCTGTGTGGGTCAATTTAGCACAAGATTACTATCAAAATTGTCAGAAACAAGTGGCAAGATTGTCTCACAGAATCCAGAATCTGTGTAGTCTGATCTGATGCCTTTGATTACCTTTATAATGTTTCCCATTATAATATTTGCTGTTGTTGTTTATTTAAACTTGTTTGAAAGTATGGGTATAAACTGATAAATTAAGCCAATGGTACTAGTAGCAGACTGATGTGGCACTTGAATTAACTCCTCTGGGAGTAGGGTGTTAGGAGGTTTGTGAAAGTCTAGTGCACATAAGTATATCTAATTTCATCTACCTTACACATACCCTGTGTTTTGAATGCTGAATATAAACTGTAAATTTACACATATGAAGATGTTTATCTCAATAGAACTGTTCTTGAATATTCAGTTTTCTCTTTTCATGTGGCAAGTGTGCTTTGTCCTGCTTCGCCTTTTCTTCATAGAGCTTTCTACCTCTACAGTAATGATCAAATTGACATTTCCTTGACAGAATTCCAGGGAGCCTGTAATTTCCTTTGCAGTTCCACCACTAATAAAATAGTTTCTTTTCAGATGGCAAGGACTAACTTAATATCCTCAGTAGGAGGCATAACGAGACAAGTAATGAAATGGTTTTCAATAACGTAGGTCAGTATTGCATGTTACAGCTCCATATCCATGGACAGGCATAGAGACAATAGCTTTATGTAATTAACAACAGGGAGATAAATCGATGCACAAATGTCCCATCTTGAATCCTGTCATCAGTAATTACAGTGACCATACTCTATTGACTCTTTTCAGGTTTTTATTACTGTAGATGATCACACTGTATCAAAAGGAAAATTACTAACTAACTTTAAAAGGAAACCAACCTGCCCAGAATTCTATTAGCATTACTTAAACTCCATGTTTTAATTCAGGTACACAGATTTTTCTCAGAATCTGTTGCTTAATATGACAAAAATTTTGCTCATGGTTTTTCATTTCTAAATCCATTTCTTTACCTGATAACTGTAGATGATTTTAAATTTCAGTATTATTCAGATACAATTTACGAAGTGCAAGTGAATGTTCATTTGTTCAATAAATGAACATTCACTTGCAATAATTGAAAAAAATTATTCAAAATCATACTGAGAGAGCTTTCCATAAATTCACAGTTATCAGATTTGCACAAGGTTTTCCTGGTCTTCTCTCACGGCCACTGTGCTGTACCCAGACATGTATCTAACTAAAGCAGTAGTTATGACAAAGGCAACAAAGAAATTCCATAACAAACTAGCTTAAATATGTATGCACACATATACATATTAAATTCTGCTGGGAAATGATTCCTTAAAGTGAATGAAATCATCCTTCAGCTTTGAAAGAGGTTTTGGATTTACTGAACAATGCTGTAAAGCAAAAAGATTTATTATTTTAATTATATAAGACAGTAGCAATTGTTTCTGATGCAAAACAAGTCCAGAAGTCAATGGTACTTGAATGAATAAATGGATTAGACTGTGGTCTGCTTGTTGGTTAATTTATACACCAGTCATACACTTTTAAACTTCATATAGAGATATAGCTCTTGCTTCATTATAGAAAAAATGTGATATTGCTCCACCAGTTAACAGAAATTCCCAAAATTTAGCAAGAATTGACTAATTAATAATAATAATAAAAAAAGGCAATGACAAAAACAAGTTCAGGCTGACATAATAAAATTGAAATTAATAGACTCCACTAATAGCACTGCTTTACTAGTTTGATTTAAAATAGAAAATTACTTATTGTAGCTATTTTGTACATAGCAATTTTAAAACTGCTCCCATACGCGTATTCAGGAGTACTGAGCATATTGCATTTCCTTGATTTAATTTAATATCAACTCCAAGTAGTGACAAGGATTGTCTTTTTACTGCTTTTAATCTTCAAGTCAAACAGCTCTCTTCCCAGTTTGTTTCTCAGGATTTGCAGATTCTTACATTTTCTGCTCTCGATCAGAGGCAAAAAATTACCACAAATTATCTTAGGGATCTATAGATCTGTGCCAGCCAGAGTCATGTTATTTCAAAAACATATGACACCTCAAAAATATTTGACATGTATCGGTCCATTTCACAAAAAAACTAGAAATATATTCTGTAATATTTTTCTGTATGAGAAAGAAATATATATAAAGGTACCAAAATCAGATGTTTGTAGACTTTTGTAGCGAGGAAGACATGAACCTTAGCCCTCATTTTGTCTGTCATTAATAAAGGTTGTATTTAAAGCTGAGATAACAACCACTCTCTTCCATTAATTTTTATTTCTTTTCAGCTTTAAATACCAATTACTTTTTTATTTCTAGGCTTAAGATAATTATTATTAAGCTAAAAATCCTGTGGAGGTTCTGTTAGCATTCAGTGCGATGCTGTTCCTGACCAGTTAAATGTCAAAACTCTCAAAATGTATAAAATAATGGCTCAGAGAATGTGGAATGAAACAACCATCTGGGAAAGTAAACAAATCAAATAAGGAGGGAACAACAAAAACACAGCTAAGCAACCAAACTCCCCCAAAATGGGAAATTTCTGGTTTTGTCCGTGCAACTCAGATTTAAGTTGTTTAGGACTTAGTTTTGGTAAAGGCTTTTCAGAAGTTTGGGGGTTTTTTCCCAGATATGCTTTACAGTTCTCAAAATCTGAAGCGTTCATGCCTAAGTGGCCTGTTGTCTTACAACTGTTGAATTAATGTAACTTCTAATTGGTCTGATGTTACCAGTAGTAACAGTCTAGAGGAAATCAACAGATTTTGTACGGCCAAAAGTACAGAGGTAAATGTTCCTTTAAAAATTTTCAGAACAATCCATTTAGAAGAATTATTAGAGATCCAATTGTTTGACTTGTGTATATCTGTCATGCTTTTCATTCCCCTCCATGTGCATAGAAGGAAATAGTTTAGGTGCATCACCTTCCACACACTTCTTCACACTTGACCTCGGACAGAATGCAAATGAAAATGTCCCTCAGCAGCACACAAGCCTAATGTGCAGAAAGGATTGATCAATTTTGGTTCTCTTTCCGGAACAACCCCAGTGAATGCCATTCTTTGCTGTGAGTCCCAAAGAGAAGAGCTGCTCCACTCATCTGGATGCCTTCGAGTCCCTGCCGAGTGTGCCTGCAGATGAAAGGGGTATGTTGAATTTAAGGTGCTGGACAGAGATATTTTCCTGATGCAGGACCTGGATCTGGTGTCTACAGTAGCTTTTCTTTTCTCTATTTACTCATCATAACATACTTACCTACAAGAATGTCCTCTCCTTTCCCTGGGCAGGGTCTTTGTAACAGCACTGGAAACTAGACATAGCCTTTAGGCAGGGTCAGTTACAAATATTTTTTACTACAGCATTGCTACAGAAGTGTATTCCCCTAAATTAAACCATCACAGTTCAGATAAGAAAATTATTTTTTATTAGAACCAAGCAAGTCATACTGACATGTAGAGCAAACCATGACTTTATGTAGATTCTGAGGTCTGTTGGCTGCACAGACAGCAGGAGTGATAATGCTTGCATTTATATCCCCCCAGCATTATAGAGCATATGCCTGCCCAGCTTGTCTGGTAGACACCAGTGGAGTTTTGCCCTTGACAGCTCCTGTTGATACAGATGGTTTTAAAAATGTTACTGGAAGAGAAAACAGCCTGCACTGTAGGAAGCACCTTACATAGGAGCCAAGACTTAACAAGGAAAACTATTTTCATCATTCTTTCCTGTTCATCTGGAAAATTTGAGGAAAATTTGACTGTTGGCCTTAAAACTAAATGTGAACTTATTTTTGTCTGTTATATTTAGACATGTCAAGAGTTTTTGAACATGATGTTTTGAAGATCCTGTTTAAGCGATTTATTAAAGATCTGGTTATTTGACTTGTCTATATTAGGTTTTTCATTCCTCTCTAAATGGATGGAACCAAATAGTTCAGATGAATCACCCTCCACATCTTCAACCTTGCCTTTGGATGGAATGAATCACCCTAGAGAAGCGTCTGCCTTCCTGCTGGCTGCAAGGGAAACCGAGCAAAACCAGATAAAGATAAACTATACGTAAGACCAGAATTTCATTCCAGAATCATACTGAAGTTAGAGAAAAAATTCCCATCACTGTCAGCTGTTATTGGGCCTCCATCCTTTGTCATGTGAACTGACAGCTGTAGGACTACTGCCACCAACCATACAACAATAATGTGCCTCTGCAAGATACGCATTTCTTTTAATGGTGCGGGTGGTGCAAATCCTGGTAGCTGGTTTTCCTGATCCAGAGTATGGTTCATTCTCATACACTTATAAAAACAGTCCTGTCCCAGCTGTCTGCATTCATATTTGGCTAAGTTCAAACCCCTACCCTCAAAACAAGCAGAGCAATATAGAAGAACTGTCAGTAACTTTTACCTTTCTGTCTGCAGTGAATATAAATACCTGGGATGAAATCTGAGCTTTGTGAGCCTTTTAACATTGACTTCAGCAAGACTGAGAGTGTGTTCCAGAAAATCTCCCCATTCTGTGGGCTAAAAGCCTAAACTAAAAAAAAGTATATAGAATAACAATAAAATATGTGCAAATAATTAGTTGCTCGTATTAAAATTCCTTTAACATCAGAACGTGCTCACCTCCTCTGCAGTTCATGAAAACTGTTCACAGCATGTCTTGCCATTGCATTTGAGATGATGATAATATGACACTGCAGTTTGCTGACAGTGCACTTATTCAACAGTAACAATATGTAAGCCAACTATAACAAGAATAGACAAATACATGATCGGTGACTGAAACAAAAACTAAAAGAAAAGAGTTTTCAGAAATTAATAGGGCATGCTATTAGCTGGGATAGTGGAACTATAAAGACTTCATCTTTATGAATTCTAATAATAAAATTAAATACTTAAAAAAACCTTACAGTAAATTTGTAAACAGATAAAACTGCTATATTTGGAAAAGTTTTAAGGATTGTTGTTGCACGAATATCAGAGATGGAGTGATATAAACACACTTTCACATTCATTAAGTCACAGAAATCAGAAAAAAATTATGTTTAAATTTAGAATAGTCAACTTCAGACCATAAACCCTGAAACAATATTAAAAGAAAATTTTTCATATGTCAGTGATCAGCAGTGTACAAATTTGAGGAGAACTAGTTAGATTATTAGATAAATAATCTAACTAGTAATAATTAATTAGATAATTAGTTATTATCTAATGTTTCAAATAACTTTTTTTTATGTTACACATATTCTCCAAACAAATTTTTGCCTGCGCAGGTTTCACAACAACACAAGACAGTGACACAAACACCTATAAAGTGCAGGTTTTTGCAATCTATTCTATGAAGTCAATCTGCACTGATTAGAATTTATTTTTGAACCATACGTCAGTCAAGTTTAGATGAAGTGCAATGACTCTGCTTTGCCAGTACTGTGATGAAAGCCTTACCCAAACAAATGGAATTTTTTTTGTTGTTTTAAGTAGATTTTTAGGCACAGCACCTGCAGTACTTGGAAGTAATTCACTTCATTAGGGAAGACTCCGTTAGCCCAGGGAAAATTATAATGAAAGAAATGTAAGAGGTCGTCATATTAAAGATAGAGGTTTGTCTATCGGTGGAGGGGGCAAAGCCCTGTTCTGAAGAAAGGAGTAAAAGGTAACCAGAAATCACTAGAGCCACAGTGTGTTAAATTTATGTACAGCAATCTGGCCAGCAGCTGCTTCAGTGAAGCTACTGTATAGAATTAGAGTTGTGTCCCTCCTGACAGTGTATTGAGAAACTATTGGGTACATCTGAGAGCCATTTAAATGCAAATATAATACGAGTTTGTCAGTGACTAAAAACAATCTTCCAGGCAATGGTGTTACTAATTAGAGACCATCTGGTACCATGAAAGCTTACAATACTTTTAATATTTCCACAGGCCAAAAGGATGCAATTTATTTCCTATAACAACAGAAACACCTATGTTATATGTTAGTGCTCTGACAATTAATATGCAAAATCAGATCCATCTTGATGTTTTTCCTCTGGGGCAGTCCTGGAAAATATATAAATGAGAAGTCGGGAGGAGAGAGTGCCATAAACTTCACAAAGGAAATTTAAAGAGAACACATACAAAGAGATTAGTACCTGAAAAGATGAAGGAGCTGTGTTGAAAACTTTGCCTCCTTTTTACCTGATAAGATTATGAAAGACATATAGCAAAAGATGTTTGATAACTCATCTGTCAGATCTCCTTTAAAAATTATGTTCTGTATTTTCAGTGTATGGTATGTTGAAGTGGATTAAAAAAAACTAATTAAAGTAAACCCTTTCTCTTTTCTGGCCCTTAAAAGTGTGGGGTTTAGAATTTTCATGCTGTAGAGATGAAAATGAAAGTATTCTAGTCTATCCATCAAAACCTAAACTACCCTTCATCATCTTTGTTTCCAAGCTAATATACCCTAGAGAAAGTATGGGCAGGCTATTCTCTATTAAAAACAAATCAATAACACCACATATTCCATCTTCATCTGAGAGATTAAGTGATAGTTGAATACTGACAAAAGATAATTTTAAATTTAAATTGGTAATTGCAGTAATTACCTTCTTCAACACCATATTCATATGACATTTACAATTGTCAACTTCATGTGGCAGTTTGCTTGAGTTGAAAATAATGCAGAACTTCAGCTCCAGAGTTTATTAGTTGTAACCAGTTACTAAGGATATGGAAGAAAGCAAAATTAAGATATGTCATTTTGAGAATTTCAACAGCTAGATTCATAACAGTAGAGGCCCACTGTAGCCACAAAAAATTGCACAATGAAACTGCTGAAACACTTTTACACACAGTGAAACTGTTTAAACATCCTGGTCTGTGTGTCTATCAAAGTAAAGAGGTGGTGGTTGACCTACAGTAGAACTGATCTGAATAATGCAGGTTTCAAGGCTGAACAATCAACATCTGCAGACCATCTTAGAGCCTGTGTTTCTCAGACACAGCTGTGCTTCTCAGACTATAGACTATAGAAATGGAAGCTATTCCTAAACCTTATTCTTACCAAAGTCAAATCTCTATTTTTTGTTGTTATACTTCATGGAATATCTTCTTTCAAAAACTTTTCTCAAGAATAAAATATGCCAGAAGTAGTGAAACTGAGCCATCAAAACAGTGAATAGGAAATGCATTGACTGTGTGAAGAGGGTGTTTGAGTGTCTGTATGTCTGTGTCTATGTGTAGCACATTTCCACAGCTCAGCTGAGGAGAAGTATTTTTTCCTTGTGTAGGTGAGTGTGGCAATTGAGACTTTCTTTCCAGTTCTCAAGACACAGCATTTTCTATATACTAATAGTTTGTAATATATCAGCTCTGAGCAATGAAACTGATTTCCAAGGACATAACTCAATTTGAGATTCTCAGTTGTGAATCAGAATGTTTTTTCTGTTTCTGGGCATAAATTGTCAGGTTAAGAGGTCTTGATATGCTTTTTCTTCTAACATGCGTTGCTTCTATACAAAATCAAAATTGTCTCTCTCTAGCATTTATAAAAGATGTAACAATACATTAATGGATTGGTTTATACCCTTACTTGAACCATTACATGAAGTATAAAAAAATCAAAACCATTTGCCAACAATGCTTTGTTCAATATCCCTGTATGTAATAGCTGCTTAAGTAACTAATTTCCATATCAGCATCCATTTGTTCTCTTTTTGTACATGAGAGGAATCATTTTCCCGTGTTTTTGACTTGCTATAGTAGATAAACCTTAATCAATGAGACAAACCTATAGAGGTATTCAGTTCCCTACAATTTTCAGTTCATTTTCTATGCCAGCTTGTCCATCAGCGTGGTTTTCTAATGTTCAACCATTTCACCTCTGTTCTCAGCTAATACATGCACATTATTTTGAAAAGAGAAACTAGCAATAAGGTATTCCTGGTATATTTGAAACAGTGATAATTTCATAGCTAGCTACAGAACTAACATCATTTCAAAGATTCTTAAAAGTAAGAGTACAGCTCTTAGGTGGTCTGTAGATAATTTGAATTTCTAGAGATAATACATAAATTTTCTGAAGAACACTGTCTGAACAGGACAATATGCAATTTGCCACACCACAGTGACATACTTGAATGAATTCTTGCATCTCATGTTTCTGTATTCTTTTTAAAACAACAAACCAAACCAGAAGTAAAGGAAAAAAGGGGGATTTTTCTTAGGTAAACAACTGAAAAGGAAGTTTAGTGACAGCCCTGTAATTTGGTCACTTTGAATTACCACACTCTGTAAAACACATGCAGATTCTTTTTCAAGCTGAAGATGTAACTCATCATCCATAAATCATCCTTATTTCATAACATCACTCACTCACACAACTGATCCTACAAATCCACATTCATACTTTTCTCACATGACTTTTCTTGCCAAATCTGTTGAAAGATTTATAGTTTGTGCCCTTCACAGTTTGTTAGCTTATTTTTACTGAATTAAAAACTAATAACATAAATGACAGAAATAATTTACAGAGTTTAAAGGAAAACAATTCCAAAATATTTTGGCAGTGTTATCATAGAACTTTTTCAAGAATATAAAGAGGCATATTATAAACATTCTCTGCAAGTTAGGAAAAGAGATTAATTACAGAGGGAAATACATTAACAGTTTTAATTAGTGCTATTGCTGAAGTCTGAGAATTAGCAAAAAGAAAACTAAAAAATGAATAGACTATTTAAAAAAAACAGGTTTAACATTTATTAAGAAACTGTACAATATAAGAGCAAATTTCAAAAACTAGCAGCCCAAAGTCAGCCTCAAGACCGTATCTGTGATTTACATATAGAGATTTGCAGTTTAATTTCATTATAATCTACAGTCATATCAATCTGACTTATAGAACATAACTTCGGAAAATGTAATGGTAAACCTTTCCAGTGGTCAAAGAGAATTTTTGACATATACAACATTTTAAACTGCAAAAATGGGGTCAAATAGGATAAAATCAATCAAGAGAGATATGAACCATGACAAGAGTCACCTAGTAAGACATTGAACATTTTATAAGAAAACAAATTATAGGATGAAATAATGATACCAATTACAATACATGCTTTAATCATAAAGTTTCCTTAAAATTTGTGTACACTAACAAGCTTAATGCATTTAATTTTTAATGGGAAAACAAAATTGGATTAAATATAAAAGCAAGAGTTCTTGAGTTCTTTCACTGTATCATTATATTTTCCAAACATATTTTTCAAGCAGGTCCATTTCCATGTCAGTTCTCTTTCAGCCAATCAGGATTCAGCCAATCTGCCTTTATGTAATTACTGTAAAGGATGTAATTACCTCAGAAGCACCAATAATCTGTCCCATACTACTTGTTTATTAGTTTTTACAAAAAAAATGCTAACTAAACATTACAGATAATTTTTTCAGAGGTGCCACATAAACCAAAAATTTTCTTTCGATGCCTCTCATCATGCCAAGGAAAGGAGGAACAAAATACTCTGTTAAAAAATGTCAATTTTTGACAGAATTTTCTACAAGTAAAAGACAGCAATCACTTCAGGCAGTTGGCAAGAAATGGAAAATATGAGCACCTTCACGTAGAAGGAGGAAAAGTAGAAGAATGTATCAAGGGTGTCTGAATTTAGGATGTCCCTGAACACCTGGCAGAAATCATTAAAGCTCTTCCTTCTTCCCTTTGCAAATCACTTGCCTTGGAGCTGTGAAAATTACAATTGGCAACGTCTAAGCCCTCTCCACTGCTACAATAAGGATTTCTGGAAGTCAAAAGGTTGTATCAACCACGTCACTATTGAACCTCTAGATTTTTTTTGGTCCAGATCACAATGTTTTAAGGTTCTCAGTTTGTATCAAGTGAGGATGGAGGCAAAAGCAAATTATGTGCTCAAATATATACATGTATTTTTGAGTTGATATACTTGTTTCTTTCGTAATGATTATAGAGATAGAGATGATTATAGAGACTCATAATGATTATAGAGATATCATTCTGGGAGACAATTCACTAGATCAATGTTAAACAACTGCAGTAGCATGACAAGACTTCTGCTACAAAAGTGCTATCTCTAAAGGAAATTTTGAGTATCTCAGGCACAGAGACAGTCCCACAGATGTCCATGCTGGAAATCATGTAACTAATCAAGACCATGAAGCTAAAAGGCCTGAAGCCATTGCTTAGCCTGTATTGTCAGGCATTCAGAATTTCAGACATTTAAATGACTTAATTAGAACTATTTATTTGGAAAGTACACGGGTTCAAGAGTTAGGGGAAGATTTAATTTTTTTCTAAAAAAACAACAACAACTCAACAGGATTTTGGCAACTCCCTTCTATTTTCGATTTTTAAATAAATCCTTTAGTTGCCTTCAATTTTGTACCATATTGACATCTCTTTTACAGAAACGTGAAAATCATCACTCCTTATAAAAAATTGGTGATTTTTTTTAATACTATCATTACAGTTTTTGTGACAGAAAGTAAAGTCTCTATTGACATCATTACTTTTTACTTTAGAATGTCAAGAATTCACATACTAGAGTTCTGGGAGTTTTAAACTTAAATAATCCCCTTTCCCTTGGAAACTAAGAAATACTCAGAAACGTATCAGCTTTGTTTCTCATAATTTAACAGTTTATTTTATAGACATAAATCCCTACTTTCTAGATCAACTATTCTGAACGTGACCAGCAACGCTAAGACCTTAAAGGGTTTTCTTTGCTTTTAAGATAAACTGAGTGCTCCCCATGAGAAGTGAGTCACACACACAGCCATACTCATGAGCAAAGTATGAGTATTATTGTCGTCGGTATCTTCTGAGATCTCAGAAAAGGGTGCCACTTGCTTATAGCAGATTTTGCTGGGAGTTTATTCATTTTAGGAAGTAAAGGCCTGATCCAAACCCCGATGAAGTCAATGGAAAAAGTCTCCCATTGACTACAATGGGCT
The DNA here is from genome assembly GCA_013397975.1 of Machaerirhynchus nigripectus. NCBI lineage: Eukaryota > Metazoa > Chordata > Aves > Passeriformes > Dicruridae > Machaerirhynchus > Machaerirhynchus nigripectus. The sequence continues at coordinate 328,726 of VZRQ01000595.1, forward strand.
CTGGATCATGCCCTAAGTCCATTCTCTTCATTAATGCAGGATTAATAATAGGATGTCTTTCCAGTAACCTGGAGTACTTAAGATCCCGGCAATTTCAGCTGAATAAGTTCACTTTAGATTGCCATTCCATTTGGAATTTGAAAGGTGAATTCAAGGTCTTTTTCAGCAACAAGACAACTTTAAATGAGGACATTTTCAGTTCCTGGTTATAGTCAGTTCCACCAGTTCAGTGAAAATCCTTAGGCATCCTAATGAGAAAACAACAAGAACAAGTGGAGCCAAAGAAATTTATGTTGTTCAGGACACACTTCAGAAATACAGTGTAGACTCTGGTTTGACCAATGAACAGATGCACATTGATGCTTTTGGAGAGATCAGTATAGAGCCTGACTTCAAAGGACAAATTAAAAGATTATAGCACAATTGAATATATAAGGTCTTTGTTGTACTTCTTTTTCAATTAACAGATTGGGAAAGAGATGACATCTCTCAAAGTGTTTTCTCAGTTTGTGCCAGAAAGCACCATCAGTTCATAAATAATGAAAAATGGCAGAAAGATATTACAAACAGCAATAATACCTTTAAGTTCTCTGAAGCTGCAGATGTGAATTGTGAATGTTATGCTAGCACAAACTTTGACAGACAGACAGTAAATGGATAGAATAAGTATAGTGTTATTAAATCAGATATAAAATATATCTGTATTAAGATCAGTCTTACATAAAATAAAAATCTGAAACAAACACAGTTTGTTATTTAGAAATTGTGTTTCTGATAAAGTACTGGATAGATCAGCCATTCCAAAAGATCTCTAGTGCTATTCACTACTCACATTTCATTAAATTGCCATTACCTTTATTTATTATTTTACCCCAATTATTCATACTGACAAGAATGGCTCAAAATTTGAAGCATTTTTTTTAACCCAATTACTGATTGTTCGACTAAAAAAATATCGTCCAAAATGCCATGTACCTTATGACACAGATATTTTTAAAGTTATATTCTAGGACTTAAAATAATCAATTGACGTTTTTGCCATAATTTCAATAGCATTTACTATTGGAAGGTCAGCACATTAATTGACCTATAAATGCTCGCATACATGCCACCATCCTCTCACCAAGCCAGTGAAACACATTAAAGTTTTGTGCTTTGAGTTTCACTTCTTTTTCACTAGAGACATTTCTGCAATACTGTTTGACCACTCACATTTAGTTTTAAGCAACTTAAAAGCCTGCTGACAATTCTTATATTCATTAATTTTAGAGATAAAGGAAGAAGATCTTAAATCTCCACATCAAAATATGGCAGTTTTCCAGAAGAATAGGTTTATTTTGCCTATGAATGAATAAAAACTTGCTTATCCAAGGACTCTCCCAAAATACAGAAAAACCTCATGTTTAGATCCATGATATGAATCGTCATGAACTCACAAATTTCTCTCCAAAATATCTGAATATTATAATAAAATGATGTAGTTTGTATCTCTTTCTTTGATTTGATGAATTTAAAAAAGAAAAGTCACCTGATTACTTTGCTGTAAAATAGACATTGAATTTTTCAAATCTTGCCAGTTTCTGTTAAAGGAAAATTTGCTTGCACGACAGGAAGACTTTACTGACATCTGAAATTCACATAGTTGTGATCAACATCAAGTTGTGATCAACATCAAGTTGTGATCAACACAGTTGTGATCAACATCTGATTTGAGTCTAATATATATTCCTTTTTCTCCTCCATCTGAAAATTCTGGCCAGATATACCTTACCTTAGAATATAGTCTTTAGTAAGACAAAAGCTATCCCAATGGCAACTCTGTTGATCAAATCCAGGGACTGTTTTCAGTTTAACTCAGTATCTTTTTTCCATCCCTTCATTCTTGTTGAAATTCATTTTACTCAGCACTGCTTCATTCAAATCATAAGCTGAAAGAGAAAATGAAAGCATCCCCCCACCTGGATCAGGTGAAAAAAGGAGAAAATTAATGCGGTTTAAATGCTGTTGTCTGGAGCTAATATAGACAAAATAGTTTCCCATCTATTTGTTTAACTAAAAGGCATTTATTTGCTTTCATGTAGTTTTCAATTTATCCATTTATCACTTTCGGATGAAAGGTATGGCTACAATCAGCAAGATCAATAGACATCAAAGCTCTTTAAGCAAGGTTTAGCAACTGCTTGCTTGACACATATGTAGCTTGGCTACTAAGATTAGCCTGTGCCATTGGATTATAAATAATAACTTGATCTATGGTTCCAATTTGATTTAACTACACAAATATTACATTCCTGCCCCTGGAGTCTTACAGTGACACTGGCCAGATTTCAAACCCTGGAAGCTGTCCAGGATGTACAGTGCATGGAAAAGACTGTACACTGATTTTCAGACAAAAGAAAAAATATTAGTCAAGATGAAATGCTTTACTGGAGAGGACTTCACAGCACAGTGTATTGAAAAAAAATTTTCTTGCCCTTACAACCTCTAGAGCAAGAAATTTAAAGTGTGCAGGAAAGCACTCAAGTACCATCCTCAGAGGGAAAAGTTAATAACATGATAACATCCAATATATTCTTTAAACTAGTTTTAAAGTCAACAGTTAGACAAAGCTATTCAGATTTCAAATAGGTTGTTTTCAGCAGTTTTAAGTCTCAATATACATGAGACAGACATTTCAGATCAGTCTGTAATATTCCTTAGAGACCTAGATAAATCAATAAGCAAGGCCATAATGAATCTGGAAGACAGTTTTGTCATTAGAAAACCTTGTAAGTAGCCAATAGTTTGGTTCTTACAAGGAGTGGGAATTGCTCTCATGCATCTAACACCTTACACCCTATAATTTAGATTTTAAATTAAAAAAGTAGACCTAATTACATAACACACCATTAGAAATAATGTTTTACCATCTTGGCACATCAGTAGATTTCGTGGGATTTCACTTTCTCCCCTTCTAGTCCCCTACTGTTATTAAATCCAAGTAAAAATTTAAATTTTCCTTAATTTCAGATGCTCTAAAAAGGTCTTCAGTTACCATCTTGCATATATCAAAATGCAGAGTGTACTTGCATAGAGGAGAGATAACTAGAATATTTTTGGCCTTGCACATAAGGCCCGAATCAATAACTGTAGTGCAAAATCTTTGCTTAGATCGAAGTTACGATTTTCAAATATTTGCCTGAATGGAGGATAATATACTTTTGTTCAAGTATTAACCAGGCAGTGCTACTGGTACATACACTACCACCCAAGCATATGGCCACCAGAACAAATCTGAAGGAAAATCAAGCCAGAGTCACACAGAATCATAAATATTGTAAGTGATTTTCAAGATCATCTAGTCCAGCCATCAACCTCACACCGCCATAATCACCCATAAACCATATCCCCAAGTGAGAAACCTGGGCTCCCCATGAGCATTTCCAGAGAAGGTGACTCCACAGCCTCCCTGGGCAACTTATTTCAACACCTAACCACCATTCTCAGTTATTCAGTTATACAGTTATTCAGTTATAATTTCAGTTATAAACTTTTTTCAAACGTCTAATTTGAACCTTCCCTGGCACAACTTAAGGCCATTTCCTCACATCCTTTTGACTGAAATATGACAGGGGTGCCTGACTCCCACCTCACCACAACCTCCTTTCAGGTAGTCATAGAGAGCAATGAGGTCCCCCCCCTCAGCCTCCTCATTCCCTTTCTCTTTCCCTTCTTCTCTCCACCACCCAAAGAGCTTCCTTTTCGTATAAGAATATACCAGCAGTCTAGAATGTTTTAGAGGTGTTGCTTTCCCCACATCCCCTGCTTCAAGCTCTTATCTGAATCTGTAGCCCCTGATATTACATTCCTTTCACCTTTATTGTCAGACGTAGCAACTAATACTACAAACTGGATCCAAAGGCCTTATTTTCAGCTGTCCCTGATGTGATCTGACATTTATAAAGAATGAATGAATATAAATGTAATGAGACTTCAGAAATTAATCAAACTATCCGTAATATTAGTCTTGTTTTCACAAGGGACATTTTGTGAAATATGAAGGACGTTTATTTTCTCTGGAAAGTCTGGTGAGCTAGGATTTTTAATAATCAAATACTTTGTTTTCCTTTTTTCTTTTTTAAATTAAAAGAGGAAAGAGAGTGGATGTTTGCTCTCATACCACTTATTCATCATCTCATTTCCCAATTCATACTCAGGCAAGCACATTCAGTAGATTAGGCCTCCACTAGAAAAAATGTTTCTGTTTTTTCTTTCTTTAGAAACCATCAAAACTAAAGCGTATCCTGAAAAGTTTTAAAATAAAACAACCCCCCTTTACTTACACACAAAGGAGCTCTTAATTAAAACTTACTGAAGGACAGAAGAAACAGCAATAACACAATATCAAAGAACACGTGGATGAGAAAGAAGCATTCACCCTGAGATATTCAATATTTTAATTGGTTATCTGGAAGAAATAAGAAACTCCATGTTATGAGTCTGATTCTAACCTTATTAAAGTCAGTGGCAAAAAGCCCAGTGAGTTCAATGGGGCCAAGATGAAGCTCTAATTGTATTAGAAACTGACTTCAGATAAAATATGTAACCTTCTTCCTTTCATCTTCCCATTTTCTCAAAAAGAAATAAGAAAGATTTATTGAAATCCATCACAGAGGCAGGTAATTGAGTTTGTTTTGACCTGGATCAAAAGAAATAAGTATTCATGAGGAAAGTAGTTTTGACGATGAATTCATTTAAATAACAATACTGGACACTGAGATTTCCAATAGAAACTGAGTACCCTACTGAAATGTTTAAAATCTGTCCTGCACTAAAACCTGAGGTGTATAAAAACCTTGGTGACAAGGTAGTTCTATTTGAACACAATAAATACTGAAGTTTTCCCTGAAAAATAAGCGAAAATGAAAAATTAGTTGATAGAAAAAGACCCTTGTCCTTATAATCCCTTCTGTCAGTCAGCACTTGCTGTAAGTTCAGATGAGGTGTAAATTCACATAAGGAGGGGCTGACAAAGAAAACTATCCCTTTCACTGGTTGCAAGGTGACTTAGCAGTTGTTATTGGTGAAGGAGCAGCAATAATACGCCAGGAAAAGACTTCAGTTTCCATTTTCCAACACCACCTCAGGGCCTTTTTCCTCCAACTGCTACTGGTTACTGCCACCTCTGTGACCTTGGTCATCGGTGAGCGACTGAGCTAAGAGGAAGGGAGGCTGCTATCTCAGGCCTATGTTGGGAAGCATCTCTCCTTCTGTAGGGATTTTCTTCCAGGCCACAGAAGCAGGAGCTTCCAAATTCTACTGGAATAGCAGAACTGACACATGGAAAGACACAAGCAATATCAGAGCCTGTCTTCAACTGGGTGGTCTCAGATACTGTTACCTGAAGCTGTGAATTCAATTCAGTGGAAATAATTCTAAAACTAATTGCCTGCAAGTGCAACACTCTAGCTGTTCTTGCATAGGTCGCTGTTAAATTACTCTTGTGAGAATTATTCCTTCTCTTTTTAAAGACAAATGTTCATTAGATCAATAGGGCAAGTGAAAGAAGAGTAAGGAGGAGTCTCATTTGTGGGCCCACTCGTTAGAGTCCAATTTCTTTCATGTGGAAGGCTAAGCTTGAAACCTCCCAGATCAGTTTCAGAAAGAGTTTCATGAAAACTAATGCAGATGAGCAATCACCTATTAATAAATTAGAAGAACGTCAGACAGCCGTAACCTGCCTCTCATGTTCTTTTTGGTGGCAGCAAAGAAGCACTTTTACAGAACTGGGACTTTATTTACAGTACTTTGGTTTCTGATGGGTTAAGGAGTGTAAAAAGTCTTCTGAAGTTTTTCAGCTGAGGCTATTTCCTTCCCTACTCTCCCTGCAGCGGCACAGGCTTGGGGAAATGACAAGTACCCATCTTTCCTCTGGTTTCTGTTGTGCTTAAGCCAGGAAGGTTTCAACCCATCTGAGATCTTGAATTGTCGCTGTTGGGGCGGCCACGACACAAACGGACACTGCACTGGATAAGAGCATTAGCTGTTATATTTCAGGAAGTCTGCATATTTATAGACTTCTGTATGTTTATCATTCGTGTTACAAATTCATTTGCTACTAAATTACAACAGTGAATTCGCTGGCTATCATTTAACTACAATTTAATACTATTGGTCACCTATACCATAAGCATTCGAGAAAAATAGCAGGCACAGATGTGTTGCTGTTTTTCTGCTTCTATTGTTTGGATTCTGTACTTCTGTTGATACTACACTTCCATGGGTAAAGCTGATTATTTTCTTCTCATGGGTTTTTCCCATTAATAGAAGTTAACCATGTCCAAACTAAGATCTGTGAAGCCTTCAGACTAGCTGTTGGCCTCAACATTGAATCAAGATTCAGCTTTGAGGCATTACATACCTTTGTCTAACAGCTTTTAACATTCATTAAGACAGATTGAAAGAAAGAGAAACCAATAAAAAAATACAAAAAAAGTTAGTGTGGAGTTTCCTTAGTCATGATCTGGTTGAACAGATGTTTCCTGAGCATCGTGACATTTTAGCTGCATTTTTTTTCCCCCAGAATAAAACACTACCTTCCGAAAGTGAATGGATAAGTATTTTTAATATATTTTTGAAAATTGAAATTGAAATATGTTTTTAATGCCAAGCATAAAATATTCTCAAAATGGATGAAAGCCTTCCTTTTTATTTCTCTGTCCAACTTCTTCAAGTAATATCAGTCCAAATACTTGCAGGATTAGCTTGGGCACATTTGCAGATTTCAGCAAGCTGATGACTGCTTATTGCTGTCTGGGGAGAAATAAGCTCCTCTGTTCATAACAGAGTATCCATGTACCTGTGAGATATGCATACTAAGTGACAGAAACCATGCCACATTAGAAAATTGATTGCATATGTCAGCATATGCACTATATTTTAACAAATTAGTCTGTATTAAACTCCACAATATGCATGACTTGGAGTAGGGAGAGATTCATGACTTTTGTTCAAACTTGAGCTTTCTGCAGAGTTTTTGATTTAGAATGCATTTCCTGTTGAAAACAGCAAAGGCAAAATGCTGTAATATTCTCATATCATGTTTATTGGATTTATGAATTTTATGAAACTTCAGTAACAATCTTGGGGAAGGCTTGCATAAGGATTGTCCTTGCATGTTATGATTGAAAGCCTGTATCAGCACAGAATTCTCCCCAAACAATACATTACCCAAGCAGTAGATGCAGAAATAAGCCTTACTATTATCATGAAAGAAAAAAATCTGGTTTATGCTTTTGTTCTCCCTTTCTCCTTCACAATGTTTGCTATTATTTAAGAAATCAGCATATGAAAAAGGGCAAAGGAAAGCTCCTTGGAGGTGACTCTGTCCTACCTTTTCTCTAAAGGGTGCTTTTCTAGGCTTCTGTGGATCATGTCCTTGAATGCCACAGCATAATACACCATTGTAATTTCCCCCATTTTTCAAACAATGCTCTATGATTACAATACTGACTAGATGTCACAGCTATGCAGTTTTGAGAGTCTCAAAAGGAGTTCCATATTGAAGTTCCTGTGTTCTAGATCTATATACGATCTATAATTAAGTGCAGTAGTGGAAATTGTTGGAACTGTCTGGCTAATACCTTTAAAAAGCATTTAGGAATGTAGAAAGTCCATAAATCTTAGAAGTAGATGAGGACAACTTAACTAAAATGTTAGCAGACACTGCCTCATCCAGGTCTAAAAACAATTTACTTAAAAATAAACTCATGAGAGGATTTTTAAGTTATCCAAAAGGAGAAGAAGTGGCTCCACCCCATGGTACATTAATTTTAGGCACAAGTGTACAATTATTTATTTACTTACCACTGTTGGGGTTTTGCATGACTTTTTTTCTTTATCATTCTCCTTTGATTTCCACTTTTTCCTGAATGCACTTCGAAACTGAAGACAAGGGCTGTTTTCACATAGCAAAAATACAACCTGGCAAGTTGAAATTTTAGGGTCCTTTTTCCCCTAGCAGTCGAAGCGACCATGTGGCTCTAATACTCTGATTGTTCTTCGCATTGAGAAAATGGATTAGTAATATTCAGATGCAAAGTTTTTCTTCTTCTGACACAGCTGGTATTCAGCACTGGCAAAAGTCAGCTCCAAACTGGGTAGCAGATCCTGAGAGGCTGGAGAGCTTTGAAATGTTAATAAATGTCAAGGAGCGAGGTGAGATAACAAAATTTAAATCTTCAGAACTTCATGCTCAAGATAAATGTCATTTGAGCCATGGTGTTAAATATGGAATACTTGATAGGTGTTTATCAGCAAACAGGTTTCAAGAATGCTAAAGAAAATCCAGACAGAATGATAGAACATATTTTAAATTAAATTAGCTGCCCTCTAATTTCTACTTCAATTGGTAAAATGTAAAGACAGATAAAAGGCTATATAGGCATATAGTTAAGGGTTAACTAAACCAAATTTTTCATCACCCACTAACTTCTGTTATTACCATCATAGCTGGAGGTGGGTTTTGCAGTCCTAACAAAAATGACAAGAGGTGTGTCATGAAGAACTTTTATCAGCTCATTTAGTGTCATCAGCAACAGAGGATGCTGAACCTCAGAGGCTGGATGACAACATTCTGATTCAGGAACCCTAAGAAAGAAACTTCCTCTTTACTTAATAGGCTATTATGCTCTTGGTATGTCACAGCTTTAAATCATATACCTTATGGTAAGGAAACAAGAGGGACTTAAATTTTGCAGTATTTCAAGGTGTATTCACTAGGTTCAGAATCATGCACCATACTTCCAAACACTTTCATTACCATGATCCATTTCTGTTCCTTCTTAAATATTTCATTTTATACCTCACATTTAAATTAATTGTTCATTGCTATGCACAGTTTCTACACAAAGGAGCCTGTGGAAAATCTGTTTGATTAATTCTGAGATAGAAGAAGCACTAATTTTCTCAAAGCATTAAAAGAGCTTCTAAATGTTCCTTTCTTTTCTCCATATATTCCAAACAGATGTGTGTTTAAAATTTCATGCTATATAAAGTTTATGTCGCTATTGAATTTCCATAAAAGTTTATGCCTGTTGAGGTTTCTATCTTTTGATCAAACACAGTTGAATAATAAAATCTTAGAGAACAAAAATCTTGCAGAAAATCTAGAGTAATTTCCTATTTTTATTTTTGCGCATATCAAATTTAATAATTTTCTAGCAGTACATTGTGATCCAGCTAAACTCTAATGATATTTGACAGACTTTTTAAATAAAGCTGTATATTATATGCCAGCAGAGGAAATATTTTTTCTTTTTGAGTCCCCATAAGCTACTGAATTGCAAAAGAGATTCTAATCTGATAGACATATAAAGACTACAAAGTTTGCATCACAAAAGGGAGGAGTAAAACTAAGAATTCTAGCTGAATTTAAGGAAAAAATTACAGATCTGAAAACTGTAGCATATTTAATAAAAAACGTCACATAATCTTTGCTGCCTTCTGCTATGAACTCTAGCTTTTCCATGTTATCATTCTCGTTTTCAATCACCAAAGAGATGGCAATAATAACAAGTGGAGATGCCATGTTGACATTCTAAAAATGTAAGATTTAAATTATTACTAGTTAAATAGTATTTGCCTAGATTAGTGTAGTCTTTCTACCAAGACACTGAAAACTAACAAGATACTTTGTGTCACTAAAGTTATTCTCAAATGACAGCACAAGTCTCTGGGACTGGATCTTTGCCACGCGACTTAGATAACAGTTGAAGAAATTCTTCCTGCAGGCAGAGCTGTAATGTACTGTTTCATTACTAAAGAGGTGCCAGATATGCTCAGAATATCAAACAAAATCACCCCATGGGTGTTTTCTACACCAAAACCAGTCAGTAGGATGTGGGAGTGAAAAAGTTGGAAAGGAATTAAAAATGTCTTCCATTTGGCAAGGAAAAATCAAATGCGGAAACTTGGCTCTGAAAAAGAAGCAAGACAGTAATTTTTTCTGACCAGCAAAATCAGTTGTGTTTGAAATAAAGAATATCAGCACCTTACAGATTTTTAAATGTTAAATTTGTAATTTTAAATTGGTATACAAACATAAAATCACTCATAGTCTTCAGCTGAATTTTGTCTTACGATAATATGAAACTTATTACAAAAATGGAAGGTGCAATTGGGCTTGTATGGTAACCAAGGGTTCAACTGTTAGTCTTATAACTTCTGAAAATATTCTTGTTGCTTTGACCATTGGCAAAATATGCTTAATTTAGATTTCTGGTGTAGTCTTTCATTGTTTTACTTCCCTTTTTAAACTTACATGGATCACCTAAGTAAAGAGCATTAATTTTGCTTTGAATCACTGATTTTTAAAGCAAAGGGAAAGAGCAGATTACTTGTGTTGAAAAGTCCTCTAGCATTAAGAAACGAGAATGAAGCTCTCCTTCCCCAGTATAAGTCATATTTTTGGCTTCACTAAAGACAGTGAAAGTCATTCACTTTCAAAAAAGTGATTTTTCCTAACTAAAACTTTCACTGAACTCAGAAAAAAAGATGGATCTAGGAGGAGGATGTGACTAAAGCATGCATCAGGCACTGCAGTTTTATAAGTAAAATCTCAGATGAAAGGTGTTTTCATTTAGTCAAGCAGTTGATCCAACTGAATGGATCATTTAACAAGATACATAATTCTAGCATCTGTGCAAAAAAAAAGCACCTATTTTTTTCACAATAGCTGCAGCAAGAGCCATGGGTACTTTTCACATCCAACTAAACTAAATACCAAGTAATTGTTTTCCTGTAAAGCCGCCATTTTTTAAGTAGCTGAGTGTGTTTATTATGTACTTTTCTGGAGCTCAGGTGGACCGACTGAAGAATGGAAAACTTAAAAGATCTAAATAGCTAAATGTTGCAGATGCTGCATGTAGCAGCACAAGACTAGCTTGATAGGCCCAATAAGTCCTTGTCTGCCTACATTCATGCAAGAAGCTGTTAAGTTCTTGAAGAGCTCTGAATGGAATTGGTACTCACAGTTGTGGCATGCTACTCCTTGGGATAAAGAAGGCTTGAACTGCAGTTTTCCTTTATCTGGGAATGAAGAGATGAAATGATGCTGCACAGTGCTGGTCAGGCCTGTTACTTTGGTAAAGAAACTTAAGCAGTCTTGTTCTTTTCATTTTTCATCATGGGCTTCTTAAATTGTCTCTCTTCTCCCAGTTACGATTCATTGCTTGAAGGGGATAGCAGCTTTCCTTTTTTCCCATAGTGACCTTGTTGGAAGATTATGGATCAGCACAATTCCTTTTCCTGGGAAAGAAAATGGACGGAAGCAGCAACTCCTGCTTCTTCTTGTAGCTGATGTTCTTACCTTGCTGATGATAGCCCTGCCACACCATTGTCAGGTGTTTGCCAGGCTGTGCACTCTTTTAATAGGTATGTGAAGGAGGCTAGGACAAGAATTTCTGTTGTGTGGAGATAAATACTAATGTAAATACAGCACAGAAGAAAACATAGATGTGCTGGAAATGGTTTGACAATGATGCAAACTGGGAGCAGAAAAACTGTGGATGAACACTGAGGTATGGCTATCACAGGAGCAGTCATGCCAACATATGGAGGTAGACAGCCCAGACAACACAGATGCACAGTCATTAAAATGCAGGTCCAGTATGCCTAATGAGCCCATCCTCCTGTCCATCCCAGTGCACCTTCACAGCTTTTGTTGTGCTATGTAAATTGAGGGTGATTAGGATATGCTGAGATCCCATGTTTCCATTTTGCTGTTTATAGGCAAGGTGTGATTCAGATGGCGCTAAAGTGACAGATAGGAAAGAGCTTGGTGGATGCAAGGGTAACACAAAGGCAGGGAGCTGGTAGGAGTTCAGCATTTTCAGTAAATTTTGAGGTGAGATGGGAACAGAACTAAACTTGAACTAAACTCACTGTGGACAGAAATGAAAGGCAGCAAGTGATAAAGATGTAAAGTGATCATCAAAGAGTAAAGAGAGATGATCCTATGGTAATGATGAAGAGCAGTGGAGTCGTGAGTGTAGACTTCACATCAAATGCTGAGTCAGAAGTGAGGAGATATTTTCAGATCAGATACAGACTTCTGTGTTCAAAAGAGTTTTGAATGGTGCAGCTTTTGTCCTTTGTATATGCCTTAGTACTTCAGCTGTGTTCCCTCAGCTGAAATATTTTTGTGGCATCAGGGAGATTTATACATAAAGTAGAAGACACTCAAAAAAAGCCAATTTCTTGTTTGTAGGACAGGGTTCTATAAAGTATTACTTCTGTCTTTTGGAGCTGGACGTGAACAGTATGATTTTATTCAGTAGTTAAAGAATTTATCTGTCCTAAATATTTTTGCAAATTTGGGAATAAGTATGAGCAAAAGTCCTTTACATTCTTCTTCTACTTATAATACCTTTAAGTGTTTCTTTTCTTTGTCTGATTTTTTTTGGCGGGGGTGGGTGGGTGTGGGTGCTAACAATTTCTCTTTAGCAAGAAACCTTCCTACTTTCTCTTATTCCCTTTCTTGGTTACATTGCTGATAGGTTCAAGAGAATATCTCCAGCATAAAACTGAGAAAAATTGAAGGATAAAGTGCTAGCATTTATCAAAGCCTTTTTTTTTTTTCAAGCTGTTTTTACAAATGTGAAGATAGAAAAATGTTTAAATGAGGATGATTTGCAATATGGACTTCCTGAGATTTTTAAATGATGCTGCAGAGAGTCCTTGACAAATTGAAAAGGCCATATTTCCTGGAGCAGAGAAAAATGGTTGGGTGTGGTTGTTCATTTATATGGCAAAAAGAAAAGTATATACATAACACGGACAGGGAAAAAAAAGCAAATCGCACAGCTATAAACAGTATTTCAATTCACTATGATACCAAAATCTCATTTTTAAAAAGTATGTAAGAAATAAGCATACTGTCAACATGGCCGTAGATCACACTCATTGCACCAGTCAGACCAAAATGATCTAGCAACTATCATCCTTAGTTTTAGCTTAAGGCAAACATGAGGTAAAATGCATGAAGCTAGGACTAGCAGCTCAGCTAATCCACAGTAATTTACTGTTAATTTAACAACCCAAACTTCCTTTCCATGAATTGAAAAGCTTTTTTGAACTTCTCTCTGGTTGTAAACAAGTGGCTTCATAATAATAAAAAATATTGATGGGAAAGGAAAACTGTTTACTTCTAGCAACAACCCCTTTTATTTTAATATTTAGAGTTTCATAGATTACATTAAGATGTCCTATTATTGCGTGATATGAAGCAAATATTATCTTTACTTTTGCAATATAGTGGGCTAGGCTATTATTTACACTGACTATACAAAGAATTTTACTAGTCGAAAGGAAATATTTCAATTATAACATTTTATGTAGGTTTGAATTAATTTTTGTCTATATTTTTAATAGATATAATTTGACCCTGTTCCCCCAGTATCCACATATTTTGTACTTACAGTGCTTTTTGTTTAAGGGTATACCTAGCTATTAGCCAATATGTTTCTGAAGGTGTTTCCAGGATCAAGAATTACCATTCTCACTTTGCTTGACTTGTTCTGTTTATGCAAAGTTTTATGTTTCTCCCGCCTTTTTCTGTGTCACAATTAGATATTTTTAAAAGAAAGCAAGGATGTGTATGAAATCTAATTATTAATATCCATATCTTCTCCAGTTAAGTTCTTTCAGTTAACACTTCACCGGAAAAATCTTAAAATTCATTTTATTGTGTACTTGTCTAGGAGGACTAGACAAACTGTGTTACAGTAGGATTTAGGCACTTAAATATAAATATGCAGCAACTTTAAGAACAAAAGTTCAGCATTTTTCTGTGAGACCAATGTAATTCATTCAAAGCTAAATTAATATTTAGACTTCTCCTTATATATTTATTTATGCACTATCTTCAATAGTAAATATTTATACATACAAGTGTCTGCATGTATATGCATTTCTTTTAGGAAGGCTTTCATTCTTCCTTTATTTTATAATGGATGCAAGGATGCACCCATTTTAAGCACGGATGTGGCAAATGTCTTAACGTAATATACTTTAAAAAAGGATGATGAGCTAGGACTTGGAAAGGTTAAGGAAAAAAAAAAAACAGTGATAATTCGTATGAACTTGTGAAGAGATACTGATCTGGAAATGAACTATTAGTGCATGCTGCAAACCCATGTAACTGAGGGATGGCTCAATGACTCTCAATGACTGCAGAGGACAGAGGACTGTTTTCGCAGCTACTATGTGATAACAAACGAACTGTTTAAGCTAAAAAAAAAAGGTGTCAAATACATTGTAAAATATAAAAGCAGACAAATACCTGAAACCCTTCTTCTCATGCCACTAAGTCACAGTTGTAGAAATCAGATTTTCTGTATTTTTGATTATGCAAATTTTATATGATATATTTAAATAGCTCATATAGATCATCTTCTTTTTTATGCCAGTCTTTTAAGTTTTCTTTTTTCCTATCTATTTATCATTCGGGAAGATAGATGGAATTCTTTACACTTTTTCCAATAAATCTAGCAACATTTTTATGCAGAAAAGCATAACAACCTTGAATGACACAAGACGTTTCAGAAGGAGCTATGATTTGTTTTGGAAGAGAATTTGGAAGATACAATTTAAATAGATAATGAAACTACGATTTTGTGCACAGTTATTGAGTTCTTAGATGAGGGGGCTTTCAACTTTACATAATAGTGGCTCTTCAACCTATAATAATTCCTTTATAACATAACCTCTAAGGTTTGATTTTGGTGTTGGTTACTAATACTTACACCTTGAATTACAAATACAATTTTATCTTGCATAAGGAAGTGTTTTATGTCTGTATTTCTAAAGTTGGAACCCAACCATAAGATTTGTGTAACTGATAAAAATCTACTACTCTACCATACTGAAGCAAACTTCATAATAATTGCCACAGAAATAAATTAGTTAAGAGTAAAGAACTGAACACATAGGTTATCACAAACATTTTAACTGAAATTAGGTGATTAACCTATCATGAATTCATTTAAATCTTAAAAAATTTATGTATTCTGTTCAGTAAGTGAGGGATGAGAGACAGTTGGTTCTCTGTGATATCTGTGGAACAGGTTCCTGGAAGCTAGATTTTGAGCTAAATCTCCTGAATTACACAGGACTGGTAAATTAGGTAAAAGAAAACATTGCATTAAAGTCAAGGTACGAAATTATTATACATTGTTTTATGTATTTTTATATAAAAAGTTACAAGTAGCAAGCATATGACACAGAAATGGAACAGTAACAGCAATAACTGTGAATGCATGCTTTTTACAATGTATCTAATAAAGGGAATTTTGCCAACTCAAATATTCAATAACATACATGCAGATTAATTTCTCAATGTCAAATTCAGTCATATTGCTAGATGCTTATCCAACAAACATTTCTATTGAAGTGATTATGAATGGCTAAATACCTGATTTCAATAAATTGTTCCTGAAATTGGGAATTTTACTTGCAACAAAAAGAAGAGAGAAAAAGAAAAAGAGAAATGACTGATAAGCATAATAACCAAAGTCTTATTGCCTTCTAATAATTTTACTCAACACTGCTGAATTTTTCATGATAAGAGAATAGCTGGTCAGAGAGTCCATAAAACCTCTAGCTGGTGTTTCCAAGGACGATAGTTTCACATTTCATTGTAGCATGTTCAAAATCACCCAGGAGCGCACTATTCTCAAGCAGTCTATATAATGAAAACAACGTACATATAACAAAAGTTCAATGTAAATCTTCTTCCACATATCACACAACACACAAGTAAATAACAAACATAAAACGGATCAACTTAAAGAAAACTATGACTTAAAAAAACCAAAAAAATAAAAGGACAGCCTCAGGAATTAATTTCTTCCTCAAGTTCTCAGCGAATCTCCAAAATATTTAATAACTAAGGAGCACTTGGTGGCCAGCAACCAAATTACAAAACAAAAATATTTTTTCTGCAATGGGAATATCTTTCTAAGGAAGTAAGATACGTCTATGCTTCTTAGCTTTGCATAAAGGCCATTAAATTAAATTGGAAAATTGTCCACTCTTTCAGACAGCTGAGAAAATTCATATAGATTTTTCCATTCAGAGTTTGCATGACCACATGCATAGTTGTCTGAAAACAAAACAAAGTTAAAAAATATTTTCTCTGAGGAAAAAAATGCAGAAAAATATTTATTTAAACTATCTACAGGCAACAAAACCATTAATGGATTCTTTCAATGTAAAATTGCTTTATACATATATACACATAAAAATATATATACACATATCTATGTTTATATATACACATATATAAACTGACAGACTAGCAGCTATCTATAACCCCATCATAAACATCTGAGATTGTATTTATTAAGTGCTGATAAAAATTATGCAAAATGAAAAGTTTAAGAAAAGACTCCAAAAAGTAAGTTTAATTTGAAAACATTAACCTTAGTGCTACAGAATCTTTAAATTTATCTGTTCTAACACACACTCTTCCCCCAACACTTCACGAGATTGGATAACAAAAATGAACCAAAACCAGATAGTTCCACATCTTAGTGACTTGAGTTAAATTGCCAAGTTTTACATTCTAGTTCACGTGCTGGCTCTCTAACTTTTATTTCCATAAATAATAATTAAGAAATAAATAAATGAAACACAAGAGCCATGCAAAGCACATGACTTAATAATGCATTTGGAATGAACATTGTTTTTAGCTAGGGGCTGGCTCTAATTCTGTCAAGAATAAGGAATTAACAGATTTTGCTTGGTTTGCAATGCCAAAGTGGTCATCTGCCTTTCAGTTCTTTTAGCATTCAAACCTGACTCCATACAAGATGACATAAAATTTGAGACCTAATATGCATTTTAGCAGTATAACAAAGGAAAATGGAAAGCAACAGATGGTTCAATTTCTGTATAGGTATGTTTACTTACCTCAGGTTTTTCTCTTAGACCCTAGTTGTGTTGTACTCAGACTCATGTTTGCTTAGAGACCCAATGAGGCAGAACCTGGAATGTTATGGCTATTTCATTCAAAATAATAATGTTTGCATAGAAAAAAAATATATGCATATAGATACTTAATAAACAGTACACTTTGATAATCTGATTGATATTCATGAAGTAATTTATATAGACATGCAATTGCATTAAAATAACCAAATAACTTTTTTTTTTATAAAGAGAAAGAAATGCCTTAATGTGCAAAGAAAATATGGAGGGCATGTAAACAGTCACAAGAAATGCATAAATAATGCATGCAGGAGAAAACACAAGTATATTAAAAAGGGTTATGTGTACTTTTTCAAAGAAATTGTTCATAAATGTTTCTGGTTTTATTTTTCTTTCACTTTTAAGCTTTTAATAATTTATATTTACAGTCATCCAAAGTGCAAAATACAGAAAAAATGGATCTTTCATTAAAAATATTATGCATGACTTTGCTTTTTTTATTGATTGGAAAGATTCCCTTTAACTTCATTCTTATATATAAATATATGAGTTCACTATGTTGTCTCATGTTCTAATCTGTCTATCTATGTTGATATATCAAACCAAAATATTGCAATCAGTAATGGAACAGACATAGTAAAGTTTTGGAAATACTATAGTTCATTATATAAAAGGTAATGTTCCATGAGAAAAGGGGTTTCCTTACCCCAGGCCTGTGTTCCCCATCTTTGTGTCATGCATCAAAATGGATACGTGTCTTTTATTAATTGATGTATTTATTTAGAGATGGTTAGACCAACAGCGGATGATATTCAAGGCCACCTCAGTGACAAGGAAACCACATGTATGTGGCTGTTCCAAAAACTAAATTCATACAATCTTCTTTGGTTTTTAAAACTGTACCTGTTCTCTTTTGACCTGTGTGTGTATGCATGCAGGTATATGTAAAACAGTAAAAGAAAAAGAAAGAAAGAAAGTAGAAAGGTAAAATGGAGATACAGGATCCTTCAGGAAAGAGAAGCAGAGATGAGATAGAGAGACAGAAAGAGACATAATATAATGGCATGTGCTATCAGGAAACAGAAATTTAAACAATAAATAAAGAAGAAAGAAAATATGTCTTTACTGAACAAAGAGTGAATATGTTTGGGCAATCAAGTCCTTACACAATAGTCTTCATCAAAAATTCATTGATACTGACCGCTGAACAGCTTTATCATGTCTGGAAAGCCTGTGACTTGTGGTTGGCACCTCTTCAATTTCGTCTATCTCGCACGCATCTGCAGCATCTTGTGAGTAGCTATGCTTCATGACAAGGATATTTCTCCTGTTCATGGGCTGAACAAGTGGTTTTACAGGCTGGGGTTGTATTTCTGTCAAGACAGAAGCATCTCTTGTGCTGAGGTTACTACGGCTGCCCTTAATACTAGACACTTGTGATCCACAGTGATGGTCATGAATGCATTTTGAAGAGGATCTCCGCAGTTTATGATAATTTTCAAAGTCATCTGCAACGTCAGCAAGGTCAGCTGTAGTCCCTGTCCCTCTAAGGGTGCATAACTCATAATGAGGAGGCTCAAACACCTCCTGGAACACTGTTTGATCAAAGTCTGTTTTCCTTGGGACAAATTTTTTACGAGGCTGCTTGATCTGTACTATAATAGAGATAACAATGAGGATGATCACAATGCAAGAAGTCACCCCAATTATAGTCCCACTGGTATTGGTAAGTTGGTCCAATAAGTTTGCTTTTCTTTTTTCTGTGTGACAGGGAATAAAAAAAAAAGAAAAGAAAAAAAAAAGAAACAAACACATCATTAATTGCAGTTCAAGAATAAAAACCACTATGATGGGTTCACAGATTACTGCAAGGCTGAGCCTAGTCTATGTCTGAGTTCACTTAATCAATCTCACCAACAAAAAAGAAAAGAGGAAGAAATCAGTTATTTGTGCAAGCCAAATAAACAACACACAAATCCTTTGTGTGCCTATTCACTTGGAAACTTATTTATTCAGGGTATATTGCAAACTTAATTAAATGAAAGAATTATTTAATTTTTTTATAAAAAGCAACCACCATAACAAGCAGATGGCTTCAGTGTCACCTCCAAACTCCATTTGCGTGCTAAGTCCCCAAGTCTGTTACAGATGTTCTCCTCATTATTTTCTCTCTCTTCCAGTAAATATATGCAACTAGGACATTAGGTCTATGAAAGAACAAGATTTTACAGGATTTAAGTTCTAATATTTGTGAGCTGAGTGGGAATTTTGTCAGCGTTCAATGAAAAAGCTGAATCAGGAGAAAATAGAAAAGTTACTCAAATTTAGATTTCAGAAAGGAAAAAAACGAATTGGTGCAAGTTATTTCTGGGTTTTTTTTCTATTAATTACCAAAACTTTTCTAAACAGCCATAAAAATCCAAAAGCTGATCATACCTACTACCTTTTACTCAAGAGCCCCCAATAAGTTAGTCAGCAAATTCTGAATGAAGCAGAAAAATGCAGTAAAATAATGAAATAAAACCAGTTTCTTCCTCCTCTTGTGTATCTTTCTCTGTGATTTGCTTTCACAAGACTGCAGCCACGAGATGGTGACTGAGCCTTGTAGAAATTCAAGTTGAAAGCATTTGCATCTCTCTCTCTCAGGCTTAGCAAAACAACTGTGGATAAGTTTCAACACCCAGTTTAATGTAATTTTTCCTGACAACCTAAAACATATAAAAGGAATTTTAAAAAAGCCTTTGGAATGAAAGTTATTGGCACCAAAACAGCAACATTCATCTCTTCATAATCTCCTAGATACCAAAACTTAACTCTTCAGTAGTTCATTGTCTGTGCTTGTAGATTCACTCAGCGTTTCTCTAACTGACTGACACCAGACTCTGGAGAAAAAGCAGAGTTAGAAAAAGCAACACTGCAGCAAACAACGTTTTTGCTGGAATCAGCAAACCTGATGTAGTCAGAAAAACAAGAGAGGATAAGTGCACAAGACCTGATAAATGATACATGACGAAGGAAAGATCAACATTTTTCTGGAAATTAAAGAGTGGTGAAGGTTTTCTGTTTTCCTCTATTATGAAGAACTAGAGAAAGGATAATCATTTCCCAATTGTATGCTTAGTTTCTTTGAAGAGTATTATGCTATGCCACAGTTTAGCCGTGTTCTTTTAGAGTATAAATTTTCATTTGTATTTTACCCTATTGCACTCTTGTCAGGATTTTACAGGCTTCAGTAGACTTATGGACTGGCTGCTAATCCACCTCATTCTGAATTTTTTCTTGATTGGTTCCTAAATTTGGCATATCCCATGTTTCCAGGAACAAATCTGCAGTAGGGGGGAGACAGGGGGATAAAAGATGGAAGCGAACTGTCTCCCTAGCCTGCAGTGTAAGTTAGTTAAGCTCTTTCCCTAAAGACAACATAGATGATGTTTTGGGGTTGGTTTGGTTCTTTTTTTACAGAACCACAGCAATATTTAGGAACCATTGTCAGCACATGAGTAAGAACATAGCTCCATGTCTATGAAATAAATATTACATCTAATTTCCTGTGCTTTTTCCTTGCACTTCAATTTCACTTGATTATAGGTAGATTTGGTTGCTTTCTTATTGTTAATTTCACTTTACCTTCCTTTATAAGACCACCTGGGCTATTACAGGCATAACATGCAGCTAAAAGACACCTGCTACCCATATGTTATTCCACTACAAAGGTAACTATGGCAAAGGAGCCAAAATATTACCTTTAATTATACCTTAGATTGTATGGAAAGCAGATACCAACTGACCAGAAAGCCCCCCAGAAGAGCATAACCAGCCAGCCAGACACAACCAATGCAACACCAGACAAAAAAATGAAAACACCGAAAGTAAAATCCGCTGGCATTTTTTACCTTCCTTCATTTTCTCTACTGCTTGATGTATGCTCTCCCTGAATTACTCTTCCTGAGCTTTCACCCATCTGGCACATACTTAGCAAGAAACTGAGGATCATATGCTGTATCTCATGCAGAGAGTTTTTCAATTCTACATGTTACCTTTGCAGTGGTTTTCATCCCAGGGATACACACAGTTCTGGAGTCCATTGCAGACCAGTGTATTATTTATACACATATTACTGTGGCAAAAGAATGTGTTGGCTTCACAGGGGGCTAAAAATGAGAGAAATGATAAATGATATCAATTAGCAAATCATTCAGCTCTCTTCAACAAACACATCTAGGAGTGGACATGTATTTCGTAACATGAAAAAGCTGTACAACACATTTTCCTTGAGCATATTAAACATTTGATATGCAGCATGGAGAGTGCTCAAGTCACAGACTCTTTATTACTCTGTGACAAGAGGTCCTCAGTTATGTCTAAAATGACTGAACCTTCCCCTAGCATGACTCTCATGGCTGTAGTAGGTTGGCTTCCAAACTTTGGTGGGGAGCCATCAATGTGTCATCAACAGTTTAACTCCAGATCCAAAATATATCATTTTATGGGCTGCTACAAAAAGAGTTAACTGTATCCCAGGCAGATCCAATGTATGGGAAATAACATCTTTTAAAGTTTGTTGCTGAAACTCCAATTTTATAAGAAAACTTACGTGACTCAAAGAAGATATGTACTTTAGGGCCCATATCAATGGTGCCTGAACATTTATACACAGAGAAAGTAAAATTATTTTAAAAAATGTTTTAGTCATAAGAAAGGCTACTGTTTAGAAGCACCCCTTTGATCACAAGTATGAAGATAAAAAAGCACAACAGTGTCCCTGAAGCCCATGGTCTAGAAGAATCATGCAGATTAAAGCTGCAGGAAAAGGGCTTTACTGATGGCCAGATATTATTACTGTGAAGAAATCGCCTGAAATCCTTTGGAAGGTACTGTACATGCTGCTAAAATGTGGTGTTTACAGAAGTGCTGGGAGATCATTAGGTGTTGGGGCTGTGAAGATACTACCCCAAAAGTGTATAGCAGAGTAGAGATAAATTACTCATCATATCCCTTCTTCAAAGCAGAAAACCTTCTCTAATTTAGAGGAGCTACAAACTTTGTCAGTGTTAAATTGGCAAAAATGAACTCTTTATGTATTGTTTTAGTTCAAGCAACCCAAAAGTGCTATTATAATTATTTTTAAGGGAAAGGTAAAAAATAAACTAAGACCCTTAACTAATCAGAAAGTAGTTATGATGCTCATATTACTGATACTTCGAGTTTGATACTGCATGGAAATTGTTCTCCTCTGCAACTTTAGAAGCAGTTCCTATGACAACATAAATGCATAGCAGAGAGAATGGTTTAGTGGTTTGCAGAGGACAGTACAAAGGATTTATATTGTAGAACTTAATGACCCCATATATCATGTCAAGAACTCCACTTTCCAATAAGTGTTTAAGTTATCCATAACTGGCTTATTTGGAGCAGTTATGGTGTGTTAAGCAAATAGTAAGTGCCATCAAAATCAACATGCACACCCCAAATATGCAACCACTCACACAGCTATAACACTAAACATATACTGTATCTCTTAGCTAATGCAAGAAGTTATCAACCAGCCTGTCCACTGCTCAATTTTTGTTCTTAAATCTGGTATACCATCTCCTGAGGTGCAGTGAGCCTGGTCACATTTTAAGTTTGTTACAGAGAGGATTCTACTTTATGCTGGACAGATCAGAAGAGCACATGTACATATTAGAAAGGGAGGATATTTAGCGACAGTCCTTATCTATCTGTTGCTGTCATTTGGGGACAGTGAAGGCTGAGCCTGGAAGATACTGTGCCACATCATCATGTGACACATCACGTAAGTAACACATCAGAGGCATAATCCTTTCACACTCTAGCTGCAAGCCCTGTTTCCAGGCAAGGTGAGGATCTTTTGGGATGTTTCCCACACGCAAAAACAGTCTCACTGCCTACTCTAAGCAAAAAAAAAAAAAAGGGAGAAACCTAAGAAGATGTAAAGAGCCACCCATTCAAAATAAAAAGTGTACCAAAAAAAAGACCCAAATATCAAACACATGAAGTACAAGTAGTGATATGAGAACAAGGGGGAAATATTAAAAGAAAAAAGCAAACAAAAAAAAAAATTGCAGGATTAGGATAGCTGCAAAGCCACAAAGAAGAAAAGAAAAAAGACCAAAACACCAAAAAACATTCAAGTGGCATGAAGAATCTTAGAAGTGAAGTGGGAAGGACAGAGTGCTTTCTGAATTCAGATATATAGTGGTGGTAAGTAGAAAAAGGAGAACTAAAGGTAGGTAACAAGGAAGTGAAAGGAGACAGTTTTACAGGAAAAAACAATGTCAATTGGTTATTTCATTCTGCACTGAGAGAAATAATGAGATTTTGTATCAAATGAAAATCTTAGGAGAAGTTTCAGAAATGAGAGAAAAACTAAGAGCAATAAAAAAGATTTTTCAGGTTTTAGAAGAAGGAATAATTATGCAAAAAGGTGACAGAGACATCTGGAAAAAAAAGACAAGAGAAAGGAAGAAAAAAGAATGAAAATTTAAGTTTTCCTAAATTGTGCTATTGAACAGTGGAGGAAAAAAATGGTATGTGAAAAAATATCAAAACAAGATGAATAGTGAAGCAAAGCAATTTCAGAGCCAGTACAGCAAAATTAGCATGAGAGAAACCCAAATGTAAGATTCAGAAAACTAATGACAAACAGCCCCTTCTTCTTCATGTTTATAAATTTAAAATAGCCAAGTCGTCTCTGTGGTCCCATGAACTTGGAGGGATTAAGCTGGACAAGAAGTCAATATATTTCCACCACTCTAATTAAGTTATTTTGTTGGAATGAATGAAAGCCATCAAGGGAAGTTGAAAACTTGTCAGTCCTGTTGTACAATGGAGGAATTTGCTTTCTTGCCCAAAAAAAGGCACAGCAAAGGAGTCTTGGGATGCTACATTAACGTTATTCTAGTAATAACAAAAAGATAAATGAACTGGTAGTAAACCAGATTCTTCTACAACAAGATGGATCTGGTCCTGATGCATTCCTAAAGTTGTTACAGAACCCAGGATGGCAGTGGAGTCAAGCAGTATGTGACAGCACGGTTGTGGATGTTTTCACAAAAGGGAACTACTGCTATCATTAACTTCAACTAGATAAAGCAGCACAAACATCTCCACACACCAGAAGCTGTACTCCATTACTCCGTGGTCTTCCCCATCACTACATAAATGGCCTTTCTATGAGAGAGTAGCAGGAATGCAGAGAGCTCACCCAGGTGAGAAGCCAAGTGGGTTTTTGGTCATGATTAGTGGAAAGCCCAGTGGAAAGCTACCAGTATTGTACTTTGTGTCTGGACTACTTGATCAGGAACAAGAAGTCAATGAAATTTTCTTCACACAACTGGGAGCAGCCTCATGATCACAGGCCCTGGTCCTTATGGGGATTTTAACCACTTGGTCTGTAGAGGGCAACACAGCAGGGCACCAGCAATCCAGGAAGTTTCCAGAGCGCATTGATAACTTCCTGACACAGGTAATCAAGGAGCTGATGAGCACAGCTCTGCTGTGCTTCATACTTTTATAAATAAGAATCAGTTGGGAAAAGTTATGTCAGGAGCATGAGATGATGGAGTTCAAGGTGCTGCCAAGAAGGAATAAACCAAAAAGCATGATCATATTTCTGGGCCTCAGAAAAGCAAAAGTTCACTGTTGAGGGATCTGGGTCTACAAATGCCACAGGAGGTGGTCCTGGAAAGATACACGTTCAAGGAGAGTTGGTTGATTCTGTAAGACCACCTCCTCCAAGCTCAGTGGTTGTCTATCTAGACAGACCGAAAACCGAGTCATGGTAGCAGTTATCCCGCATGGACGGACAATGAGCTCCTGAATAACTCAAACATAGGAAGGATACATATAAGAGGTGGCAGTAGGGCAGCATGATCCCAGCAGAAATATGACTTCTCTGAGTGGAAGAGGACTGGGTTACAGAATATTTAATTGACTGGATGGACATGAACCCCTGGGTCCTGATGTGATGTCCCCAGTAGGTGACTCACATCATTGTGAAACCATTCGATTATCTCTGAAAAGTCATGCTGATGGAGGCCTCAATGGGCTGGGCAAACAGGAACTTCAAGCAGATCAGCAAAAGGAAATGTAAAGTCCTGTGTCTTGGGAGGAATAAATTCATGCACCAGTACGTGCTGGGGTCTGACCGACTAGAAAGCAAGTTTCCAGAAGAAGTTCTGGTATGCAATTTTCAAGGTCACCTTGAAAATCACCTTGAGACAGAAATGTGCCCTTGTGGCAAAGAAGGCCCCCACCATCCTGGGCTGCATTAAAAACGGAATTGTCAGCAGGCTAAAAGATAGGATCCTTCCCCTCTATTGAGCACTGGTGAGACCACATCTGCAGTGTTGTGTCGAGTTCTGGGCTCCTCAGCACAGAAGGGACACAGATGTACTGCACTGAGCCCAGCAAGAAGCCGTGAAGGCCTTTAAAAGCATGAGACATCAGAGGTGTGAGCAGGGGCTGAGAAAGCTGGGACTGTTCACCCTGGAGCAGAGAAGGCTCGAGCAGGCTCTTGTCAATGCATCCAAATACCCACCAGGAGGGAGTCAAGAATAAAGAGACAGGCTCTGCTCAGCAATGCCCAGTGACAAGACAGGAAGCAATGAGCACTAAAGGAAATACAGGAAATTCCCTTTAAACGCAAGAGCTAACTTTTAGTTTGAGGCTGGTCAAACACTGAGCAAGAGCTGGTTTACCAAGAGAGGTTGTGGAGTCTCCATCACTGAAGATATTCAAAACCCAACCAGGCACAGCCCTGAGCCACCTGCTGTATCTGATCCTGCTTAGAGCAAAAGGATTGCACTAGCCCATATCCTAGCCACATTCCATGCTTCTGTGGCTCCCTGAAAAAACCCTGACTTCATAATTAGATTAAAAGTAACAGCCGGGAACACACAATTGTGTTATTTCTCCTGTGTCCCAAAGCTGCCTTAAGTCAAGCTCTACCAAGGTATGGGCCTAGAAATAAGGGACAGCATATTCAGCATGATGAAAAATTCATAATGATTTTAACACAACTGAGCAAATCAGAACTACACACATAATTCAACCCAATATATTTTAATAAAGTTAAGTCTCTAATAAATTCTTTGATTTTTACAGCATGAAATTAATATAATCTAAATTAAATCACTAATTAAAGAAAAATATTATTAAAGGTTCTTTTTCTAGTTTGGATTTGAACCAATAATTATTTTTATATAAAATAAGAGTTTTTATTAAAAATTTGTTCAATATTAAAAATTTCAAACATTTTCATTCTACATTATTTTTAATGATGATAGTTTATTTTTATGAATGTGAGTGCTATGTGTAAGAACAGCTTGTATCTTAATATACAAACAAATTTTATAGTTCTTGAATTCGTTTTAATGTAACATCTCCTGCTTTGCAACAGCTATTTACACTGAACACAAGATGGTGCCCTTATCCTAGAAGATTTAGAAGCAAATAAGTTAACTGGAGCAGACATGATATCCCCGAATCTTTTTCAGGTTTAGGAAACCTATGTTTAAAAAACCCCAACTATAATAATAACAACCCTATCTCTGTTATTAGGCATGTAAATATGTTCTGTTTCTAATACAAATTAGGAGATTGTTATATTATTCATATTTCCAGAAGGTTTCCACCACAGTATTCAATAAAGCTTCTCTTTGGTATTTGAAGGTTACTGCTTTCAAAATTCTTAAAAATTGAACCCATGTAGTTGTCTATATTTTCCTAATATAGCAAGGTTTTAGAAATGCATATGCCCATAATCTACACTTTTAAATTTATTAACAAAAAAGTGAATATTTTAATTCTGAATAGCCCTAAGGCAGAGAAACATAAAGTGCATTAATAGTTCTTCCATATGCCAACTTTACAAAGCAACATGAAATAAAAGCAGTCAAAATTTATATTTTAAAAAAGCTATACTGGCTTTACTTAGACAATAAAATAAATAGTCACAAGTAAGGCATTCCACTTTATACTATAAAATGACAATATTTGTAAATCAGTATAGAAATTAAATATTCCATGTTATTAATAATTATTACACTATTGTGATTTAAAAAGTAACAAAATACGTTATCTCTGTGTTTTAAGCATCACTTTGCTGGGCACTGCAGGATACTGTAGATATAAATTGCAATCATGGGCAGGCCAAAATACTTTTACAATATGGAGATAAAAGCAGATTTGTTATGGAACTGGTGTGCAGCCTGGCTGTTCCACTTCAGTGCAGTGCTTTCCTCAGTGTATTTCTCACAATTTCTCAGCACCATCCACAGTCAGCACAACTCCTTTACTTCCAGGGTGTGAACTAGCTCCGAGCAAGCCAGCCCGGGTGTCTATGCAGTACTTCACTGAACCGTGTGGATTTACCCTTTGAGCCTGTTTTAAGGCAGGGATTTCAGGCCAGGACTGGATAATCTTAGACAAATGCCCTACCCTACTTTTTATTTTTAGGCTTATCTCTCTCCTTCCTTTCCCCCCTTCCTTTCTTGTCATAACATTTTTGAAAGGTCTTGCTTTCTCCCTAAGGGTGAATGGGAAAATTCTGAAATCTTAACAATGGTTAGATGTGGGAAACATTTTACACTGAAGTCGTTAGACATTTCACACCTACTCCTCCTCTACTCAAGATAGCTCATTGCATCATGCTCTGCACACGAATTCTTTAAGTACAGATCATTTGGCTTTTCCCGTTGTTCTTTAATGAAAAATAGGGCTTTCTTTCCTCCACAAGAGAAAGAAAAATAAATTCTTCAGATGTTCCTTGAATCACCATTGAAACAGAGGAAGAAGTTTTTTATCAGTCTCTTCAAGGAAAAAATGTCATTTATTGAGACAGTTTCACTTGCTTTATTAAAATTATAAAATTATTAAGATTGTTTTAATACCGTACACTACAAATATATTACCTAAACTAAAAGTACTCTCTTCTCATTTGCCACTAATGAAAAAAAATGCTTATTAAAATACTGCTATTAGAAACTTGAAAATGAGATGTTCTTAATACTGAGTGCTTTCTCAGTCACCTTCAGACAGCTCTGTGGAAGATAAATGTAACTTTTATGGATAGTTAATACCATATACAGATCAATAATCTGGTCTTCAAAAAACATCTGCATATGGTTTCACATTTTGCTATTTGGGGTTTTTTTTGATATAAAATCTCACCAGAGAATGGCAGCTCAGGAGCATGTGCTCAGAGCTCCAGCCTGTGTTCAGTTTATACACTCTGGGCACCACAAACAATTAATTTGTTCAGGGTCAGGGAGTCACTGGGATGCTTAGCCAGTGAGGTTTTTTCACTAAAGATAACTGCAAATAGCACAGAGGAGAAGAAAATCACAGATGCATGCTCACCAGTAAGGAAGCAACCCCAGTGGTTTCTTTTTAAAACATTAGTGTGGAAGCAGAGAGCAAAACCAGCAAAGCTGCAATCTGTTTACATTCCGAAGTCCTTGCAAAGGGAAACTGCCTCCTCACATGTTGCACTTAACACCTTGCTGTTCCCTTTTTCAGTACTTCCCCTAGCTTTACCTCAAAAAACACAGTCCCTAGCACTGCATACCTGCAGCCCCTTTTCCCCAGTAAAGAGCTGCCCATGCTGGGTGATCACCTTCAAGTCTGTAAATAAGGACTTGAGTGCTGTTACTTGATCAAGCTGCACAATACTATTCTAAACACAGCCTTAGATTTCTATCCAAATATGGGTTTTGCTAACAAAAATAAAATAAGAATGATAGAACTTGTGCTCCATTAGGAAAGTCGCAGGTGACAGGGCTCTAAAAACAGACTTAGAGCTCAAAGAGACAACAAATAAGAGAAGGAATGAAGTTTTTCTGGTCTGGGGTTTCTGGTGCAGGGTTATGGGTGCAGAAGGAAGCCGTGCTACCAAAGAGCAGTCAGAGGTGAGAAAGTGAACATTTTGTCTGCTGTGCATACAGAGGGTTTTTGTCTTATCCCATATGCCCTGGTTCTACATATCGGCTTTTAGGCTAAAGCGTAGGTGTGTCTGCTGAGGAGCAGCTCTTTGAAGAAGCTGTAGGTGTAGCATGTCTGTCATTAATCAGGCTGGAGATCACTCTTCAATCATAGAAAATGAAATGAACATTTAGCCAGTGGGTGAGAAAAACAAAGACTCATTTTTCAAGCCTTCTTACCAGATGAACAGATACCTTTTGATTATACCAGGCTTTTTGTTTACCTTTTACTGATTCGTATATTAATTTATTGGATATTTAAAATCTAGTGCAGACAGTAACTCCCATGCACAAAAATATGATTATGCTTAGAAGACACCTTAAAGATTAAAAAGGTAAGGACATAAGGAGACAAACCCCACAACTACAGTTGGAATAACTAATAATGCTGATAATGAAATATCAGATCATCACGACAAATTATCACCCAGTAAGAATTAAGGGGTCATTAAGTGTTACTAGAGCTCAACTACTATTTTGACAATGATGGGAATCATTCCTGATTTCCTGGTGCAGGAAGTTTATCAACCTCATGCATTGTATGCCTTTCCTTAAGACATATTTATAGCACTGCTGTTCTAAAAAAAAATCACTGTGAGAGGTTTGGAAACTTGTAAAGCCACTTTTTAGGTGCTAACAAAAAAATGCTTACATATTTTAAATGGATTTGGAGCACAGTTATGGAACCATATGAAAATAATCATATAAGAAATCTCTTTAATATTTCTCTGTTCTACACAAATGTCAAGTCCCCAAGAAATAGCTCTGTAACAAGAATTAACACTGAACAAACTTACACTGAAAGAAAGCAATGCTCAGGCTTAGGAGCTTTTTTCCACAAACTACCACTTCCAGTATGCAGAGCCTTGTGTAAGGGAAAACTCACAGTCTCAACAGCCTAACTCCACACTAAGGAGAGGAACTTGGGGAGCAACAGATCACAACACCTCCAGGTCATTCCCACAGGAACAGTAAATACAGGAATTCCACTTTGTTACTCTTTCCCATGCATATTACTGCAACATAAATGTCATCTTTTTTTTTTTTTCCCTTCTCAGCTCTATATGAACAAAATAGAATTATTTTTCCTCTTTCTTTGTCCCTGAATAGACGCACAGGTGTCTCTTCCCTGATGCACATCTCCCTGAATGAGGTCTGACATTCCTTCTCTTCCATGCAGATGATCTAATTATTCCCACACACTGCTGAAAGCTATTGCGGTTCACATGCCATGAGCTGTGTCTCAGTGACATCTGTTCTAGCTGACTCCTGACAGCCAGCACCAGTATGTGGCACGGGGCACCACTTATGGACGACTGACAAGGCACAGAAAGTACCATCTGCATCACCTTTACATCTTTAAAGTCAATTCCCGGCATTAAAATCACAGACGCAGTTTCTTCTACTATTTATGAGCAGGCTGTGTAAACATATTTCAATGTACTATTTAGCCTGTAATAAATTTTCAGCTTTTAGTGAGCAACGACTCTTCAGAGTAAATTTACAGAAAGCACATCCTGTTAGCATTTTGAATTTCCCAGTCAGAATACTATTCAGTATAAACTATCATCTGCTTACAAGAAAAGAGCAACTCATAAGATGTAGCATGTCAGGTAAATATATTAGGAATACTGTAAGAGAAAGAAACCCCTGCATTTTTCCTTATTATCCTTTAAAATATGAGAGCTTTGCAAACATACACTTATTCAAACCTTCATTTCAAGTTAGTCATCATAGTGCTTCACTCTCCAGTTCTTTATATGCTGTGAACCTCCAGTGTCTATGCAGTTGTTTCTAAGGTAACAGATCAAGATGCCTTGTGAAAAAAAATGAATCAGATCTTGAATATTCAAGACATCTCCAGTTGCAGAAATGAGAAAAGGGCAGCATCATCTCAACCAAGGGTTCTCAGTATCTTTTAGACCCGAGCCTGATTTGCAGGCAAGAAAAATATAATCCACTCTAAGGCTGCAAGTGTGAGAGTATGGTGGCGCATGCAGTTTCAGGCATGTAAACTGTCAGAAATTTTTAATCAGAGCCATAATTAAGGAATTATGGAGGCTGTTCTCAACTGAGACTCGTTGCCTCATTGCAGGGTACACACACACAGAATACAGATGAAGAATGTGTTTGGTAGGTTGAGCTTTTGTTCCAACCACTGACAGTCACAAAGAAATCTTTCTGTCAGGCACACAATGCACAAACCAAAAACACATTAAAAATTAACATGAACCAGCATGTGAAAATAAATGCATATACACCTTCTCAAGAGGCCAAATATGTGTTATTCCCATCAAAGAAAACAAAGTGATATCTTTCTCAGGTCTTTCACAGGATTATCTGGGTCAATAATTTTCAGCGAATGGACGTCTTGGGTTTTGTTGATGGATTTTTGTGATTGGTTTGATTGCTTTCTTAAACCGCCTAGAACTACATTTTGTCTCTTTCAAAGGCTGTTTTGCTTTTTATCTGAGTCCAGAGTTCATATAAAAATATAAATGCAAGTAAGGTACACAAAAAGAATATTAACCAAAATATAAAAGGCTTTTAGAAAGCTCTTGTTGCTACAAAAAACCCCTAAACTCTTTGCTTAACAGTATCTGGCATACATGTTCATTGATATACGCACACACTCACTACCTGTGATAAAATAATCATAAGGTATTTTTCAAACCATATCATAATGAGATCTAAAAAATCAAATTCATAGAAAATGATCAGACTTGATAACTTTCAGAGCTGTGTTATTTTCCATGTTGTGTAAGGAAAAACTTAGATGGTAGCTTGGGGATCAGACAAAAGTCACAGTTATATGAATGGACAGGTCACCACCACTGGTACCTACTTTTCCTAGTTTTGAATTCTGTGGTCTGTCTACTGCATTACAAATTATGGCTCACTACGAACGCTTGGAATAAAAACTGTTCTGAATATTTGCATAGCTTGTTTGACAACATAATTCAGTGGCTTCTCTGCATGTAGAAAATATTAACATATTTTGAGACTTGTATCATTTAACAAACTGAAAGGCAGATGCATAGATTAGGGTCTTACGTTCTTGGAAAGATGTGAAGAGCATCTGGAATCGGCTGTTTCGACTGCCTTCGTCTGCCCACATGCGGATTACACCCAGACCTGTCCTCAGCATTACATCATTAGCAACAGTGCTGCAAAACTTTGCCTTCAAATCCTCCACAGAGCTGCTTCCGTCATAGACTGCTACAAAATTCCTTTTGCATTCGTTGGAATTCTGCATCTCGTAGTCCAAGAATCGCAAGTAGATCTATGAATCAATCAAACAACAAAGGCAACATGTATTGACAGACATTTGAGAATGACTGAAAAAACATAAAGCAACTTTGCTCTACGTTGCAGGAGAAAAAATCCACAATATCCCCATCGTAATAATTTTTCTGGAGCTGGTGATCCACAGGGCACTTCCTTGGAAGGCCATTAATATGCAAACTGAGCACTGTTTGTACTTCCTGGTATTTTGTCTTGCTTCCAAGTATAATCTCTCAGAAGATCTAGATATTTCTTTGTTCTTATTCACAGTGAGGTCCTAATTTCCAAATGTATATCTTTTTTTTTTTCAGAAGTATGTACAATGGTTCTGAACGACAGATAAGCTAGAAATTTCTACTTTCACTGCTTGGCCCAAAATTGTTCTATTACATGACTGACATGTGAAATAATAAGGCAAATCATTGTTGCTCCCTCCCCAGAGTCAATGTGTCATCTTCATACGTCTCTGCTACACTGATTCAGGAAGTGAGAATCTGAGAGCCAGGCAGAATGCAATCACTAATCTTCTTATGATCAAGGATCTGGTCACCATCTCAGCTCTTCTAAACAAAGCATTATGGTATACATTTTCTTAATTTAACAGGCTTGAAATTAAGCATATTTTGTGGAAACTCCTAGAAACCAATGTCTCTTGCATACAAGCTAAATTGTCTCATAAAGTAATAGATATATTGCCCTTTGAAAAGAACTTTTTAAATCTACCCAGAAAGAAGCAGGGATGAGGATAAAAAAGCTATTATTGATATTCAAATGTATATGGACTTTAATAGAGAAAACTACCAATTTTAAAAGCAGTTGATTATACAAGCAACATCAAATATTCCATTCTCAGAGAAAGAAAGTACTATTTTCAATAGAAACATGATACAGAATCAAACTGCCAAGGGTACCCATGAGATTTCAGGAGAATGATACAGAAAGGTGAATTAGGACAGAAATTGTATAAAAAGGCAGTAACACACCCAGGATAGATCTGTATGCATCTTCACTTAAAAAAATTACTAAAAAAGAAGCCCCACTGTATTAGACATCAAATATACTTATTTCCAAGCAATTTTATTGACTACAGGTATTTTTTTATATGCACAGAACAAATGCTTAATAAGCTTCTCTGCATTTGCAGAAAGTACACAAGCAGTACATATCCTAGTAGCGACAAGGATCATAATTTCACCTCATTAATATATTAAAGCTCTTATGGTTTGAGAATTATGTGCAGTCTGTCACTGTTTAATAATAGCTCCGATTTTTTTAATGGGCCTTTTCAGGTAGTGTATTATGGTAAATTTTCATTCCTTTCTATGCTTTGCATAAGTGTCCATCTGAAAAAAATATTTGTGAAAAATTTTTACTACCAGATGAAATTAGTTATACTAAAGGCACATCTTTTTTCTAATGTTATTCTTACAGTAACCCTTACTCATATTCCTTCATTTCCATCCTTCTGAATAGTTCAGAGGAATCTATTCCATTTAAATTGCAGTTAAGTGTATTTTACTTTCACCATGTATCCTGGGGTTTACATACTATAAATGAAGGAATCTGCTTGTCTTGGTCTCTACAAAATTGAACAGCTAACAGAAATACACAAAGACGTATTTAGATGGAAATATATCAAGGTATAGTTTTTATAGTGTTTCTCACTTCATTTACTGGCTGTTAAGTAAAACAGCAAAATGACACACGCTGTTGTGCTGACAGAGAAACATCCCACATGAGGGAGGGAGGGATGGGAGGAGGCAGAGCCATGACATAAACACCCCGCAACTGGCCATAGTCGGGACATACCAGAGAGCTGCTTCTGTGTCCCTGACACCAGATCCTCCTGCTCAAACAAGGGTGTAACAGTCACTGTGCAACCCTGGCACCCAGCCTCTCCTGGGAAGCTGCTGAGACAGTCCATAGTCCTTCTCTGCATAACTAAGGGAATTAAATGTGCCCCTTGCTCTTCTTTTCTCAGTTAACAGGAGCAGTCTGCTTCAAACATATGCCTCAGTGCTTGCCAGCCTTGTCACAGGTAATGCAATGAAATTCTCCTGCAGCTGATTATAAGCAATATTGCATACATGTGACTGTTTCCCAGGAAGAGAAGCGTGTCATGTGGATGGCTCAAAGAAAGCAGAAGGCTTGCAACATGCTATGGTCATGAATCATTACTTTTACTCTCTATATATGCCTATCATATGTACATCATTTCTATTTATATGCCATATACATACATGCATATATGTACCATAGACAACAAAGATACAGTGCGATGTATCACATCACATTTTTATCTATTCCCCTCTTCAGGAAAGTTCATATTTACTCCAGAGAAAGATTACATTAATCTGATGGCAGAACAATAGCAAAACTATACCCGCTGGGTGAGAGACCTCTCACACTTGTTTACATGTTCTCTATTTCTGTCCAGGTGCATTTTATATATGCATTTATAAGTACAAGTGTATGCACATATACACATATATAAGCACATGTATTTCTTGCAAAGAGCATCCCATTTCTGTCTGGAGATGTAATTTTTATAAGTTTTCATTCTTACAAGAAATGTGTGCTAATCCTCACTGTGGTTACAAAATACCAGCTCTGCAGCAATTTCCAGCATTCATCAATTATTCCTGATCTGTTCAAACACATTGTTCATACAGCAGTACAGACAAAATCTTATTTCTATGGGCTTATCATTTG
Source organism: Machaerirhynchus nigripectus (assembly GCA_013397975.1). Lineage (NCBI taxonomy): Eukaryota > Metazoa > Chordata > Aves > Passeriformes > Dicruridae > Machaerirhynchus > Machaerirhynchus nigripectus. The sequence continues at coordinate 363,693 of VZRQ01000595.1, forward strand.
ACATTCTCTAGTTTCTGGAGGCACACTAGCCTTATAAAATAGTAAAATATTTCTTAGAGTAGCAGTCATAAATACTGAAAAGGAATCAAGAGAATAAGAACTCAAAATTTTGCTTCGAGACTTTCACTGAAAAAGCCAACACCTTCAGTCCTTCCCAAATCTGAATTCTGGTGTCAGTCATACCAGTTCATTCCTCTGTGTGAGAAATTCAGTCAACACCATAACATATATAGACCTGATAGGTAGTGGAATCACTGGAAAGAAATATTTGACTTAAAAATCTATGTCCATCTTTTAGAAGAAAGATGCCACTTACTCCAATCTTATGAAGTTTCATGAATTAGAGAAAATAAGTTCATGATATTCTGAGATGAGTTGGAGCCTTATTCTCATAATTGCTTTTGGAGATGACTACTCCCAGGACTTTATATAAAATATTGAGGACTTGATACAACACACCCTGAAATCAGTGGGTATCTTTCAATCTACTTATTTGAATCAGAGTTTTGGCTTAGCACTGCAGTGCGTTTTTAAAAACTGGAAACTGATTACACAAACTGACAACCTGATATTGGATCAGATTTTATTTTAAAGAGCTGGAATAATTTAATTGCATATACGCACCTCTGCCAACTTTTATGGTTTTATTGCTATATATTTGCCATTGTTCCTGTCACTGGCTGTAAGACCCACTCTGGCAGAATAAAATGACTAATAAATTGAGTTCCCCAGGGAAAGAATAAAACTGATTATTTGACAAACTCTTATCTAATGCAAAATGTTCCCTATACATAGCTTTTTAAAATCAGTGGCAATATTCTCATTTCTTTCACTGGTATATGGATGTCACTAAAACAAATTCATCAGAAAGTGAGAGAAAAATTATCTATATTAGTGGTTGTTTCATTTACAGAAATCTTAACCATTACTTCTACCAGCAGTAGATAAGAAACTTTGTTCCCCTGAAAGAAAACAAATGAACTAAAGAAGAGGTCACAGGCTCAAACACCACCATCTGCCTTCATTAAGCATTTTTTCATTGATGCCAATAGGAGCTTTTGGAATGAACATTTCCATAGATACTGACACACTATATTAGCATAATCGAGGCATTCTTGCTGAAGAGAACATCTTGTTTGAAAGAAGAAGCATAACTGCCATATCTTCTTCTTTCATATTTTTGTTGCAAAGTTTTAATAAGACACTTTCGTGAAATCATCAGCTCCACATAACTTTGAAGAGTGGGCTGCTCAAGTTTTAGATTTACTGAGTTTTGAGATGTTACTGCAAATGCCAATGTCATTAGCAATAAAACTGATAAAGACTCACTGCAACTGTGCCATATGTAATTTATACTCAGTCACATTATATTTAAATAACTCTCTTGTCACCTTTAAGGTTTGTATTGCCACCATAAATAATAATTAAAAAGGGAGATGCTGGGTAAGTTTTACTATTTCTTTTAATTTAAATTTGAAAACAAGAGAAATCTCTGACTGAACATGTTAGGAAAAAACCCCAAAATTATTATAAACTACAAATAATCTATCATCTCAGTAAAATGGTCAGATTATAATCTCCTCATAGTGAATCACTTTTGATGAGTTCCGCTTTTTAATCAATCACTGAAGGTTAGGGATGACAACATGATTGATCAGGCCATTCAGGAAAAGCTTCAAACCATATCCCAGCATATCAGACTTAATATATGTGCACAGACACTCAGTCCCCTTAAACCAAACCAAACAAAAAGCCATCGTTCAGCTGCCAAAAGTAATTTAGACATAAGAGAAAAACCTCCTCTTCGTCCAAGCATAATGTCCAGATTTTGCATATTCAGCTTCTGGGTTCATTCAGTTCACTTTTAAGCACAGGACTGGGTTAAATTGTCCCATTGCTCAGCGATCAGTTACAGAGCCTGCTTTATTCTGCATCTTTTTCAGCTCTATGTGATTAACAAAGTACTTTCAAGATGATACCTCCAGTATTTAGGCCTGGGAAACCCAGTTTTTTAAAGCAGATTGTGCAACACTAGTTAATCCCCTTCAAGGCAACTGGACACCATGTACACCAGCCTAAAAAGCATATTCCTAATGATGCTTGAATTTGTCTTCTGAAATTTCTGATCTCTTGCTTGGATGTTGAAATCTTTTTTCAATCAACATTACTTCAATGCAGAAGTGTTAACAACACATGTTCTGTTTGGATTTTTGTTTGTTATTTGGGGGGATTTTTCTACATTTTTGGCCCTTCTGTTACTAGTCTGGGACCATGTTGTGCAAACAGAGAGCTCCATACCTCATATTTTCTTCTCTTCTGGAGCTTAGAGGCTACTGTCTGTCAAACATGACAACTTTATGTGGTACTTCTAAGACCCTGTGATTCACAGCCAAGGCTCATATATCAGAACCATTTTTATAGACAAGTGAAGCTCTTTGGATTTCTTTGCTTTGTCCTATTTGTTTCTTCAAACTTCTGTGACTATCCAACAGCTGACACTTACTCTGTCAAGTCATCCTCATTTTTCTCTAGTACAGAGCAAAAATTCTCACAAGTGAGCAACATTTACATCTCCTTGGTGCTGTTCTGCTTTTTAACACTGAAAACTGGAGATCAAATCCTGATTCTGCTGTTCTCTTTGGCAGACATTTTATTACTTTCTTCAGTAGCTTTTTAAAATTGCATTTCTTAATAGCTACTTGGTTTGAGGATGCTGAGGTTAGTTGTATTTCTATACCTGAATGGAATAGATTCATGGTAACTTAAAAGTGGGGTTTTTGACAATGTTGCTCTGGCATGTACATTGGCATGCCTTTGTAGGAGAGATTCTATATACGTGATTCCAACCATGTACTTGTCTTGCACCTTCAACTCAGAAAACTGTTTCACAGAGGGATTTTAATAGCTTAACATAGGTAAACAGTATTTTCTACTTGTTTAAACATAATTTTTTTCACCTTGTTCCATATATACATATGTTGGGCTTTTTAAAATTCATAATATTATTTGCATTACCTTTATGTCAGTGAGCTTCAGAGTTTCTTCAGAGATGGAGATTATCTGAAGCTTGCAAAACTGTCCCTGACTGTTAGGTTATTCAGCCTTTAAATTTTATTTTTCTCTAGCATTTCAAGAATCACCACTCAAACAGCTCCTATTAAATTTTAGTGCACTACTTAAAGCTTCTCTTCTACACCTGATTAAAAAGCCTCCAAAAATTAATATACGGCAGTCTGGCAGTGCCAACAGCTTAAACTGCTTTTCTTGCTGGTCTCATCTAAGAGCACAAATTTCCACTTCACACGGGAGAGCAGAAAATGTTTTGGTTTAGTCAGATCAGTTTAAAAAGACTCACTTGCAGCTCTGCAATTTGCTTCACCTCATGTTTCCCCTTAACTGTCTAGGAAATGCACATGCAGCCACCCAGTCGCTCTCCAGACTACACTCAATATGAAGGCAGGCACGTGGAACCAAAAGAGTCACCTCTCCATTTGGTCAGGAGCATGCCAGGTAGCAGTACTAACCCTTTGAAAACTTACCGGTGTCCTGGTCACGCTGCGTCACACTGCCCAGCTCCCAGCCTCATTCCTCACCACCCCAGCCTTGTCCATTGCCAAGCTGCTGGCTGGCTTGCGCTTGGGCCGGCCCCACTGCCCAGACAAGTCCAGCCACCACTACACCCCAGCCACCATGGCCAAACCTGTCCAAGTCTCATCAGTCATGTCCTGGCACTGTGGCCTCCCTCATTCTAGCCCCGTCCCGTGTGCTGTGTTCCCCCTCCCACTGCTCCCCACTGTGCTTGAAACAGATGCCACCACTCACTGGCAGCTCTGGGTTAAGGATGCTGCCATGATGTGTCAAAACTAAATAATCATTAATTGACACTTTGGGTTTCTCGATCTTTTGTGTTAAGTCTTCCATCCTATAACCTTTGTCCAATATCATGTTCAGGTGGGGAAAGAGAATTAGGTATCACTTTGCCTAACTACCTTAATACTTCATTTTATTTCTTATGGTGCAAATAAAGAGGCTACTCCTGCTGTTTTTTCAGTCTAAATGTACTTATTGCTTATTCCTCCAGAATAGATTATTTCCACTGGACTACATTCAAATTAATTCCTGCTTTGATGCTGTTTTCTGAGGTGCCCAGAACTTCTGATAATAGTGTTTTTAATAGCACTGCTTACTGGTTTTTTTTTCCCAGCATAAGAATATCATATTTTTAAGTGTTTTATTACCCTTACTATCAAATTCTGCTGTCTTACTTTTCTACAGAGCCTCTCAAAGAACAACCATGACACAAAGGTACCTTGCTGGGAAAGTTACCCAGCAAAAGGAAAGCTACTTGAGCACAAACATGGTTCTGTGTTCCTGGGGGGCCTCTGCTGACCCACCCAACATAGAAAAACACTTGTTGTTGATATTATCCTCCAATACTTCACCCTTAACAGAAAGTAAGAAAACTATAATTCTATTCATTTTCATATTTTCTATTCCTAAATACAAAATTTTTTCTTATCTACTACTTGTAGCCAATGATATCTCTGAAATTTTTCAAGTACCTGTGCAACAAGCTTATGCACTTCCTTCTTTGGGCTTTGTTCTACACTGAAGAATTTTCAGATGAGGAAGTTCCTCCAGAACTTTACTGCTCTGGGTGGGTTAGTACTTCCAGTCAGCAGCTCTCTTCTTAATTTTCCATTCTTGCTCTGAATATTAATTGCAGTCACATTCTACACGCAGTGCAGAACCCCCAGTATTACTCTACTCAAAATTCACAGCTATCTTACTCAGCAGGAACTGACTTTGAATGATTACAAGAAACACAGACTTTTCAACTAGTCACTTTCACGTATAAGACTCCAGGTCTGCATACCGATTGAAGCTGTATTCAGACTGCCCTCTGCACTTAGAGAAAGTTTGAGTTCTGCATGCATTTTCAGATTCATTTTTCTGTGTGTGTGTGTGTAAGGTAATCAGGAATGGCTCTATTTTAAGTGTGTGCAACAAATTTTCTGCTCTCTGTCCCCTTCCAGCTCACGGAGGATAGAAGCATTAGACCCAGAATGTCAGTTTGAAGCTCAGGCTTAGAAACCACAAGTACACACTTCCTGGCTGATCTCACTGCTCATATATTGAGCTCAGACTTGGCTTGAATCTGGAATTGGAAACCAAGGGAAGGACTTGCATCTTGTTTCTGCAGACAGTTTAGATTGGATGAGCTTACGCCAAATGAAATTGCAAGCAACCCACCTTCTGGCACAGTTTAATTAAGAAACTAAAGAAGAAAAAGTCCATCACAAACTCTCTCTGAGAAACTTTTGCCTTTTAGGCATAATTCCCAGTAACAAACTGTGCAGCCCAGAGTACAGGAACATGTCGATTTAAAGATGTCTGTGGAGTTCTCACTGTTCTTAGCAGGAGAACTTGCTTTCATAGGTGCAAACTGACATAAATTAAAATGATGTCACTAAATAGTTGTACTGAATATGTCATTAATTCAAGGTTGGATGAGGACAAAGGAAGCTGACTGTAAAACACGGACAATAGGTTCCAGTTCAATTGAATCAGACCCATCAACAATCTTACCATAAATCTTACTTCATACAAGTTTCTTAAAAATTTCTCCATTTGTTCCTCCTTCCTTAATAACTGTATATTTTTCAGCTTGTCCCAGTATGATGAAACCGTAACTGTATGTGTGTGCATTTATACATGTATATACTTGTCTGTGTCTATATAAATATATGTTCAAATGCTAAATTGGACTTACCCCTCAAAGATGGATCTAGGCCTGAAAAATCTTTTTTTTTTCCTAGCTTGCTGTGAAACCTTTCAACCCCACACTAGGAAACACTGATTTATATGCTTTTATATTGCTCAATTTCTCCACCCAGATAATTCCGTAAGATGGGAACAGCAGGATCCATCAAGAGATGACCCAGCCCAGCCCTCTGCCTAAAGGTAGGATTATTAATGTTTCTCTCATTTTTCACAACTTGTTATCTAACCTGCACTTTCAGGCCACTAACAATGCCAGCTGAACCAACTTTCTTAACCAAACATTCATAATCCCCTCCCTGATCTTTGAATTTTTCTTCCTTCATATCTAACCTGAAACCTTCTTTCAGAGTGTGGGAGCCTGAGTTATCCTACAGACATGGGCATCACAGAGCATTCCTTCTTCCTTGTCAAAGCCTTTTATTATATTACACTCCTTCACAAAATCTTCTAAATGACAACAAATAACATTCAGTATTACTTCATTTTTCTAAAACTTTCTCGTTGCTCTCCCTTCCATATGCCCTTCACCGTTTCTTGGAATGCAACACAACTAAATGCACATATGGAAGTTTATGAAGAATTAATGAACTTTAATTTTTTAGCCCTCTGCTAATGTGGCAGTGTGCCATTCTTCTGTTACACACTGTATTTACAGTTACACAAATATCCAGTTTGGAGTTTTACATCAGACTTGAATGATGGATAAATACTACAGGTAGGTAAAATTGGGATTTTTAGCAGGGCTTTGAATCATATAGAACTTTAGAATTAGATCAAGTAAGATCATCACGATGACATTATCTGATCAACCAATCATAAACTTGAGTTAAGACTATAGGGAAATGTTATTGGCTTATTTAATTATACTGATTCTAAGAAGTACAAGTCTGTGTTTGTCTGTTTTCTTTCTACTAATACCTAATGCATCCTAGAATAGTTTAATTTGGAAGGGACCTATAAAGGTCATCTGGTCGAAATCCCCTGCCATGAGCAAGGACATCCCAACTAAATCCAGTTGCTCGGAGCCCTGTCCAACTTGGCCTTGAATGTTTCCAGGGATGGTCGTCGACCACCTCTCTGAGCAACATGATCCAGCATTTCACAGCCCTTATTGTAAAAATGTCTTCCTCATATCTAGTCTAAATCTACCATTTTCTAGTTTAAAACACCTGGTCTTACTGCTACTGATAAAAGATTTGCCCCCTTTTTTCTTAGAGGTTCCCCTTAAGTACTGGAAGGCTGCTATAAATCTCTCCCTGGAACCTTGTCTTCTCTGGACTGAACAACCTTTCCTCTCTTAGTCTTTCCTCACTGGAGAGCTTCTCCAATCTTTTCACTATTTTTGTGGCCCTCCTCCGGACCTGCTCCAACAAGCTCATATCTTTTCTATGCTGAGGATCCCAGAGCTGGATGCAGCACTTCAGGTGGGGTGTCACCAGAGCAGAGGGGCAGAATGCCCTCCCTTGCCCTGCTGCCCATGCTGCTTTGGATGCAACTCAGGACACGTTTGGCTTTCTGGGCTGGGAGTGTACACTGTGGGGGCATGTCCAGCCTCTCATCCACCAGCACCCTCAACACCTTCTCGGCAGGGCAACTCTCCATCTGTTCTTCCCAAAGCTTGTGTCAATACTGGGATTTGCCCTGAATGAATATAAGTTGCATAAAACGCATGGATAATCATTCATCCGTCCAGTCATCTCATATCACTACTTAGTGTAGCAAAATGGGAAGCTCATCTACTTAATTGAAAATCTCTATCAATATTAATTTTATCCAAAAGTAAAAAAAAAAAGTTATAAGATTAAAGTACATTTTGGAAATAATTTATCTGTAGTCTTTATGAGCCAACTCTTCTCCTAAACTTCCTCAATAGAAAAATGCTGATACTAATGACTTTTTCTCTTCTGGAAACCTTTCCTGAAGAGAACCCTTCAGCATGCCTCCATGTGTTATACTGATGATGAAACAATTACATATTCAGTACAGTCTCCTCACTGAGATTATACAAAAAAACCCTTATCTGTTTAAAGACAGCAGAGAGTAGTGCATATATAAATTCTACTTTCTAAAACCTTTCCTGTCCAATAAAAGACAGCTAGGAAAAGTATACTGTGGGGTGTCTTTTACACAGTGAATGAAAGTAGGTGGGAGGCATAAAGCTGTTCCTACTTCAAAGAGGGGAGAAGTGGTAGTGTAGCCAGCAACAATTAATGCATATCATAACTGATAAGTTACAGATAAGAGAGAAAATCAAGGGGAATCCAAGGAAAGTATTTTTAAATTCATTGCAGCCCTCTCATGTTTCTTACAAAGCCCTGGCTTGCTAACTGTGGAGGAAAAGAAATGAGAACACTCTTTTTGTCTGTGTCTCTAAACCAAAGGAACTAAAGGCTTCATACAGAGGAACATGAATTTACCTTGGGTCCATTTTCACAGTTCCCAGATGAGAAACAATGATGCCCTTAGGGAGCCAGCAGTGTTCCCTTAGTAGTCTCTATGTTAGGTATTTGAAATATATTGAAAATTAAAATTATAAGATTACTTCCCACTTAAGAAAACACATTGATTCTTTAAAAATATGAGCAAAATTAAAGATGAGTTTAAGAAAATTACTTATGGCACAAAAAGCACAATAGCACTGCCCAAATCATCATTTATGGAGAAAGGTGGTTATTTTGGCTGAGATGACAAATTATTCCCTTCCACAGCAGAAGGAAAAAAATAGTTTACAGTTCAAGCTGTAAAGTTATTAAACGAGATCTGACTGTACTAAGAAATGCACAATATATTAGAAAAGTCAATTTCTTAAATTAAATGGCAAATCAGCAAGTGGATGAAGGACTGACCTTGGATCGGGGTGGTGCTCGGATGTACCATTTACAGTCTACTGCTTCAGTTTCAGAAGCTTTTCCTTCTTTAACAATTTGTACAGATTCCACAATTCCTTCAGGTCCTCCCATCTCAAACTCACAAACTGAATAACAAAACACCAGAAAAAATGAAACCTGAACAGCAAACAAAAATGTTTTCTACAGCAGAGTATAAAGGCCCATAAGTTAGAAAAAAACCCAAAAACAACATACCAACCTGGCAATGGCTTCAAAACGCCAAGGTCCTTAAAATCTGGATCTTAAAAATAGAGAAAGACATAATTAGTTTTGTTCAGTATCTAGGATGTTATGTCAATATGCTCAAATTTTATGATGTGCTTTAGTTATATAATTATACATATATATCTTGGAAATAAGAAATGTTTCAAAACTATGGCAACCCAATAATTATTATTGCAGAAATTATTGATAGCATCATACCAAGTTATTTTTTCTGTTACAAAATCTTGCTTTCCTCTGTCCCTCCCTTTCAGAAGTGTACAAAAATATTTCTGCATACATTAGCAAGTGAGAACATCACACGCAGCTAACCACATGACATTTTAATACATCAGCCTAATGAAAGAGGATATATTTACAGATCCATTCAGAATCTTTTTGCCTATTTTGCATTTTGTAGAATAACACTCAACTTAACTAGAGAAATCTGAATTTAATTCTGTTGTTTAAGAATACTCTGCCATCCCTGCTAAGAGGAGACACTTTCTTTGTCAGAAGCATCCATTTGGTCTTACTGGAAAAATAATTTTATAAGAATGAGCATTAGAGGTTATTGTGCCAACAAGGTAATGTCTAATACATGTGCTATTTTTCCTTTAGATAAACACGACTGTATTTACTGTCTGAGAGGGCTTGTATCATGTTTTTATAGTCAGGTGTAATACAGAGATAAAATCAGTTGGGTCTTAGACCTACGCTTCAATAGACAACTATGCATAGACAAATCATCTTTCCACAAAATGTGGCTCAGTTTGAAGATACTGTCCAAAACCAGAAATATGAGAGACTAAAAACATTTCAGGAAAGGATTTCTTAGAATAGATTGGTCTTGTCTGGGAAATTTTTATCACTTGCACTGCTTTTCTACCTAAAATGAATGTTGTGCACTTTTTTCTCATTTACTTATGGAACTGATCTTCTTGTTTCAGAATTGGGTCAGTGTAGAAAGAACTATAAACAAAAAAAAGAAGAGAAACTTTGGAAGAAAGAGGTGTATCAAATGAAAAAAAAAATTAAACTCACAACCAACCCACCAAATCTGCTGTTTCCCTCTAGCCTTAGTCAATTAAGAACAGTAAGAATCATAACCAGATAATCTAACAAAATAGTCTAGTGCTGTATAAGCGAGATCAGCCATTTTAACCTAAACAGTCAAAAGGTGTTGACTTCAAAAACTGGAGCCGTAAAATCGTCTTTTAAATTGTCCTTCAATTACCAGGCTGCTGTTGTTCTTCCCAAATTTGTTTTATAGTTGTACAACATAAATCATGAGTAAATATTCATGAACTTACAGGACTGCAAATATAGCTGAGTAGGCAATTAGTATTAATTGTTAAGCATTTTTATAAATCAGTAGATAGATATGATTACCAACAACACTAAATGTAATCAAATATTTCAGCTAATGTACTTGGATGCTGAAATCTATCTCTGAAAGTGAGATACTTAAAGGAAATCTACTTTTACTTATGGTTCAAATTAACATCCCAACTGTATCTCATGTAACCATTGCATTTCTTCCTTTCTCTGAGTTGGTAAGGATGACTCTGATTTATTGAAAACACTCCACCACATTAGTAAAGTACAGAGGAGGAAAGAAGGCAAAAAGGGTCCTGCCAGGATTTTCCCCATATGAAAGTGTTTTCATATAAAGCAGTGCTAGTAGGAAGAATCCAGGCTGAAATACAATCTAGACCATACAACTTGACCTGCAAAACAACTCTGAAAGTATCTTCTCATTTAACAATACAACAACATTGGTAACAATGCACACAGAAATGCACAATCCATTAACATTCTAAAAATATTGTAGATATGCTCAGTTTTTAAAAATAAATATTTTCAAGTTTTCAACATTTCAAGAGTGAAAGGGAAATAAAATCTTCGACACCTGAAGTGATAACCCATCATTAAATATTCTTATTATAACAATGCTGCTATAATAAAAACAAAATCTGTAAATAAGGTATTATCACAGATGCTTAAAATTCAACTTAGCAAATTTACCTAGCAAATATTTGCTTTTTAAATAGCCTACTATTAAATAGATTAGGTTTTATTAGCTCTTCTGTATGTAATTCAATCAAATTGTTATTCTCATTCTGGCTGTGTCAGAACATTAATGTTATATAAACATGACTGGCTAGATCTTCCAATAGACAGATGAAAATCATGTTCCCGTAAGGAAAACGCTCAAGACTGGAAAACTTTTCTGTGAAAAATAAGATGGATCACCCATAAGGAGAGAGAAAATGGGAGTCAAAATATGAAGCTATATGGAGCTGCTAGAGACAGTCCAACAAAGGGTCATGAGTATTTTTAAGGGGCATATGAGGAAAGGCTGATAGAGTTGGGACTGGTCAGCCTGGAGAAGGGAAGGGTCAGAGGTGATCCCACCAGTGTTTACAAAAGCCTAATGGAGGGGTGCAAAGAGGATGGAGCCAGGCTCTTTTCAGTGTTATCCAGTGACAGAACAAGATGCAATGAGCACACGTTGAATCACAGGAGGTTCCATCTGAATATCAGAAAACACTTCCCCAGTATGAGGTGACTCAGGATTAGCACGGTAGCAGAGAGGTTGTGGAGTCTCTGTCCTTGGAGATATTCAATACCTGTCTAGACACGATCCTAGGCAAGTGGCTCTAGGTGACCCTGCTTGAAAAGGGTGTTGGACAAGACAACCTCCAGAGGTGCCTTCTGATATCAGCCATTTTCTGATCCTCTTATTTTGTAATAACAAAAGAATATAATTGGATAATAGTGAAATAACCAGTCAAAAGACTGGGCCTATTATCTGAGGTAGCAGCAGAGGTTAGACAAATCTCTGTCACAATGCAGACTTGGTTTTGTGGAATTTGCTCTGAGTCTCAGGAATATATACATCCAGCCTGGAGAAATCTGAAATACTTAGGCCTGGTTTTAAAAAAGCTCCACTAGGTCTTCATAGGAGAAAAGATTTTGGATGCTGGCTCTGGAACCTATATTTTCCATGGAAACCATACTACATTTCTTTATTTTTTTGTTTCACTGTTCCTATGCAAGAAATCTGGCTCTTCTAAGCAGCTGCAAATATGGAATTTAAATGCAAAAAACAGGAGGACAATTGTAAGGAGTTAGGGCACCTGATTGCTCAAAAAATCTTATGAAATAAAGAAAATTGTAAAGTTAAAAGGCATTGTACGTCAACTGGGTTAAGTCTTCAAAAAGTTTGTGACTTTGTTTACAAGCACACTGCAGCATCTTATCTGATTGCCCAGCTGCAGTATATCCACACAGAAACACGTTTACCCACTCATGCATGCACGTATTCATGCAATGCCTCCTTCCATGTCAATTGCACAGAAACTGAAATTGTTTAAAATTATATTACTTGAATAATTTCTGTAAGACAGGGAAAATGCATAAAGTTCAAACTAATTACTAGCAACAGGATGTTCTGCTGGCAAGTATAACTTCAAATCAATTTTAAAAGATCACATTTTGCATTTAAAAATCCAGTTATAAAGACCATTTAACTTGCGCTCAAAGACAGATTGCACAAGGCTTTTAAAAATAATGTTGTAATACAGAAAAATTAGAGTATTTTTTCTCTTACAAATGCAAAATTTGTAAGTAAACCTCTCACATTTTAGTCATCTTTCCTTAGCTTTTCAAATAAAATTTATTTGGGCACTTTCTTACCCTCCAACTTCAAACCTGCTGCTTTCACTGATTAAAAAGAATAGATATATCACTCTTGGAGGTCAAAAGATATAAGTTAAAATTTTAATATCTCTTTTGAAAAATGGAAGATTGAGTTTGTGTGTTCCTGATCATATCTGGGCTACAGCATACTTAATTGCACAATTTTTAAAAAATATCTGAAGTGCAATATATACAGCAAAGAACATGAGCAATTGCTGTACAGTAAAAAGTCAAGAGGAAGGAAATGTGTAATACAAAATTCTGGTGCAGAATAACTTATGAGGTGTTTTTCTCTCTTTTCTTCTATAAATGAGATGTGGAGGAATTATTTGAACTATATGAACAAACAATACACTACAAAGTGCTGATGTTTAAAACATAAGGGGGGTTTTGCTCTTTGTGAATACAAAAACTTCCTTTTTAATAGATTCATACAGAAAGTAGTCACAATAGGTTGAAGCCATATTTCCTAATCAGAAGTAGGGAAACTGTCCACTTTTACTCACTGGTCAGACAGCTGTAGATATATCTTTCTATTTCTCTGTCTTTGACTAGAAATAGGTATTAAACACCCTTCCATCAATATTTAAGAAATTTTAACACACGTATATGCTTCTCTCTAAGAGAACTTATTGGAGACCTGATTTTGCATGTGAATGCACACAGAATAGGAAAGAGAATTGCACTATTCAGCAAGCCACCAGTTTTATTTATCTTTAAGTTTACTAAGTTAGGTTCTTTTACAATGATTTCTGGGAACCTAAACCACTCCTACTCTCTTAAGGGGTGAGGTAGAGTTCTCTATAAAAGCAGAGCTTGCAGAACTCAGTACAGAAAAGCACAATTATTCTGAGGTATTTTATGTCATTGCCTCATAGTATTTGATGACAGAGTAAAAGTATTGGAAGAAGATGGTCAGAAGATTTAAAAGCATAAAAATCTGCTGAAAGAATCACTAAAATAATTCTGAAATAGAAAAACATTTCTACAAATAAGCATTTTTTGTGTGGTGTTCCAAGGGAACTTAGCTATTCTGCTGGGGTGAGTAAAGAAAAAGTAGTAAGAAGAAAAACAATATGAAGTTAAATAGCTGTGCAAAAATCCACAAATTATTTCCTATTAGCCTAAAATGAAATTTGTTCAGATGGCTCTTTACATATTTGTAGTCTTCTTGAAACTTCTCAGTGTGTCTATATTTGTACTAATGATATCAAAAGGTCTTCAAAGAAAACCTATAGTTTGCTAGACACTGTGAAAAAGTTCTATAATAATTATAGTTGGCACTATTATGTGCTGTATTTGCTCTTTGTTTTCTATGTTTTCTTTTAAGGACAATATTGTGAGCGAGTGCTGCTCTTTTGGAGGCTACATATTTATAATCTAAAATTATGCTTCTCAAATTTTTCACTCCTTAGCAAAGTCATGAAAGAATTCAGAGCTGATAAGTGCAGGTGTAGCAGTGAATATGACTCCTGCTACTTCACCTTGAAGATCTACCTGCCATTAAATCAGCAAAAGGTCATATGAAGATAAATATTGTTGAAATAATACAAACTATCACCCAAAAATTTGATTTCTACAATATCTTCTTCTTTTTTTGTTTTTTTTTTTTTCTTTTGTCAGTTTACTACTCTCAGCTCATACTTACAAAGTATCTCAATAGTGTAATTAATACATGTAGTGATTTGCAAACTGTACTGCTATGGTGACCTCAGTAAAATGAGATATACTGCAAGTGTTAGCAATAGTCAGACATTTGTATGCCTAAAGTATGTTTCTTTTTGTTTCTTTGACATCTCTTTGGAAATAAAAAGGTTGTATCAACAGAAAAAAAAAAAGGAAAAACAAAATCCATGTCTTTGCATAACTTCTTGATAAGGTTAGTCAAACTGAGCAGACAAGAAGCACCTGAATGAATTCAACTGAAACAGAGCAAATGATAACAGAAGTTGCAGTTAAATTTCTCTTTTCATGCACACAGTGACAGGCTTTGAGATTTTAGCTTGCTTGCCTCTGTTGTCTAGGGTCATTCTTCCATGTAAATTTTGCATGGGTGGGAACCATGTCAGAAAGCAAGAGGTCTCATGAGATTCTGGGTCTCATCCTCACATGGTGTTTGAACTATTTGATATGTGCTCCTAAATACCAGAAGTTCTTCTTGGAACTCACCTAGTAACAAAGGAGAGCAAGAATGGGCAACAATGTCATACTCAGGCTGATGAATGGAAAGGGGAAGCCCTGGAGCCTTGATACGTGCGGAATTATTTGGCAGATAATTTTTATTATATTAAATATTTACACTAGCAGCTGAGTGCTCCAATTAGGCATTATATTCCCTTTATGCAGTTCACTGTGTGTGGAAATTCAGGGAAAAAGTGATCCTATGATGAATATTTCAAGGGCTGCATATACCTTCGTCTGCCGGTTGCCCAAAAATATTGAAACAAGACTGAACGAGCTCAGGAGCCCACTTTATCTGAGTAATGCAGCCTTGCTGTGACAGTGCAGCTGACTTGACCGCCAGGACTGACTATCAGTCAAGGGCAGCACCTTGTCTGTGTCTCCCCAAGGTAATATCCTGGAGGCTTCCTGTAATTGACTAATGGTCTCTGAACTGGACTAGGAAGAGAGATGTGCAACGCTACAGTGCTTTTCCTGAATAATGTTGAATTCTAAGTATTCCTAGTCATGCAATTTCAGCAGAATACTACTAAAGGCTCAGGATTTGTCTCATTGTTTTTTATAGATGACTCCTAGCCCAGTCCAAGGAAATAACAGTTTAAGTTCATGTCAGAAGACTAGGGGAAAAAAATGAGCCTGAGGGTTTAGCCACAACTGAGTACCAGGCATTACTTCTGCAGATTGAATCTATTTACACATGGTTATTTCTTGCTACCACTGAGAGCAGAATCTGCACATCCTTTTCAGGATATTCATGCTGTATCAGTCCAGAGGGTGGATTTCGCAGGACAGAAGGATCTTATAGCTTTGTGATTTAAAATAGCCTTTGTTGTTTTACCATAGGGGAAATGTTTTCTCCTAGTTTTACCTCAGAACATTCAACAGAATGAATACATTCACTGTAGTGTTCTTTTGAACAGCTATATCTTTTAGAGCTATTATAGTCAAAAAAATGTACTACCTGTGCTGCTTCAAATAGTACTGTATAACCTGTAGTTCACCACACATTTTGACACATTTCCAATTAAAAAAGAAATACAACACAATGTTTATACCTACTAATTTTCTCCTACTGTAGCTGGCCATGTCAGCGATCTTTTTGAACATAGCTGCATCTCACATGAGAAACTCAAATATCTCCTCTAATTTCCACATGTGAATATCTCACTTTCCACTTTAACAAGAGAATTTTTTCACTGCCTTCATATATTTTTCTCTCACAGCCTAGCAAAGCACCAGGTGGTCTTTTGCTAAAGTGAAGAATTGTGTCAGAGAGCACCAGAGGGAACTGAATTGTGTTTGTAAAAACAACTGCTTGCTTAATCATCAATGGCCATATATCAGAAGGAGATGAAACAGACAAAATGCTCCAGAAAATAAGATTCTTAGAGCAGAAACAAGTGAAGTAGCCACAGACTGAAAAATCTTATTCATTAGTTTACTGTGCAATTGCTAGATTTTTGGAAGTTATTGGAAGAAATATGTTCTAGTACTCTCCTATAACAAAGTCATTGCATGATTCAAAAACTCAATGTCACAGGATGTTTTTAAATGTATTCTGTATCCAGGGTAGAAATCTTTAGGATCAAAGGGAAAAAATCTAGGTTTTCATCCCCACTGGAACCTGAATGCTCTCTTTCTGAAAGAAAAATTAGAAAAAAACCCCAGCATATATCAAAGGAAAAGTGAAATTCATTTTTTAAACCCAATTGTCACCTCCAATTGTAATTATGTATGCCCACCACAGACACTTTCAGTGAACAAGAAGGGGGATTATAAAAGCCACACAGCTCAGTGAATTGCTGAGGAAGGCATTTTAACACCAAGTCCCAAAAAAAGCTGTGGGAAAAGTCTTCTGTCCTGTCATTTTAGAATTCATAGCAGTATAAATTTCAGTGACACCAGATCTTTCCTTCTTCTGGAAACTCTTATGTTTTCTGGCTAGAAACTGTCCTTTCAGGGAACGCTGAGCTGCTGACCTCGGCAGTTTCCCCAAATGTACAGAATGAGAAGATGTGTTTTCAAGAACTCTAGCTGCAGAGTATGTTGGGGAGAGTCTTTGGAGATATTCCAACACTTTTGCTGCTTCATCTTTTTAACTGCATGGGGCAGCAGTTCTCTCTGAGAAAGTGTTTCAGAAAGAAGACAACTCTGTGCTAAACTGTGAATTCCCTACTTAAATTCCCCACAAACTTATGAATTGCACATTTTATTATACACGGTAACATTCAGATATTTAAAGGGCATAAATAATACATTGGAAGTAAGCAATAATCATTCCCTTTTTCTAGTATTATGGAATTCAACTTCTCCTGAGATTATGGGAGGAAAACATTTAGATAATTTTTGGTTAATCTAGGCTTTACAGCCAGGTTTTTTGCCTTACAGTTAAGTTGCAACTGGTTGGTTATAACTTCATGAGAGTGATATTCCCTTTTGTTCAAATTGATGATTTTTCTTCAATTTCATGCAATTAAAAGTGTCAGAGAAAGTTCAAACCTCAATTAATTCCTTATACTGACCTAGAGAAGACATAAACTGTTAGAAACAAGACATGAAGTCAGCTGGGACTTCTATTATTTTGATGAGAAATGTCCTACTGTATGCTTTACTATGTAAACCAAACATAATTCATACCAACTCTAGCCCCAAACATTTCCACTTAAATTAATGAATAAAGATTTTTTCTCATAAACAACACTAACATATGCTTTGCTGCATGCTCACATGAAAAAATCAACATGAAAATAAATTCTAAACCAGGGGATATTGTCTTCAATCTTTTTAAATTTTTCTTTAAACAACATTCTTCTAATGGATCCTCAGTCCTCTCTGAGTAGCATTTATGCCACATGCTCTGTGTCCACAAAATGACCTCAAACTGGTTTGTCATGAACATCACAAACAAATGAGTCTGTGGGTAAGTGGAGATTTGGAACCTAGGATTTGAGTAGAGTTACATTCGTGTCTATAAAACTCTGTTGCCTCTGACTTTTCTTTACCCCAGAAACTCCACATTCAGTTATCCTTAGACAGTGATTACATTGAGTATAGATTAGTAAATATTTAATCTATTATTGTAACTTCAGATTTTAGGTTTTAAAATTATAGTTTACATGGAATTTAACAGATTTATCTTTTTTCTTCCTCTATTCAAAATCTACCAGTCTGAAGCAGTGATGTTTTTTTCACTGGATTTACTCATAATTTTAATATTGATTCTTCTAAAAAAGAAGCAAGTTTAGGCCCACAGTCTGAGCTGAATTTAGCAATTGATTGAGTCCTACACTGACAGACTGGCTCAGCCTAATACGGAGAATAAACACTGATCTTTTGCATCACATTCACAAATAAGACATTGTGGTTCATTGAATCACACTTTAGAAAGGCAGTGTTCATAAGTCCTTATGTCTACTTTGTACAATACCCAGTATTGCTGTGTAACTGGCTCAAGAGACAGGGAAAAGAACAGCAAAGTGCGTGCTGATTGGAGATTGTCTAGTTCTACCATTGATGTGGTAATATTTAGAAGAGGTCTCAGGAGAGTTTTGACTTGCAGCAGCAGCAGGTCAAACATGATGGCCAGTCACAGCTCTCAGGATTGTTAAGCAGGGGTCAGCCGCTTACCCAACAAGTAGACAATAATTAAATTTCATTTGACCAGATCAAGTTTTTGACTGCCAAACAGCAGGATTTTTCCTAGCTTGATTTAAAAGAGTCATTTAAATTTCTAGAGAAAAAAAAAAAAAAGTCAAATATAAATTAAACCTTTCATTTAAAAGTACTTGGTAAATCACTTATCTATATTTAAATTGAAATATTACTGATATGTAATATTCTAGAATACAAAGAACTGTACTATTGCCACAAATTACTCCTGTGGAGGATGCACATAAAATTACAGAGATTCAAACTACCAAATTTGATTTTTAAAATCCTCGTCCAGTATGTATTTTATTAAAAAAGAGCACTATAAAATTATTTTGTAGAATTTCATTATGGAATTCATAGCTGGTAGCAGTTAATACCCAACTGTCTCAATACCATAAAGAAATCAGCATTTAGGGATAAAATATTTTTAGGAAGTATTTTCTCCATTCTCTTTTAATATTAATTTTCGCATAGACTTGAGAAATGAGCTACAGGAAAAGAAAAGAAAGGAAAAAAATCAAAAGAAAACAAGAGGAGTATAATACAATCTTTTGTTAACCCACATACTGCAACCAGCAGATTTGATAACATTGTCTCTTGAGCTTCAACTATCAGATAACATCTGGCAAATGATGTATGTAAGTCCTGTTACACAACATCTTCTGGCTTCTCAGTGTCATCTAGGGGACTGATATGTGACCAGAATAACACATTTCACACTGCCTGCTTCTGTCATGCTAGTACAAAATTTTAACAATGGATGCGTCACAGAAACCAGTTTATCTGATTCTGAATTCTCAAAAAATATTTTGCATTTCACTTTTTATCATCTTACTCATGAGTCAAACAGACTTTCTTAACAGAAATTGCTGGATATTAGATAGATTTTTGATATCCAAGTATTCAAATAAACTTTTTTCATCTCTGATGTAATGACCTCTGGAGCAATATTTTTGAAGCGTCAATCAAAAGCATTTGCTTACTTATTTCCATAATTTTGCAATGAATTTATTCCTTTCAATGGAATTCTCAACTGTTTGGTAAATCTCATCACCCTATATACTAAAAGCAAAACTTAATTGGAAGTACATTTTACAATGAGTATTCCAGACTGAAACATTTTTTCTCAATGAAGTTAAAACCTCCTCTACCAACCTTTTTGAGGAAACTGCAGTGTCAGGCATTCACCTCCCTAGTGAATTGCAGACTATGCTGTGATCATGTAAACAATATGCATTTTAAATAATCAAGAAGAGTTTTCAGCTCAAGAATTCTATTCTTTTTATTATATCATAATATAATTGTCTCTTTCAAAAAATTTTCCGTTAAGTACTGCTCCATTTTTATTTGAAAAAGCTCCTTTGAAACATGCAAATTAAACAAGTAGTGGAAAGGTAGTAAAAATGTAATGGAAACTTTTTTTTATGTTTCAAATTTTAAATCCAAGGAGTGGAACCAGTACTCACTGCAAATGATTGCAGAACTTGGATCACTTCATTTTACAACTTGTAAATCTGACTGACCAACCAAGTTGAACCAAAAAAGCTTATCTGAATTAATTATGTTTTAAGCAGAAGATAATCGAAGAAAATGATTTCATTTCAGACAATTCCAGGGTAGATTTTTTAGGAACAAGGATATCTAGGGGAAGAATAGCACAGGAAGACAGAAAAATCATTAAACATGATGTTCTAACGTCAACAAAAACTCAGCTTACTGTAAAAAAATATTAAAAAAAAAGGAAAAACGGGGAGAGTGTAAGTTAAACCTATTGATACTGATCAAATAGACAAATGCTGAATTGTTTTAGATCTACCACATCATTTGCGTGAAGGTAGAAAACTAGTTTTAATTCATTAAGAGTTGAAGAAACAGTAGTTTCACTCTCCAAAATTAAAAATATTTCATTTTTACTTAGTTCAATAGATAGAAAGCTAGAGGACAGTTTTTAAACATACTTACTTTTAAGTAAGTACCCAAGCCTAGAGATTGCCTGGATTTAGGCACATGCTTAGATGTAGGCTTCCTGAAATTCTTTGCTAAATTGAGACTATATTTAGTGGCTTGTCAGTGCAGCATTTGAGTATAGTAAGCTTAAGCAACTGTTCTTTGGAATTATCCTTGGACATATCAGAAAGTAATTTCAGAGATTTTTGATGGATTACAGTGTTAAATAATAGTAGCTGTTATTCTTATTTGGCCTGAGGGCCTTTATGAAATCAACAGATTTTGCAGAGAAAAAAATAAGGACACCTAGCATTTGGATTTGCCACAATAAAAAAAAAAAAAACATGCAAATTAAAAATATGTACACACTGAACATAAATTGAACAAAAAATGACTTGTTGATTTACCCAAACAAAAGATTAGGAACATCTCTATCTAATGACAATTAAGACTATTAGGAAAAAGCCCCACGTTTGATCCACTCTGCATTCACAAATATTAAACAATACCCACAATAAGCAGGTGACTCTTGCATGAACTCAATTATATTGAAAATTGAATTATTTTAAAATAGGACTTCAAAATTTCAACTTCTCACTGCCTCAATTTGTCATGATAATTTTTAGGACAACACACCTTATTGAGGAGGTTTGTTTGTATCTCCTCAGTGTGTGTATAAGGTAAAAGTACATATGGTAAAAGGAAGTTGTCAGTAGCTTGACATAAGCTATAATTCTACAGAGAGAGAGAAAGAGAAAAAAAGGGAAAAAGCAAATAGGACTAAGTCAGGGTGTTTGTAAGCTTGATTCACAGTCTTGATTGTCCACGAATTTTGTGTTTAGCAATAGATATATTGCCCAGATTTAGCCATAGAGATGACACCTACTTCTCACAGAAATCATTGTATAATCTGTTTCTCACATGAAAAGGACTTTACATGATAGTATTTCTCTACCCCATGACAGCAGTACAATATAAAAGGTTGTAGGCTCTTTGATATCTCAGCACATAATAGAAGAAAAAGCGAAGATGGATCAAAAGCATAGATGCTCTAATGGGCAGCCTAACTTTATTTACAAAATATTTAAAACAAAATTTGTGTCGAAGTTGAGTGAAGCATGATATTATTTTTAGACCTGACCATGAAAGAAGCTAAGTGTGATATCTGAAATGAAAGTATTACATAGCCTGCATTACTCAACAAGACAGTAAACAAATCAAGATAGTTCTTAGCCATCAATATGGCAAAAGATACATTAGGATGACAAAAAACACCTACTAGAACTACAAATATGCAAATAATACTCAATAACATTCACCTCAGTACTGGTAAGCAAAAGAGATTCTCTGGATTGCCCTCTTTACAAAAATATGAGTACTGTCCTTAGAAAATGAACAAATGCTAGACAATAGATGAGTGCACACAACAAAGGGTGACAGAAGATTTACTTCTTATCTGACATGTTTCATCATTTACTAAACATTGCCTGCTGCAGCAATATTCAGTGCAAGAAACAGAAACATGATTCAGTTTTCCAAAGACTTAAGTGTGCAAAGCTACTAATTATTGGGCAAGAACCCTGTTTATTAGTCACAGGGAACTGAGTGATTTCTAACAAGAGTTTGTGTATATTTCTTTAAGGAGAATTAGCTAGAAACACTATCCAAAGAGTAAAAAACCTGTTAAGGAAAAGTAAATATCTCAATAAAGACCATTATTTATTGCTATTAGAATTGAGAAATGCTTCATTAAATAAAGTAGACAATAACAAAAAAAATCTACAATCGCAGTTACTTGAACCTATGCAAAAAGGTGACTGAAAAGAAATGATATAAACATGGGTTTTACCTAGCAAATACTGACAGCTAGAGATTCCAACCTGTCACACCTCAGTGGCTACACTAAAAAGTAGTTTTTCTGCCTAACAGATGGGCCACAGTCAGACTGATTAAACAAAAGCACTGGGGCGACTGCTAAGATTTATTTGCTATACCAGTAACACCTTATAAACCTGTAGATACAATGCATACAGATGAAAATTGAACACCTTAAGGACAAGTAAAAAAAAGAATTGCTTCAATGTCAGCAGAATCTCTCCAGATATCCACAAGGTCACTAAGAGAAACTACTACAGACAACAACAGTGTTGTCAGGATGAGACCACAACACAACCACCTAGGAGTGCATCCCAGTATAAGCTATTAGAAAATCTGCCAGATAAGAAAATCAGATGACCTGGAAAACCTTTGAAGAGTATTCAAAATCTCCTTATTCATCACATATGAGACAAGAAGTTTCCAATTTTTCCCCTGAAGAAGTAAGTGCTATAATGTTTGAATGAGAACTACCAAGTAACACTTAACAACAGGTTTTGGAGGTGCTGTTCTGCATGTGGATAGTGAAAATTCTCATTGTAAATAAGTTATTTCTAAACATTTGTGGAAGATGACTACCTAGGCTTTCTGTTCAGTACAAATTCCATATTATCCTCCCTGATCTGCCATTTCCAAGTGCTTCACAAACACTACAGAGAAATCAAGACTTAACAGGGAAAACAAATGTCCAGGGCCCACTGGTTGTTTCCTCATTTTATAAGTGTTTGAAGCAAAGGGTAATCACTTTACATCAGACCTAAGGTTAAGCTAACTCAGCATAGTATTTACATAATGCCAAAAGTTTATCCTTAGGGAAAAGAGGATAAGAAAAAGACCATATTTAAGGAAAATCATCTGGTGTTTCTAAGATTTAGATTTAATTGCTCTGTAACAAGTAATAATATAAACTATTTATAGAGTAACAATGGTATTGTAAGAATGCAGCTTAATCCAAAAATGTTGGTTTTCTAGGACTAATTTTGAATGTACTTCTAAGCTTCCTAAAGATCCCTCCCAGATGCTCCAAAAACACAGATGTTTTGTCAGAGAAATGAGATTCCTCTGAAAATAATATTTATCATTGCAGCATCGTAAGCACCATTATTGGTGAGGTCACCTACAAACGAAGAAAGGTGTTTCCTGTGGAGGTGGAATAGAATTATTTGGACCTGTACTGCTGTAGAATATCCTAGTAAACCTTCTCTAGAAGTCTGTGTCCAGGTTCTTATGGAATGAAAACAGGGAAGGGATTTTATTAGAGAACAGGGGTAGTACTGATGGCAGGGGAAGTTAAGCTAGTCAATTTTTCTTTTTCCTTAGTTAAGCTGTCATTTTTCTTTACTCCAGTGCTAGAAATACTTAAAACTGTGTCTTAGATTTCTCTTGTTCTTTTTTTTACATCCAAGTTCAACAGAGTAGGAAGTTAAGTGTTCAGCTTCCTTCTGTTGGTAATATGATACTCCCAGCATGCAGGGATTTCTAAACTAGGAAGTTCTGTGTTTGCCTTTTGGGTATTGTCGAAAGAAACATATCTGTGTGATGGCAAGATGTAATATGGAATCTGAGAACCCCACGAGACCTTTTAGAAACTCATTTGCTCCACATAAGGAATTATTTTTCACTTGAAACTCAATATAAAGATGTGATCATGATTTTCAATGTAATGCATCATCATGAGAGAAATTCCTTCCCTTTCCCAAGACCAGATGCCCTAATGCCTTGTAAACAGCAATGAAGTGCCTGACTTGAAGTGCACATGTATGAACACACTAAAAGTTCATAACTCAAGAAAGCTGCTTATAACAATATGAAGTGCTGGGGGCTAGATATCTCAATAAATAAAACAGATTCAGTCTTTCTGGGTTGTTTTTTTTTTTTTGACATCACATGTCTCAAAAGTTTAAAGAGTTGTAATGAGTAGTTTCTCATACTTACAGACCAACTCTGATCCCAAAGGAAAAACATTGTCTCATTCAAAGTTCAATGGTTTTGGAATTGTTTGTTGGTTCTCAAAAACTTAACTGGATTTCAAGTGGGTAATTAGAAATAATCAGACCAGGTTCAGAAGAGTAAACAAATAAGTAAAAGTAAATGAGCAAGCTCACATTGATATTTAGCTGTCCCAGATGCCCGGGAAATATCCCTTGCTTAAATACACTCAAGGCAGAACACGGACATTAGATGGCAAAATGATTTGATAATATTTTATCTAAGATTTTTAGAACTGTGATTGAATTTAATAAATTCACATTAAATTTTTCATGAGCTCTAAAATATGCAAATTCCCAAATGAGTAAGAATTTGGATTGATTTTTATTTTTTTCCCTCAAGACAGATGATGTAATTATTCTGTTACTCTGACATTCACTGCAATGGGAATGTAAAAGTACTGTTACTTTGGTTAGAAAGTGTTTCATTTTCCACCTTTTGGGAAGCAGGAGTAAAAATCTTTTTTTCTTTTTGCATGATCAGGCAGCTGAATAGAAAACATTACTGACTGACGTTTATATTAATGAGGCTAAATAAAAACACAGATGGCTTCTACTAAGTGAAGGAACTGAAAGTAATGATGTGCGATCTTAAGCCACTGTCCTGCAAAATCAGGGACCAGGATAAACAGAAATCTGATTATTCTAGCTGAGCAAGAAAGCTCAAATAAACATAACCTCTCTCTGCCTGAACCCTTGTCTGTACTAAAAACCTGATTTTTTTTAAAGAAGAGCTGTCGATAATTTGAAGTAGTACTTGAATTTTTCTGCAAAAAACAGTGATTCAACAACATTTTGGAAGACAGTCTTGAGACAAAACTTTGTAGGAAAAATGAGTGTAATAGATTGAATCAAAGGACCCAGAACTGTGAAATGAAATTTCAGGTATAGGCCTTTCAGTGGCCCAAAGAGTGACATAACAAGAGCAAGAATGAATTATCCTTTGACTTGTCTCATGGGCCTTTCCCTAGACAATCACAACTCTATTCAAAACGTACCAGAGTAACCTCAAAATATTGTATCCTGATATGTATTTCTTCCATACATCAGATTTCCTTAAAAAAAACCAACCCAACAAAAATGTTTGTATACATTTATGAAGGTTGCATAGGTTCAGATAGTTCTGTTTTGAAATGAACACAGTTAATTAGTATTTAAAAATAAAAAAATAAAATTGAAATAATATATAAAAAGTAAAGAAGTTCTCATTTGCTTGTAAACTCTCATGTATACAAAATGGTTGAAAATTTACATGAAATTGCATTTGGTTATTACTGATATTAGCTGTAATAATGCAAAAGATTAATACTTTTTCCCTTAGCTCAGAGTTTTGACATTGAAAATAGTCTACTATACCATAAGTACAACTTCATTCATCCACATGTCTCTTAACACTGTAAGTGACAAAAATGAAAGCCTAAATTATCCTCTTAATAAGGAACCTTTTTTGCAAAACTTTTAATAGTTTTACCATTTTCTGGGTGTGTTTGTGTTGGTTATGTGTGGAGCTCTGATTTTGTTGTTAAGTGTTTCCTTCTGCAAGATCTCATCTTTTAGAGAGCTGAAAAGATCTGGGACAAAAGGTTTATTAAAATGGAAATGAATTTGTGGCAAAAGAGTTACATTTGTTTCTGAAACCCCAGTCCCTACTAGACTTTTGTCTTGGTGGATGAACTTCCAACAAATTCAATACCAAGGAGTCAAAGAAATTATTGAACAGAAAAGTTCTAGTAATTGCAAATCATTAGTCTATCCCTTAGGATTGTTCTATATAATTTCTTTTTATAGGACTTAGTCCAAACTAGTTTTAAAATGCCTTAGGTCCAGGACTCTTTCCATTTGCACAGACTAATAGATCTTCATTGCAGCATTTTTCATGATATGCTAATTGATCTTTTTTACAACTTCATCCAGTTAGCTGTTTTTATACACCCTGGAGACATAGTAAATAATTTCTTTCCCTGTTTCTCCAGGTACCATTCAAATAACAATAAATGGTTGAAGCTTCAATTTAGTCAAATTTACTTTTTCTTTTTTTTTAATCTTGGCACGCACCCACACAGTTAACATCACATTTCTTTATCTTCCATTAGTATCTCAAATGCAAAAGAGGCAGATGAGAGACACGCCAGGAGTAGGTGGGGACCCTAAAAGATTGCTGGTACTCAAGAAATAGCTGTGTTGCACTTGCCACTGGGATGAAGAAAGCCTCCTCTGCAGGTTGAAGTTAGGCAGTGTCCCGCTTTTGACAAGTGAGATGAGTGGCAACAAAAACTGCATCTCCCCTGAGCCTTCAGCTGCTCCACACAGCAATAGTTTCCACAGGAGCCTTTGCTTTGGATAATTTTCTTCATGTTCTTTAAAGAGAGGTTAGTTGAAAATTTTCTTCTGATCTCTCCTTTGTTCAGAACTTCATTTTATAAGTTGTCACTACCTAAGCTAAATCTAGATGGTTTAAGTGATAATGTCTGTGTCGAAGTCCTCTCCATGCTACTCTGTTATTCTGTGGAGTTTTGCCCTCTCTGTACTACTCTCTTGTACAATCTTGAAAGCCATCATTCTGTCTTACGAGTTCACAGTGACCCATCCCAGTGCACACATATGGACACTAGATCTCAAAATGTCATGCCTTATCCATGTCTGCATAATGAAAGGCTGTCCAAGTCATAATGTGGAATGTGAAGTGCTTCAAGGAGGCAGCAGTGCTGTTTTCCACTTGTCATATAAATCATATTCTTGTTTCGGCCAATATTCCTAGAAACTCCCTACTACTTGCAGAGCTTTCTATTGAAATGTATAGAGGGGAAAAAAGAAAGAAACAATGAAGAAAAAAGATACAGCTATTCCATCTGAAGTCTAGAATAATTTATGCTGCTGTATCAATTTACCAGCATTGATCTTTGTGTAGAAATTCTCCTTACATCAGTAGAAAAGGAATGAGGATAAAACATGATCCATGAAATTGCCTTTTAGTTTAGAGTTTTTTAGACAGACTAAGATGAAGATTTTGCTGTGGATATCTTTTCAACCATAATACACAACCCTTTGGAAAAAAAAGGTCAAGAAATCTAAAGCAAAGGTCCTATGGCACCGGGTGAGGAAATGGCAGAAGCCCACAGACTCATGGTAAATGAGACATAAAAATTTAACTCACTTTTTAGAGTGGAGATGCATGATTATAACAAAATTTTGTCCATTGTCTTTGAATTTACAATAGATACATATACCTGGCTATCAGATAACTTGCTACAGAAATTCTGTCTTCTGTTGCTGTTTGAACCTTCTAAATATGTTTACCCACTGCAAAACAGTATCCTTGATTTGAAAGAAAATTTAATATGCTGATTAATTTTATAGCTATTTTCTTTGCATTAATGAAAGAAAACCGGAAAGAAGAACAACATATAGCATGTAGGCCTGCCATCCTCTATGATGCCACTGGAATAATCAAGGAAGAAATTTGGGTCTGCTAATTTTAGGTGATATTCTAGAGAATATTGTTCAACCTAATACAGCAATTTAGCTGAAACAATAGTGACATAATTGACAAAATTACATAATAATTACAGTGCTTTAGAGTGAGCTATATTAAAGTATGACTCATCACACGAAACATAAGAAGTCACAGAACTACGTCACATCCAGCAGTGCAGTGCAGTGCAGTATCGTGTAGCTGCAGCCAAAGAAGAGATTTAAAATCAGCAATCTTTTGTTAGTAAGTGGGGGAGCAGGAGAATTAATTGAAAGTATGACTAGGAATTTTGTTTTACTTTAATGAATTAAATTTAAACAGTGACAAGGAATACTTGTACAAGTGCAATTAAGATATACAGCCTTTTTAGAAAAATATTTAATACATGTTACTGTTTGAACCTCACACGTCCTCTGGTAATACTTGTAATAGTTTGCTTTATTGAGAAAGAAGAACTATTCTACTCCTCAGCTGGGGAAATGGTTGGTGAAGTGGAAAAGCAATGATGGAATTTTCTGAGATAATTACATTTTTTTATTAGAGTAGTTTATCAGTGATCTGATTGAAAGGAAAACTGTACAGTGAAACAGTCAAGCATAAAACACATAACTTCCCATGAAACATTTTGAATGATTTTCAGTCATAGCACTCACTTGAAAAAAATAGTTTTAAAAACTTCAGAATCTGAAAATGTTTCCCTTGAATAAGCCTTGCTATGCAAAAATACATATGACTACTATCAATTTCCTATCTATTAATACCTTCCTTGATAATGAACAAAGTCCCAGCTAAAGATATGATTCAACAGCAAGATTTTACATCATTAGAAAAGTTACCATGATAAGCTTTTTCTATTAAAAAGTGTAACGGTTTGTACTTACCAGGTGTAAAATTATACCGAGCAGAAAACCCAATAGATTCCAGTTCACCATCAGCAAAAAATTTAATCCACAGGAATCTGCCACTGGATTTTATCATAGGTGGATTTTGCTGTCCACAGAAACGTCCAATGATTGGGGAAAAGCCAAAAGGTCCATCTCGTACTTCAATATGGTCAAATTTACACTCCCAAGAAGGCTCTATGGAATATTTTTCATCGAAGTGTAGTTCAATGCATTGTCTAGGAGCAGCTAGAGAGAAAAAGAAAATTATCTTAATATTTTTCTAACTCAAGACCCTTCAAAAACTAAAGCAAAACTGAAGAAAATCAAAGATATCAATTTTGTATGCATCTTAATATTTTGTGTAAAAACTTGTTTGAAAATTAGAACATCTGTATTTTTTATAGATTTCACATTGTCAGGTTACTTGCCAACTGTTTTTCTTTAAAAAAAGTACTCTGGACAGCAGCATTTAGTAAAGCTAAGAGAGCTATCTATGATGAAAAGAAAAATATAGTCAGGAACAATTTCTTCAAACATAAATAGAATATTTTTTTTCTCTTTTATTTCGGAGAGGGGTGTTAATCAGAATATATTTTTAGACCTAGTACTGACAAAGAGGATGAAGAAAAAGCTGATCAGAACTGTGCTACAGTATGGACAGATTATCTCCCTATATGTACTGCAGTGACAAACTGGAGTGTAATTGCTTATACTCAGAATTACCTATCATCTCATTGGAAATATAAGAACAAATGCAGTTAATTCTCACTTAAGAAAGAAATAGATAAGGATGATAAATGAAGAGCAAGTGATATACTGAAAACCTTGAAGGAACTTCATAGTGGTCACTTAATTAGACATTAAAAAAATCCATCTTTAATGATAGGTACGAAGTTTAGAGAAGGAATGATCTCTGAAACAAATATTCCCTGGCATCTCCTGTATAAAGCAGACAAGTAACTGGTAGAAATACAGAATTTTCTTAAAGGAGGAAAAATATCATGGTTTGATCTGTACATTTTATCAGAGGCAGCCTCCCAGAGGTGCACTGTTTCCTACACTTAATCCTGTCCATGGCAAAAACTGTGCCTTCCGCGTCCAGAGCATGGTGCGCTAGAGCCTTTTGCTGACAAAGCCCTCTGCTAAGACAAGGATTTGTTGTGTCATTGCCCGCTGTGCCTCTCGTGAGATCATGTGCTACACTTTACACATATCAAAAGAGGTTTGTATTGCTATGAGCTTTGCCACAGTTACCGTTCTTTTCTCATGAAAATATGCAAGATCAAACTCCATGCTGAGTGCATAAGCTTAGCATGGAAACTGCTGCCACTCCAGGAGTCAGCATCTCTACATTTCTTTCCTCAAGAAATAAAAATAAAAAGAAAACGTTCAGTGTGACCAGCATCTATATCTTGTTTGGATTTTGAAGTATTTTAAAATTAAGCTTCTAGTATGAACTCATTACTCACATAAGAAGAGAGACTATGTAAAATTAACTGAGAAAGAAGACATCAGGTGAATTTTAAAATCTTTACATAAGAGCACATAGTCAGATCCCTATTACAACTATTTCATGTAAATAAATACAGCCTCATTTTATGAGAAGCATTTAAGAAGCAGGTTAACAAAACACAGTATTTGAAAAGAAAGATTATTTTAACAACTTTACTTACAATATTAATATAATTAGACGATTGATATTTATTGAAACAATTTAACATGAGAAAGAAACCTTTTTTACTGTTCTCAGTTTGAAGAAATTCACATTCAGGGAAGTACTTACTAATGACTTGTCATTATTTATACCAATTTACAGGAAATTTGTGATCTTTGTGCCCATACAAATTCAATAGCTAAAGCAAAAGTTTATGTTTCACCTAGAATTGCACCAAATTTACAGTTTATGGAAAATAAACCACTTTGAATGTGAAAAAAAAAATTACAAAAGTAAGGTCAGATAATAAAGCTAGTAAAGGAGATCATAGTGATGCTATCCTTGGTGAGTTTTGAAGACCAAAGTAAATCTTTTTGGATTATAGTAAAAGATTAAATACCTGGAAGACATCATTGATTAATTTTATTCAGATGTTTCTATCCTTGACTTTACACTTTTTTGAAAATTATTGATTTAAACTCAACTAAGCAATACTAGGACAAAAGAGAGCAATCAGCAACTTTCAGTCTGGGATCATACTCTGCAGGCTCTTATTCCATTTTAGGAGATTTGGTGAGAAATGTTGATCATTCACCTAAGGACTGCAGTCAGGTGTCAGAAATTCTATCCTGACAACACTTCAAGTAATCTTAAGAATGCTCATCATGGCTTGAATATCTTAGGCATGCAGGACTCCAGTGTTATGCTATTAACCTACCCAGGACTTTATTGTAATATTTTAATGTCACAAACTAGATAGGAAGATCAATTCTCCTACTACTGTTAGTGTCATACAGCAGCACAGCACAGTGTAAGGCTTCTGTGCTTCCCACAGCCACAAAGTGATATCTGCTTCAAAAAATGACTTGTGCCATTATCATAACATATTTGTCCTTTACAAACTTTCTTTTCTGCTGCCTTATTTCATGCCAAGAAGAGGGTTACAAGTGCTGGCCCATAGTTCAACCCTTAACAGGTAGGTCTTTGTATTCAAGACTCACGTAACGTTGAAAATGGCCACAGGGCCCCCTCAGAGTTGTAGTTCAGTCATTTGACATGATTTTTGATGTTGAAAAGGAGCCCTAGAGCCAGCTCTAGCCTCAGTATAATATAAAAGGAAAGACTGTGGGCAAATAAGAATCAGGCCTAGAGTTACACATGACATCTATTTACTGGGTGAATGCATGACCTGAGAAAAAGCAAAATTTCCACAAACTCCATGTAGCTCTCTGAATCTTACATTGCCAACCAGTTTTATGATCAGAATATTGCTATAGTTTACACTGTTCTGCTTTTATTTATTTTTCAACAAAGTCAAGATGAGGCTTTTCCTAGTGAAGCTCAGATCTTGCTAAAGGATCAGAGAGAATCGCATCAGCTCAAGGAGGGCTCAAGAGTCTCCACCTTTCCCCAAAAGTCGCATAAGTAGAGTCTACTTCACTCTAAGAATGGCGACTTGAATATTCATTGGCACCACTTCTCCCCTGGGATAAAACAAGGTTGGGGATTGAGTTTGAGGGCTGAACACACTCCTTAGGCCTGTTCACACTCCTTAAAGGTAAAGTCGTGTTTCGGCATCATTTTGGCCATGCCAGTAGGAACACTTCATGTTTCTGTAAATGTGCATAACTCCTCGGTACAACACACATCCATGATCTTTTCATCAGGTGCTTTTAAATGCACCTCCATTCTTCATCTTGTCCTTCATGTTTAGTTAATGGTTAAATGTTTTGTTTGTAATAATCTACATAAGACACAAAATTAATCAACACTTCCTGGAAATGACCATAAAGAATGAAAACACATAATTCATATTTACAACTTTAAGCTCCTTTTAGCAAAAATGGTACAATTTCACACTTATACTCTGGCTTTAATAAGAGGTTTCTTTGCTAAGCGCAAGGTAGAACAAGCAGCTCTTGTTTGAATACACATCTTGTGCCACAGCTTTTGAAACAAAGTGTGTGTAAATGAGGTCACAATAAAACTTACAGAAATAAACTGGGAACAAGTCCAGCATAGTCACAAATAAAAATGTGTGTGTATCTTACAGAAAAATAAAACAAAAAAACACAAAAAATGCAAATCTTCCAGACAGCAGTGGCATCTGTCCATCTAATCAGAAAAGGAGGGATGGAGTGGTCATTTCTGGTATCCTTATTCACAGGTAAAGCCCATTCACATCTTTTGTGGCTACGATGTCAGGAAAAGCTGTTTTCAACTCCAAATGAAATATATTGAGTAATATACTGTCTCATAAAATGATTTGATTTCAAATCTCAAAACTTCCATATTTAACTTCCAAGTATCTTTCTTCAAAAATGTTTGATACCATGGAAAGACCAAATTAATGCTTGCATGTCTTGTCATATTTTTCATCTAATTATCTTAAACAAGTGCTGTCTTGAGATTTTACCTCCAGTGAATAAAAGTCCTTGGGTTCCAGCTTGCAGTAGAACAGTTGCAGCAAAACTACACAATTAAGGTTTTAATTCTGATCAGTTTCTAAGTCTGTCTAAGCGACAGCTGAAGTTAAGTGAAAAAATCTGCTTCAATTTGCCACACTGCATGGAAATGAGAAACTGAACTCAACACCCACTCCCATCTCTGTGAGCTGCTACCCTACTAATAGTTTCAATAATCCTCATTCCTTCTGCCTGTCCTGCTATTATTGGTAAGAAAATCACATTTATCTTCATTTTAAAAGAGGATTCTTTCATTGTTTTGATGAAAACTTTTTGAACGCAAAAATCACTGTGAAATACAAAAGGACTTTGAGCAGAGTTTTTCATTCAGTGATAACAAAACTGGTTTTTAACACCTGTGAAATATCTAAAATGAAAGAGCTAAATGGTCTTTTGTGAGAACATGAGACCTTCAAGAATGTTAACTCTACATGTTCACAAACATGTAAAGTAGAAGATTTATTTCATATCTGTGTAAAACAAGTCTAGTCCATAACTATGTTTATAAATAATCACTTAATTATTAAAAGATGAAGAATGGCTAAAATTTTACAGGTATTTTACTTAAAGGATTGCCAAACCAATTCTCAAGTTATAGTGTACAACGTATGACTATTCTGCTCCCCAAATATTTTAATTCTAATAAAAGCCTTTGCCACTACAAAATCTCCTGTGCAAATTTCCCTTTGTAGCACGCATGCCAAATGTTCTGCAGTCTGGCAAAGGCTAATGGTGCCACTGCTGTGATTGTTCTGGGCAGCTGTGAATTTTGTCAGGTTAGAATCATGAATATGCAAAATAAGGGTGAAATTTGGCCAAACACTCAACTATTTGCTATGTTTTCTATATGCCAAATAAGACTGAAAGAAAAAAAAAAAAAAACACAAAAAAACCAAAAGAAAACAAACAAAAAGAACAAATTCTCATTGCATTTTGGGATGGCAAATGGGATTCATCAGAAGCTCCTTGGGGAGTTGTATCCTCCTCATCCAAGCTTCACTTGTGACACTCTTCTATAGCATAACAATTTTTGTACCAAGTCCATGATTTCCAGATGACCAAAAGGATTTCTTTTAGAAAGGCAGTCAACCTGGACTGTAAAATTCCTAGTTGTCTCAAGAGTTCGTTATCGTAACTACTGAAACAGAACTAAAAAAAAGAGAGAAAAAGAAAAGTAATCTAAGAAATTTCCAGCTCTTTGATTTGCTTATGTCTTTGACTGCTAGGATAGAAGCCTCTGCAGTCAGAAATCCTTTTCTCTTTTAGAAATTCACAGCCTATGATCATGGCAACTTTTGCCAGCTCCTTTACTTCACCAAAGTAATTCTGACATGATAAAAGGCTTGCATACATACCAGTTGAACTACAATGTAGAGGAAAAATATTGAGATGAAATTCAATTGTTTATGACGCACTACAAGCTGAAGTACTCAGTGAAGACCACTAGAATCACCAGGAATTGTGTTTGAATTTGCCCTAAGACTGTTTGATAGCAAATAAATGGCAGAATGAATGCAAGCAGCCAGGAAAGAACCGAGTGATTCATATATGTATTTATACTCACACCACACAGCTTTCAATATGTTATGTACAGTCCTGGTATGCTGAACTCCCTGAGACACACAACGGGGAGATAGTGATGGGGGAATGATATTATAGATCATATAAAATGTCCCTCTAGTTTGGTATTTGGCATTCTATAGGATTCAGAAGCTATTGAAGCATATTGAAATTTCATTATTAAATATAGAAATAAAATGCATCTGGAGATGTTTCTGTCTTACTCTAAAATACTTATGTCCTCCATTACCCAGGATGATCCACAATTTCCACAGGTTGTTATCTGATCTCAAAGACTTTGCTATCAGTAAAATGATTAATATGGGTTTTTTCAGAACCCTTTAACGTCATTCTCTTATGACAATGAGTTCCACAGAATATAAAAGATTTGGGGAAAAGGTTATACTTGCTAGCCTTCTTTATCATTTTCTGCCATTTTTATATGTTGCAAAAAGAATAAATATGGACAAATAATTTATTCTCATTACAAAAATGCTTTTGTTGACCTTCAGCACTTCTTTCACCTCTTTTTGAAATCTGCCACATTTTAAAATATTATTGTTCAGACATCTTACTATAACTCTGCTTGTTTTTGTGACATTTTCCAGACAGATATGACTATTCCTGACTTTTTTTAGGAGACAGAAATAGACATGGGGAGATCAGATCTGAGAATGTTGTGCGATATCCATGGTTGCCATCAAATTATGTGCTGACAGAACTACTTCCATTATGGGCTTTAAAATGTCCAGCTGCAACCCAAACTGTTGATTAGGCTGAATGGGAAGAAGAAAATATCAGTACCATAAAAAAAGTTGTGCTCAACTGGTTTTTGTAAGATTGAATTTCCAATAAATTATAACCAGATGCCTGTTGAGTTTACTCTTTTTCCCTATACATTGCTCTAAACTTGTCAATGTGGAATTTCACCTTCGTCATATAAGCTGGTTGACAAAATGATTCCTTAAATTTTTCTTAGGCATTTACATTTTTAGGTATTTTGAATCACATTATTTCAACAGTGTATTTTGCCATCTTTCAGCATATTAACTATATTTTTGTAAGTACTTAATTATTATAATAAAGACAAAAGTCTTTACAATACTGGGCTTTTGGGCACCTTCTTACTGTGAGGAGGACCATCTCATGACCTGAGATGTGGGACTAAATTTTACAAAGATGGTGGGGTTTTTTCTTCACCCTTTCTCTTTCAGGATAAAACATCCTATGTTTCAGATCTTTGAAGATAAAACAGGCTTGCTTCTTCCCAGTCTCACAGCAGTGTTAGATAATTTGATCAATATATGCAAAAAGACCTGGATCTAGCAACATAAGTGTAACCAGAAAAAAATAATGCTAAGTTGTGCATTTTGAACCTACACATTTATCTTTAAAAAAATATGTATTTTAAACCAATTACTAAACTATGAAGGAATTTAAATATTTACCAAGAAATCTGCTTAAATTTAAGACTTATATACAAAGACAGATTAGTATAAATTTTCTTTTAAGAACTTGTTTGGCTGCATTATTTATAATCACTTCCTTTGACTTCAGTCAAGTTATCCAGCACCTACATGGAATTCAGTCATTTTGCTGTGATTTTTGCCTTTCTAAAAGTGCATAGTGTGTGTGGGTCTGGAACAGCTAATTCAATTTAAATCAGCTGTATATCTTTGGAAATATATCGGTACTACCTGTATCTTTAATAAAATAACTATTTCTATAATTCCTGGTTCCATCACTAATTAATTAATAATTCTCTAAATGTAGCATGGATAGAAGAGCATCACTCTTTTATTCAACATGTATTCACAACTCATGAAAGAAACTTATTGTTTCCAGGGACTTACTATACAGTACCTGATTCATCTTTTCTGAGCTCTGACAGGATCTAATCTCTATTACTTTCCACAGAGTCATTATTACAACAATCCCTTCAACATCTATTGTACTAAGACTAATGAAAAGAAGCCACATAATTTTTTTGTAATACACCTTTAGCCTTTCCTACATCACTTCTGTGCCTGCAATGTCTACTCTTTAAAAACTAAGTTTTAGAGCTGCTTTGTGATAATGTTTATTCTTTTCTAGTTTTATTTTGTAGGTTGGGTTTTTTTCATTTTCATTTCTTATGAACAACTGGAAGGAAAATAATCTTTACACTCACTATACGGATATTTTCCGTACAACTTATTTTACTGTACTTTGCTTAGCTAAGCTTGTCATCTCTGATTCAGTTATGGTAAGTTTAAAATGTCTGCATGAAAGTCAAAAGCATTTTTTTTTTCTGTGTTCACTTTTATTACTCATTTTAAAATATCCTTTCTTCTGTCACGTTACAGCTTTTTAGGCTCTATTCATTCTCTAAATACCCTGAAGTAATTGTACTGTTTATTACTGAGTCATGCATACTTACCACCTCAACTAATTTATGAGTTATATCAAGATAGAAATCAAAAGGTTCTCTAAATCTTGTGTCTTGAAAAGATTTATTACCATGACTTTACCTACTCTTCACATATAATAAAATAAAACCATTCTTTTTAATACAGTTGATGGTAAAATATAAAGATTCTTCTTTTGGTCACCTTCTATAATGTAGACACACTCTCTGTCCGGAGGATACTTGTTGGGGTAATTTGGAGAAGTGAAGATGCCTCCTTCCGCATACTTTGTCCAAGTTCCACACTGCACTGGTCTCTGTCCTTCGGAAGTAGTTTGCTTTTCTGTGAAATGATGACATTAAGCATTATATAATTAGCTCACAAATTATTATGTCCACATGACACTTAGAACTCTCTTACAGGATAAATACAACAGCCCCTTTCTGTCAGTGGCTTCAAACTTTTCTCTGTTAAGACTGAGTATGATTATTTATCTAGGGGGAAAGAAGGCTGTTCTTTAGGGGTACAAACATATAATTCTTACTCAAAACATTTTTTTCAAAGCAGAGGAGAGGCTTGGATGTCTAGGGGAAAACAAATTTGCATTGCTTTTAAAATAATAACCTTCTAGGGAAAGCACGTGCTTTGAGAATTTGAAGGCATGAATTTCCCACTCATTCATCTCAAAAAGCTCAAGTATGTGCTCTATCAGCAAGCTTCACACCATAATACAGGGATATATCAGTCACAAAATCAAGGAAATAACCCAGAGGATTATGATCGTATATAGAAGTTGTTTTAAATCTGCAGCATATTTACTCTATTTTCACTGGACAGAGGTAGACAGGGGAATTCCTGGAATCTGGTTCATAGATTATTTTTATCTCACTGTTTGCTGTAAAATTAATAAATAGTTCTGAGGCCAGGAATCACAGCCCAGAACTTTCCTTATCCTAAGTGAATCATCAGAGAGTAGAGTAAGCCCTTCTTGTTTGCTTTCTTCCTAGCCCTGAATCTCTTGCATTTCTTTCTACACTCTGGCAAAGAGACTGGAGACAAAGGTTTGGGCCAGTTCCAGCTGAGGAAAATTAGGGATCCCTTCCTGAGCATTATGCTTTAACAAGTAGGCTAAATGAGATAGATTCTTCAGAAGGAAATATAACTAGGCTGCTGCTAAAAGGAAGGATAGTAGTTCTAGACTGGTGTTGCTCTGAACGAGGTATCTAATAGCAAAGGAATGTCCCATATAACTTAAGTCCCTGGTGTGTAGAGTAAAGGTGTTTGAGGCTCCCTCTTTCGATCAGTGGAGAAAAACAAGCACCTTCCAAGGATGATATTCACCATCTGAGACCTGACTTATACTCTGCAAGCATTTCTTCTTCACCCTGGTCTGTATCCAGGCAGAGTATAACATGGAGTCTCCTAAAATTAATTCTGGCCTGCAGGGACTGTGCATTCAGACACATGTTCAGACACACACTGGGCTTAGCAGCATTCCCTGCTTGGCTCTCCCTCACACTGAGCATCCAAGGTTTTTAAGAATCTCTTTCTATACTCCCCCTGCATAAATGCACCCATGATACCAAATTTCAGGTTTTTCATTATACCTCAACAAGAAAAAAGATTTTAAGTGTAGGTAGCTGAGTGTCCAAACTGGACTTCCCAATTCGAAAGTGGAAGTATTTTATAGTCTTTAGTTAGAGTCAGACCGAGCCTGGTGAGTACCCCTGGATTTTTTGTTTGTTTTTAGGCATGTGAATACTCCAAACAAATGGACAAAGGGCACACACTGGAAGTAAATGAGCTACTAAAAATTTCAAAAACTAAACTAAAAACTCAAATCCATACTTTGGTCTCTAATGTATTGTCTGACAAAAATGTCTGAAGTTTACATACCTGTTCCTTTTTTGGTTGCCCCAGACAAATGTAGGATGATTAGACTTGCTACAACTGAAAGAGAAATATGCATTAAATGTCACAGAGTGACAGTTCCTGCAGTCAAATCAATTGTACACATATATCTCACAACAATACAAATGAAACAGAATTACTCTAAGGAAAAAGTTTCATGTTTACTTGCATCTTTTAATTGCACACATTACATAAACAAGTTTCTTCATGGCCTGTTCTTGTAAGTACTTATCTTTGCATGTAAGCAAATAGAGATGAGATCATTTGGATTTAAAACAAAATCCACAGGCACTGATGTTCTCCTCCTATTTTTTCCTTTTTCTTTAATATTAGAGAAAAATATTTTTACCAATGCTTATTTATATAATAATAGTTTGTATCAGTAGTAGAAAAGTGGCTGCTTTTAACAGGGGGAGACTAAATTTCAATGCCACTGTAAGCACTAATGTCTCTCTCTATGGCATGATAAAATTTGAAAATGAGTACTGGGAGTAGGAAAGGAGTGAGGGGTTGAGCTCTTCACATCTATCAAAGCATTTGCAAATCTCTAGTGAAGTAAATTATTGTGTGTGCTTAACAATCTCATTAATCTAGTTTGTTTGACTTGTCAAGAGGGTGTTGTTTTTGCTGCAGTGAATCTGCAGCCCATTTTACAAATAGGTATCTACTGTCTCCAACCATGATAGGACAACTATGCCTGTTGGAAACAAATGCAACCTTTCTGAAATGGACTTTGACCTGGAGATAATCACTGGGTTTCTGGGAATTTCCAAATATAACAGTTTAACTAGAAAAGGCTAAGAGGCAAACCCTTAGTAGAGTCATAATGAGACTAATTTGGCAGATCAAAGTGACTACTTAGCTACCTGATGAAGAAATCGTGCACCGATTTTCTTGTCATCATTCATATCTTCTTTGGCTATCAGAGAAAGTGGAATAGCAAGAGCAGAAGACAATAGATCCATCAGTTCTTGGAGTGCCTGGGGCTTTGCCCCAGCTAGTTTGGCATTAAGCCCAAACAGTGCCCAGGCTGCAGTGAACTCAAGGTGGAAATGAAGTTACATGCTTATTCAGAGCATTTTGGATCAGTCAGTTACCAGTTTGCTGACGACTGTGATGAGGAACTGATGGACCAGTGGTCTTTAATAAAAGTAATTGAATGGCATACTTTCTTCTTTTTATCCCCAATAGACACCAAAAGCCACCATGGGCTAGTAACTGTGATCCTTTCCAAGATGGTGCTTTCATCATTTCCACCTTTTTTATGGCAATTTATATGTAATTTTCACGCCAAAGGAAGCCAGTCTTCATATTTCCAGTATTCTCATGGCATTGAGATCCCTATTTCTATGTCTTTGACCTTTCCTATGTGACAGAGGGTTTGAGGCATGGATGATGGCTGCCCTATTAAGCACGGTAAGATGGAAATTCTGGGAAAATGAAGGCTTGACAGCATATTCACTATTTCTTGGTCAGGCTCACAGCCCCTGGAGACGGATGTTGTCAGCACTGATAGTTAAAACTTCTCCCTGTCATGGGCATTCAGGGAGAACACTACATCTTCTGCTCAGATCTGAATGCTACCCAGCCATTCATGCCCTTACTCTCTTCAGGGATGAATTGTGGAAATACACGCTAGCTGGGACTCTGCCTGCCGACTGTGTCAAAATCCGAAGGCAAGGTAGGAATCCCCCCTTTACTGAGTTGCTCATTTACTTTAGCTGTGTTCCATGAAGTGATCATAATGCATCTATGCCTGAAATCTTCAACAGCTAATACCTAATTTCTCAATAGTGTAAAGTGGATTGGTGTTAGAATACGAAATCAGCTGCCGGTGTTCCTTCTGCCCACAAATTTGTGGAAGCTAGAATAGGACGCATGACAGCCAAACAAACTCCATGTGAGAAGTGTTTCTTTGAGGCAATTAATAACAATTCAAATCTGATTCTTATAGGTTCATTTCAAGCATCTTTATCTATAAGGTTTCCCCTTATTTTCTATATGGAAAAAAGTGGAGTTCAGAGAAGTAAAGAGAGTTGGTCCCAGTCACAGATATATTATTACCAATATGACAAAAAACACAGGTCTTTTCAGTTCCAGCTGTACCTGCTAGAAAACAGTTTTCCATACCACAAAGCTGTTTTTCCAAAGCATGGAGCTATAATAACGTCAGTATATCAGTACTGATTATTAATAAGCAGTCAAAATAATCTTGATCATAAAGTCTAATAGACAAGCAGAGACTAAGAAACTAAGTGTTTTGGGGTTTTGGTTTTATTCTGGACATATAATATCTAACATTTGGATAGATAAAATGAAACACTTCTTCCATACTAAAAAAAAAAAAGAGAGAGAGAAAGCCTCTTGATTTAGTGTTATTAACAGCAGCACCAAAATATGCATGTTGCCAGAAAGTAATTAAAATTGTGATCTTCTTGGGAAAAGCCAACACGTTTTATTTATGCAGACAAGGCAGACCATTTTATTCTATGATCCCTCACCTTTTTTTTTTCTCAAACCACAGAAAAAGAACAGTGCTTTTCAGAGAGGGGGAAAAAAAAGACCCCAAGGAGACCAACCATGGAATCTTCACTCATTTAAAACTGTCACTTGGGAAGTGTTGGCAGCATAGCAACCACATTGCGATTATCTCGGTTTGGGAATTATTTTAAAGAAGTTTCCCTAAAATTTCTTGTTGCATGCTCACTGTCTTCCTCCTCCCCCTTTCCCTCCTAATCATGGGCGTAATTATAATCGTGCTTTCTAGTGCCACTCTGATTACGCATCTTTCCAACTTTTTTGGATCTGTGCATTTTTTTCATGCTTTTTACAAGCTGTACAGTAAGTGAATTATCTCTTGGCCAGGCTTTTAGGAGGCTGTGATTTGGCACGGACGTGGCTTAGCCTGGCGAAGAGTTGTTGGACAAGCAATACCTGGCCATAGCGCTATTGTACAGGTGCGGGCGCACAGAGAAGTGCTGGCCAGACAAGCCCCTTCAGAACAGTGGACCCTCCGCAAAACAGAGGCGGGAGAGGGGGTCCCACCGCGCAGCTTGAGGCCTCTGGGGTCTTGGAAGAGTAGGTGATACATTTCGGTGCGTCCTTGCTAATCCTGGTGGATTTCAGCCGAAGGCGCCGCCCCCGCCCCGCAGCTCTCCGGGATCCGTGCCCGGTGTGGCCGCCCCCGCCCCCGCCGCGGCTCCCGGCGCTGCCCCGGGCCCCCTCACCCTCGGCGGCCGGTTCGAGCCACGGCCAGCGGGGGACAGCTCCCCTCTCCTCTCACCCGGCACGCCAAAAGCCACCAGACGCGTCGCGCCCAGGTGAAAGCCTCCAGCTCTCCGGAGCGTGTCTCGCCGCCCGCCCCACGGCGCTGGCAGACACCGGCTCCCCTCCGGTGCACCGCAGCGTGGTGGGGGAGAGGATGCGGTGTGTGCGTGGGGGGAGTTCGCCCCCACGCCGCGGGAGTCTGGGCGTCCCGTTACGCCAGGTGTGGAGGCAGCGGAGGGCAGGAGCCCGTGCGCGGCGGCGGAGCTCGGTCGGTCGGTCGGGGGTGGGAAGGGGAAGATAGATACTCACTGTGAAAGAAGCTGCGCCCATGGGTCATGTCTGTTCCTTACACAAGGGGCTTCGGTCTCCACTAATTCCATTTAGATACGGGAGGACTTCCAGTGGCGGGGAGAGGATGGAAGTAGGAAAAGAAGAAGAAGAAAAAAAAAAAAAGGAAAAAAATCCCGAAGCCCACACACAGCAGAGCGGAGCAGCCCTTCCTCTCCCTCGCTCTCCCTCACCGCCTTCAAATGATCACCGCGGGCTCAATCCCATCACACCCGAGC
>VZRQ01000595.1:406086-471077 GCA_013397975.1 Machaerirhynchus nigripectus
GAACCCAAAGAGGAGGGAGGGGTGGGGTAGAGAAAGATTTACCAAATAGGGGATTTAGTCATATTTGTGTGCCATGAGAATCTTATTAGAGAAGAAATCCTTTAAAATAGAATAAATCCATTTTTGCAAAACCCTCTCCCTGCGCGTAGCATAGTATCAAGTGGTAGCAGCAGCAAGAGGCTGAAAACACATTGCACGGTCTGAAATCCCCACGGGAATGGATGGAGCGAAAAAGACGGATGAGTTTAGATAGATGTCCCCCTCACTTCTCCAGTCCAGGGCGAGAAGCAGAAGAAAACCGTGGAGACTCTTCCATTCATTCAGTGCAGGGGAAGGGGAAGGGGAAGAGGAGGGGAAGGACAGGAGGGCGGTGATGGTGGGGAAGGAATGATTTCAAAACTAGGAAAGGAAGGATAAGAGGAGAGGGATCGGTTCCCCTCTCCCAGTCAGTTCATGGATCAGGCAAAATGCTCATGAGTTCCTCCTTGACCTGCACCTGCCGAAGGGAAATTGAAAAGATTTTCCCCTTTGAGAGGCGACTTCTTCCTCTACACACCCACACCCACGCACGCACAAAGACACGCACACACACACGCACAAAAGGGAGCAATAAAAGTTTATCTGCTAATCCTCCGGNTAATAAGAGTATTGAGAGAACCTGAAATGGTCTCAGTGGAAAATAAGAGGGGAGGAGGAGTGAATGAATAGAAAGGGCTGTCCCCCCTCTTGGTCCCGGGAGCCGGCCCTGCAGAGCCGCGGCAGCCGGCACCTGACTCCCGCAGCGCCGCGGCCCTGGCATTCCTGGCCCCGGCGAGGGGAGGGCGGCAAGAAAGGACAGGGAGAGAGGCGCACCGCTGGGGCGCCGGGGAGGGATGAGGAGAAGGGAAAATTTGTGCCACACAAGTGCAGGGGAGCAGGATGGGACCCCCCGGCCCCTCAGCACCGCTGTTGCGGCGCCCAGGCTGGGGAACAGCCGGCGCGGGAAAGCCGCCGACCCCGGTGGGGATGGGGGCAGAGCCAGGGGACCCGGGGTACCAGCAGCCCCTGCCCCGGGCTCCCCACGCCGCAGCAGCCTCTCGGAGGTGGGGTCGGCGCCACTCCTCCTTGCCCGCACCTGATGCTCACGCCGTTTGCAACAAGAAAAGTGTGTCTGGAAGAGCAGCCGGGGCGGGGAGAGGAGGAGGGGTGGTGCGGGGGTGCTGGGGAGGAGGCTGTAAGTCAATTTAAAATTAAATACAGCCCGGGTTCCTTCCTTGCGCGGCTGCGGAAAAGCATGGGCGGGGGTGAGAGCAGGTCGGACGGCACCGATGGCTGTGTGCCCGCGGCCGGGCGCGGAGCGGCGGCGCGCCCTCGCGGAGTCGGGCTGGCCCCTGGGGCCGGATAGGGTCTGTCCCCCAGCCCGGGCTCTGACGGGGGGCTGGGGGCAGGGCTAGCGTAGGCGGGAGGCCTGTTGTCTTCAGAGCACCTTTTAATGAGGTGGGTACCCTTACTGCCTTTGGGACAGCACTGAGCAGCACAGCAGCTATTCTGGAAGGTGAATGATGAGGAAGCCTGGATATTTATGCATTTATTTATTTATTTTCCCCAGTAAATAGCTGTGTTTCAATAACAAGCCTCAGGTTTGTTTTTTTTCTTTCAGCCTGTGGATTGTCTGCCCCGTCTGAAATGAAGACTGTATCTGCCACTAATGCTTACGAATGCAGGCAGTCAGCAATAACAGCATGCACATTAGGGTAAGTCTGAAGTGATCTTGGCTAGCAGGATTCATCCTTTCAACCAGCCAGCCAGCCTGACTGAGCACTTAAAAATCCTGCTGGGTGAGAAGGGCACAGGGTTTTGCTACAGGGCTGTGAGTAAGCTCCTTATAATAAGGAATATAGAAGACATAAGTCTTCGTGAAAGGATTCACCTGTTTTGTGTGATCCGTCTTGCCATTAGCAACATCAGGTCTGCAGCTGTTAATCTTAATAAACTGTCTTAGTCTGCTTTCTAACCCTCTCAGCACTTTCTCTGACCTTCCTTATTCTCTTCCACAGCGAGTTACAGGAATTTATTTGTACAGTAATTGAAAGTCACCTGATTTATCCATAGGATAAACTTCTATACAGATGTGCAGTCTACCTTAGTCAAGCAACAGTAGAG
Source organism: Machaerirhynchus nigripectus (assembly GCA_013397975.1). NCBI lineage: Eukaryota > Metazoa > Chordata > Aves > Passeriformes > Dicruridae > Machaerirhynchus > Machaerirhynchus nigripectus. The sequence continues at coordinate 408,229 of VZRQ01000595.1, forward strand.
TAACAGAAAAAGGGTAGTGTTGAACGCAGTCATACAAATGTTTACAGTCAGTCAGATATTTCTTCTGCAGGATGATGCAGACATCCATATGGCTAAGTTTCAAGTTATAGTTACTAAAAAAAAAAAAAAGGTTATAGAGCAAGTAGGCACAAAACAGCTGATTTTGCTGTTCTGGGAAATGTGCTGTGTCACATCATATCATGCGAGCTTCACATTTTTCCTTTTCTGAAATAGGGTGTTTTCAGTTTTAAAATTCCTAGATCTCTTTTATTGTCACTCATACTTGTAAGGACGCCATTGCAATAGTATTGAGAAACAGCAAGTGGTACATACCAAGTGTGTTTATGCCAAAATGTAATCAGTAACCATCATTATGGAAGGAGACATCCACAAAATAAATGAGGCATGACCACAATGGCCACTTCATCTTCTCATTAGCAATGAGACCTTAAGGAGACACCTCAGGATCTACGTTGCTGAATGCTAAAAACTTATGCAAAAGTCTTTATAAGTAAGTACACAGGGTTTGAATTTAGAGACTGGTCAAAATTGCTTTCTGCCTCAATAGATATCACTTCTGTAGAGAGTTTGAAATTTTGAACTTCATACAACTACTGAAGTCTTCACCACCACCTTTTTTGGCTTTATATTTCATTTTGTTGTGAAATCTCTTTATGTGAGGTTTGGTAAATGCTCTTTCTAGGAAAGTAGCAGTGCATGTTCTTAGGTAAGTGCATCTTCCATTACCCTGGAATTGTATAGGTAAATTTTTATAAATTTAGTGTGTACTTTCTGCATCCTTAATTAGCCAGCTGCCAGAACCTTACATTTCTACTAGGCAGTAAACTAAAAAAAGGAAGAAAGGGAAAAAACGGAAAAGCCTAATAACCATAAACAATTATGTCAAACAGCATCTTAGGCATATTATGAAGCCTTTGGATTTACTTGGTAAGAGTCCCATTGATTTTTAAATGAGTTTAAGGGGGTTTTTAGGTTTTGCATTTTCCTTGGAGTAAGGACATTGACTTATTTTACTACAAGGAATGACAGCTACACTTTTAGATTAGAAATGTACTTTTACTAGTGCTATATTGGTTGTCAGCTGACTCTTGTTTATAAAATTAAGCAAGAAAATCCAACATGATTTGGTTCCTTGATTCAGTACACACAATGCTGTTCTTTGTAGTTTTAAACCATCCATTACGTGGCAATCTCTTCATATAGAGCATTCTGTCAGCCTCTCTCTTTCACATTCACGGCTGAGTATTTCTACTGATTTTTAGAGCAATTTGTTTGAACCCAGAATATTTTATTCAACAAGACATGAAGCACTTCCTTACTATGGTCTTACATCTTTAGGAAAACAAAAGTCACTGATCAGCCTGAGGATGATTGGTATGGCAGACTGGTATGGCAGTACCAGTACACCAGTTCAAGCACTGTGAAATATTTTCAAATTGAGATTACAAGATGAAAAAATACAAATATGCATGAAAATACCCAACAATTTTGTCCAAAACAGTAGTGTACAATCTCCTATTGAGATCTATGTGAAGCATTGGACAATTTGCTTCAACAGACAGAGAAAAAGCTTTTGCCTCTGAATTGTGTTAAGCTGGTGTTTCAATGACAAGAAAAGAAAATAAAAATTCTGCTTTACTTTCCCCCCTTCTGTGGTTAGCCTATGTGTTTGTATGTCAAAAGCAGAAATCCTGGGCAACTGGCTGTAAGTGGCCCTGTCTAGGCGAGGGGTTGGACAAGACAATCCCCAGAAGTCCCTTCCCACCTCAAACATTCTGTGATGCTTTGATTCTGTAAACAGTCAGTGGAAAAAATGGAGCATAAAGTAGGGGAAGAGTTTCAGTGAGAAAAAGAAACTTCTTAATATTCAGGACTGACTTGGCTTGCTTTCAGGTGTAGCATGTAAGAAAATGAGACAATATATCTCGATTATTTTCTCCTTGAACCAGAGGAGATTGTTCAGTCTCAGTTAAAATGGTAAATTATTCTCAGTTAAAAATTCCCCATCATGGAGGAACCTTAGGTAAATTGCCTCTGTACCTTTCTCAATTAAATTCTTCCTTGTGAAAACAAAACCTGTCCAGCATTTGTCATCCTTTCTTGGCTGCTTTGGGTAGCCTTGTCTTATCCTAACTCTGCCATTGACAACTGTCCTAACTACACCCCATAAAAACTAAGTGAATTAACTCCCCTTTTTGTAGATGAAAGACTGAAAGGATTCAAAATAGCCATGAGTTTCTCCCACATTCCTAACAAAAGATTCCTTGAACTGAAAGAAACAGCACTATTATGAAATGGAGAAGGCACTGGCTTCCTTATTTATGGAAAGAAATCTACGCTTCTGAGGGTGGGAAGAAAGAAATATTTCTCCTCTCTATGCTTTCCTTAAAATCATTTTGGATTCTGTGCTGTCATAGGTAATCACAGATATACTTTTTGTCACAATCTCTTTGTGAATGATTTTTTTGCTAGAATTTAGCAAATCCAAACTACAGGCTCTGTATAACACAGTTATACACAGTGCGACATTTGGAAACACTGAAATGAATCACCAAGCTGATCAGCACATCTACATTCATGGTTTAGTTCAGATTAGGAGTGTGGTTCTAAAATGAATCTCCCAAATGCCCTCATTTACTGCATTTTGGATTGCAAATTGGAGCAGACTTTGAGCGTGTGAGCAGTTTTGCTTACAGATGAAACTGAGCTGAGAGGTGTGTTCCTGGAGCAGAATCTGTTTTCTAACTTCTCGAGGGCATGCAGCCCCACAGGAACAGAGTAAAACCAGTGCTAAACAAATACCCCTTAAAACAGGTACAGAGCAGGCACGGAGAACTCAGTACCAACCATTTCACCTTTCAGATAGGCTCCTTTTGCCCTGAATTGCCAACTAATATGGAATTATTCAGGATTTCTTTCAACAGTCCTAGAAGCCAAAACAAGAAAAACTGAAATACACTCCATTCTTTTGTAATGAAATACCTGCAGAGAGGCATAACATATACCTTCCTGTGTGATATCAGGATAATGGAACCTTTTAGTCTCTTAAAATAACATCTTTTCTCTTACTATCCATTTTCTGGTCATTCACAGACTGTCTCTTGTAAGTGCAGAAGGACTTTGGGTCTGCACTCTTCCAACAAACGTTTTCCCAAACACATTTAGAACATCTCTTCTCACAAACTTTTCTTGAAAATTGAAGTGTATTTCCCTTCTGCAAACCAGTCCGGGAGATAATCCTTAAATATGAGGAGAAAGCAGTTTAAACAAGGAATGAAAAAAAACCTGATCATTTTCATCTGCAGTTTTTCATAGTCTTGTATTTAATAAGTGCAACTTGGATTTACATGATACCACACAATTTCAATGGATAACAGACTTCTCTTCTACAGCCTACTTTTATTTCTTCTCTTTTTTTCTTTTATCCTGTTTGATTAGTCTCACTCTGAAATGGAATGAATTAAAAAAGGGTTTTTTTGAGTGATACAGGAATTGGTAAGTTTGCCTACTGAACTCAGTTTTCTTTCTTTATTTAGAACAGTGGTCTCTAAAATGGGGGGAGATTTTGGACTCGTAGGGTGTGCAACACAACCCACTGGGGTGCAAGAAGAAAATATTTTTTACACCATTAATAAACAAAAAAACCAAAACAAAACCATTTTTTTTTAGAAAAGTATTTAGTTCATCCTTATCCTTCTTAATTTCTATTTTTGTATATGTTTTATAAACACAAAGCATTAATACAGTGGTCCATGTATGTATTTTATAAATAAATAAACATATATTGGGGGCCAAGCTTAAAAATCTCTTACTGTTAGGGGTTTGCTACCAAGGAAAGTTTGAAGAACACTGAAGTTCTGCCAGTTATCCTCTCTGGAGCAAACACCATTTGGAAAAGTACTAGCTCAGACTCCACATTTAAGGCAGAGATACATTTATCACTTAAATTAAGGCTTTTAAGAACCTTTAATTCTACCGTTTGAAGAATAAGGGCAATTCAGAATATTGGGGCGGGGGGGGCATTTGTTTTCGTTTGGTCAATTGTTTTGGTTTTTGTCATTCACATGTGGATGAGTTGGTTTGTGAATTAAACACAGACACGTTGCTATCTGAAAGAGCTCAAGAAATCAGCCCTATTATTGGCAAAGTCTGGAAGAAAGCTATTGAACAGGAATATTCAAAAAAAATTTCACCTTTCCAAGTCATCTAGTAAGAATTTTGTGATTACTACTCTCTGGTTAAACTAACTAATGTCAAATAAAACCCCAAAACCGAAAACCAAAGAACAAGAAAAAAATGATAAATAATCGGTTTTCAGATAAACAACTGCAAGAGCACATGAAACTCATGGTAAATCATCTCAAGATTATATTCTGAATCATCAATCACAGGTTAAGAATTTGGAGAAAACAGTGGAAGATAAACCAATGGAATCTGCATAATTTGAAATCAGAAATCGCAGAGGCTAAAAATAGCTTTAAAACAGATAACTGGCACCTTAGAAAACTTCTATGATTGCTACAATTAAAAATTATTTTAAAATTAGTAGTTTACTGTTAGCTGATTCTTCTGCATTTACCTTTGAGCCATTCCATTGCAGCTTTCACTGCACTCTTTTTCCTATAACTGTATTTAGGGTAAATAAATCCAAATATTCAATGGGGATCCTACCTGAAAACTGTGTTTAAAAATAATGTGACATATGCAGGGACTGCATAAACCTGTTGTTCATCGTAAGAATGAAGAAGAGTACCTAAGAGAAAGTACAATTCAGTTATGTAAACACTTGCATGTGTTCCTGAAATATTCTCTTTAGTACTGACAAAAGAAATTACCTCAATAAGACAAAGCAGCACCTCTACTACATAATAGTGTGGAATCTTAGAAGGATTAATTGGGAAGTTCAACTAACTCTTATTTCATTATTATTCCAGTGGAATGCTGTAACTAAATGCATTTTTCCAAGGAATTGTTAATAGGGCTCAATTTACCATTTAAGACAAATACTCTTTTTTACACTAGGGAGGTAGGGTGAGTCATATTTATTATTTAAGTGGAATATTTATAACATTGTGCCATGGAAAGAAGTGCATGAATTGTGCTGTCTTGAGAAACATTTCATCTTTGTGAGAGAGTAAGAGAGGTGGTGGCAGGTCATACATTTTGGAGTTAAATTAGTTATTGTAAGATACCATGAAATTACTAATTACTGTAGACCTGGTTCAAAAAAGGCATTTATTTATAATCTCTTATGGAAAAAGAATTTGAAAGCTGCAAGCAATTTTCTAACTTCCAAGTCAGCATCTTCACTACATCCAGCACATGAGTTATATACGTAGTGCACACAGCAAAGCTACAAGTAAATAAATGATGGACTGCAAACTAGATTGAGACGAGAGCAGAAGGGGAAGAGTTATTTGGGAATGCTGAATTAGAAGGAGAAGCCTGGCTTGATCAGCAGGTGTAAATCAACAAAATTTCACTGAAGATGTGGGATACACATTTATCAGTCCAAATGAAGTCTTATTTTGGAAGACTAGCTTCTAGATTAACATAGAGTTTAGACTTTCATTGTATTGTCCTTTTCTTAGTCTTGAGATGGGAACCAAGGGGAAGGTTGGTAGGAGATGGAAAGAGTACGTATGTGAGGCAAGTAGGCATAGTCCTAATGGAGACACTTGGATATTAATGAATAACAATGAAGACTTTTCTCAGATAAAATTGATTCATTACAAATACAAACAGGCCTAGGAATCTGTATACACGAGGTTTTGCTTTCAGGAAACTGGAATCAAAAAATATTCTAAATAAGGCAAAATGATTGCATTATGCTTTGGGGCAATATGTTAGTATGCACTAAAGTGGCAATTTTTCCAAGAAGGTCACTACAAATACAGAGTTTTTCTTTGACTATTATTTACACGAATAAGTGGTTACCAGGTGAAAACTTCTGTTTCTAGTTTAAAATGTATCTCCTGTGTTTAAGCCCTGTAACACTTCTTCGTAGTTAAGAAAAATGTGTTGAACTCAGCATTTTTAACACACATTTCCTGTAAAAGGGAAAATACTTTTCTGCAAGTCCTGCTCTCACGGAAAAATAATCAGCTCTTTTTTAAGTCATAGCTAGGGCAAAATTTAGTATCATTAAGTCAATAATGTTAAAATTACTTTCGATTTCCATCTTCTGAATGGCCTTTCAGTCACAGTGTGCATATGCAAATTTTGACAGAGGTCTTCATCATTAAATGAATAGTATGCTCTTGCACATGAGAGCTTTTTAAATTACAGTTCATCTTTCTCAGTGCATTCTGCATCAGCCTACTAAACTGAATAGCCTCAAGTTTAGCTATTCTATTTCTAAACTGTCAAACATTATTAGCAGAGCAGAGAAGCAGTTCAAAAAGTAATTAATTCCAGGGCTTAGAGTAAACTGCTGTTTTAATTAAAAGAACACTAAATACTAATGTCCTGATTCTTTGTACTTAGAACGTGAAATAAAAAACGCCTAAATCACTTGCATTTAATACATTTTAAATGCAAGTTAAAATACATTAAAGGCATATCTCTTGTTCCTGCTCTTTATAAGCTGACTTAAAAAAGGAGAAAAGATTATATGCCGTATTTGATGGTTATGTTGTGCCATTTTTCTTATTGATTCTCTTCCAGTCTGTGCTGAGTAGTAATATCAACTGGTACACCATAATTGCACTTCATAGGATGCCAGACATCAGTTGTGCAGTTGTGACAATTGCCACCTATAGGTCCACAGAAGATGTGACGTTCAAAACACAGAAGATGTGAGGTTCTCTTTTGAAGCTGTGAAGTGTTTTCTGTGCTTTGCAAATTTACAACTTCCATCTTGTCCAGACTTTAAATTACACACAAAGAAGGCACTTTACATGTGAAGAAGCACTGTTCAGAGCACTGGACCTGTGTGCACAGAGAGGTGGTGAGGTCTCCGTCTCTGGAGATACTCAAATTCCACCTGGATGCGATCCTGTGCAAACTGCTGCAGGTGAACCTGCTTTAGCAGTGGGATTGGATTAGATGACCTTCAGAGGTCTCTTCCAACCCTCATCATTCTGTGATTCTGTGAAACAAGAATTTTAGGCAGTTTGGTTTTTACTACAACTTTATAATCTCGGATCTTTGGTGGGCCTCTCTCCTCATGGAGCAGTTAAGGTCTGCAGGTCTGTCTGCAGTGTGCCACAGAGCACAGCCTGGCTGGCCCCGAACTAGCACTGAATCCCTCACTGCCAAACAGAAATCTCCATCTGGGTCATTACCATGGCCTGAAGAAGCTTGAGCTACAAGGCATCCATGAGATCAGGGCTGATTCTCTCAAACAGGAAGCTGTGTGTACCACATGATGGTATCAGCACTGCCTGGGGCTGGCTCAGGTATCTGTGTGCAGAGTTTATTTGCACAACACAGTTCTGCCTTATTACTTATGCCTGTGATGCTTATCTCACCTCATAGCTGAACTGCAGTAATGAAATACCTGTCACCACAACATTTCCCATGTGGAGAAAATTCCAGCTTGTGCAAGAAGAATGACAAGAACACAGACTATGTTCGTCCTTTCTTCTCCAAAATACTTGACTTTCCCTATAATTTCTGATTCACTTGCTACTTTATGGCCAGGACCCAGGCAAACCAAAAGATCAATTCAAATTTTGTGGAGGAAGACACAGACAACAAGCTTAACCATCTTGTTGGGGGAAGAAAAAAAAAAGTAAAATTTTATCGCAGATTATTTGTTGCCCCTGCAAGAGCATCAGATAAAATTTAAGAAACTTTTGATGCACTGGACACTTGAGCAACTGCTTTTTGCCTACAGACAAAATTTTATGTCAGCATCTTTTTTTGTGGCAGAAAATTTTATCTGCATTATTGTGGTATTATTATGAGACAAAATTTTTTCAGCTGCACTATTGTCACGTGGCATGTTAATATTGGTCCACTATTATCAATATGAGAAAAAATCCTGGAAGGTGTATCAAGTATCAAGGCTTATCTTAAGTTTTTTAGCATTTTTGATTTTAGAGTCCATTCTCAGTTTCTTACACTTTTCTAAGCTTTATCCATTCGTGTAAGCTTTTTTTTCTGCCAGGTATCTGATTCTGTCTCTATACTTTGTAAAAATGTCAAGAATGGTTGAACCATTTCTCAGTCTAATACAAAGAAATAAAATTCTGCTAATTAATCCTTTATCTTTCTGAATTTTTTTTCACTGAAAAGCTTTTAGAGACCTTACTTTACATAGAATAATATTAATTTAACTTACATTTTTGATACTTCTTGCAAATAATTAGTGTGATAAAAGTCTATACAAATTTTACCAAATTAGAAGACAGAAACACAGAAGGGCTATCTTCCAGACAGGACAAAGGAGGGAGGAAAAAAGATAGATATGAAAGGACTAACATATAACTGAAAGTAGGCTCCTTCTAGATGGTGCTATTGCTTTGCTCTTGTGGGAAAAAAATCTTTTTAGAAGAAAATAGATTGTGATAAATTAATTAAGGTGTATATTATTGCTATACAAATGAGAGACATTATTAGGATATAAAATAATCTCACACACAGCTTACCTAACTTCTAAGTGTACATTATTTTATGTTTTCAAGTACTTTTTAAGGTAATTTTCAATTTCGCATATATTGTTATAACTAAATTACATTGCAGCAATTAATACTATCATTTGATTTTGTCTTTAAAGTTTATACCAAAATGAGGCTTTGACCACAGAAAACTATCATTTTTCCATGGGCAGTATTAAGAGGCTTAAAAGACTCATAAAACCCTCTGGGACTTGTATGTACATACTGCTAATCAGATGACCTGCACAGCAGTCCAAAGTGAAAGAGGTCAAACAGGAAAAGATCTATATTACAGAAATGTTCTTTATAGAGGTATTTACATTTATTAACATTTATAATATACTGCTCAATTCCTAAAGTTTCAAATGTGTTTCCCTTCTGTTCAGATGCCTAATTTTATTATATGGACTTAAGAATAAAGGCTTCAATGAAAATAAATTGAGGGATTCAGTAGCATAAGTGTTCGGAACAGCTTTTGTTCAAAATCACTTACCTGGCAAAAGTCCCAGGAAGACAGCATTGGTGTCATCTATTCAAAACATTATATGGCTCCTTTACTGCATCTCAAAGCTTTTATTGTATTTATTTTCAAATCTTCATAGAATCATAGGAAGATGAAGATGAAAGGGTCTTTAAGAGGTCACTGAGTTCTCTGGCACAAGGCAAGATGAACAATATATTTGTCATTCCTGATACATGTTTATATAGAGAGTCCTTAAATTCTCTAGTGAAGGAGACAACAAAGTCTCAGTGGGCTATTTCTTTCCATGCTTCAGTAACCCTATTATTGCTAATATTCAACGTTAATCTTTCTGGATGCAAATCCACCATATACTGACAAAATGACATGGGCCAGCTGAGCATGTGTAAGCATCATGAGGCTCCGGCCTTACGTTGTTTTGGGTGCAGTGATGCTGCTCAGTTGAAGATTACTCCTCCATTAAGGGAACTAGATTTTGCACTTTAACATTATGACCAGTCTAGTATTTGGCTCTGAGATCACAAAAGAGGGGTACAAAACCAGAGATAGCCCAAAACATAAACAGCAGGTTTAACACAGAGTTCTTCCCTCTAAATTACCTGCAGAGGAACAGTTTGCCAAACTACTGCCTCTGCAAACTTGTATGTGGGATACTTTAAGTGATTTCTCAGTGGTCTATGAAAGGCATTTTAGTTTTAGCTAAGTTACACCACTTATGCTGTTTGTGGGATGGGATATTACAGGTGATACCATTTCTGAGATGATTTAAAAGTTAATTCAAGAATACTCTGAGTTATAGAGTGTTGATCTTTTTTCTTTTTTTGCATTATATCTGTTACAAAATGTATACTGCCCTTAACTGCTCTTTGAAATGCACTTTAAAAAGTGAACTTAAATTCATCATTAAGTTGTCTTTACCCTTGCAGAATAAATTATTTCAGTTTTAAAAGTCTACTGAACAGGTTTAATTTCACAGTAGGACTGAATGAAATCATCGTATCACTCATTTCATTTAATGAAATACTGCATTTCCCAAAATAACCCACCACAAGTCACATTCACATATTGAGTTACAAGATGAAAATTTTAATAGGATTAATATTGGATTTCATATTACTTTCAAAATCAGAAATACATGATGTAGAGGAAAAAGGAATATATTCATTTAGTTTTCATTGCTTCATAGTTTAATGAAAACCTGACAAATCAGATATATACGGCAGATACAGACAATAAATAGAATATGTGAGAATGCTAAAGTTTTGTCAGGAAAAGACTAATTCTATTTATTGGTTTTCATCACAAAGGAGGTCAGTATTTCCCCTCTCTGGACCTATTCTTTATGGGTGAGTTCCAAGTACTGCTTAAACTGGAGTTGGTGTTAGGAGAATAAAATGTGATTGTAGCAATTCCAGCTTGTGAAAGAAAGCTGCATAGTGATCTGGATAACTATAGATCAGCACCATTATCCACAGTGGACAAAAAGGTAGAAAAAAGAGGAGACCTGAGGATAAATACTGGTGCAGCAAAGAATAAACACAGCATTTGTAGAGAAAAGCCATGTCTGACACATACACAAGAGTCCTCCAAGACAGCAATAAAGTTGTGAGAAAATAAAAGGCAATTTGGGTAATAAAGTATTCTTGTCTTCTCAGTACATTCTGAACAAAAATTCCTAAATAAACAAAGATGTCAGAAATTCAAGGGAAGATTCAACCATGGAAAGAAGGAAAACATGGGAATTAATGGTTGGTTTTCACAACTACCGGGTCTTCTCTATTTTTGGTTTCTCTGTTGTCAAATATGTTCACAAATAAATCTGAATATTATAGGAGCAGTACTATGATATAGATCTCTAAGAATACAAAATCAGGCAGAAGGGGAAATGCTGAATGTAAAGTATTACAAAAGGTCCTTATAATATTTGAATGAAGCATCAAAAAAAAGAAGATAAATTAACTCAAATGAAATAATATAAGGTAATTAATTTTTTTAATGTCACCCAGTGACATACAATAAAAGATTCTGCTTTAGTATGATGTGAAAGAGCTCCTGAGATTTTTGCAGGTAGCTCTTTGAAAATATCATACAGAAATTTCAGCAGTCAAAATGGCAAAATGAATGTTAGCCATGCTCAGGAATAGAAAAAAAGAACAAATAGGAACTTGGTTAGAATGCATATTCTTGCATGTTGCGTGCAGTTCTGTTTATCCTATTTCAAAAAACCAATACTAAAATTTAAAAAAACAGATCAAAATACAGGAAATGTGTTGAGAGAAATGGAGCACCTTCTATAGGTTAAGAGAGAGACTACTGGCATAAGATGGAAGGCCCACATAGTGACATGAAGTGGGTGAATTGGGAAATCTAGAGTATGACTCCTATTTTTTTTACTTTAAGAATGTGCTCTTGATGATTTTGAGGGACAAGACATTGAACAAGATCTTGGTTTGATGCAATGCATAATTGTTCAAATTTTTCTCATTAGCATGCTTTTCATGTTCTGTTTCAAAAAAAAAAAAAAANAATATTACTTGAATGCAATCTCTATAAAAAGCCTAAAAAGAAGGAAATTTTTACCTGGACCTGGTCATATCATTTATCACCAGCCAAGTACTGGTATGTACTGGACTTCCACTGGCTGATCCTGGCTCTCTCAAAGCTGGCTGTTTCTCTGTCTGTTAGTTAAACTAAGCCATATGAAAGATCTGAAAGATTCTTTTTTCCCCGGTGTTCCCTCAAGCAGGTCAAAAGGACCTCAGACTCTTAAGCTCCAAAGCAGTCTTGCCAAGCAGTCTCCTACCTTGGTGACAGAGCTCTTGCAATATTCAAGGCTCCCTGAGATGCTTGGGAGTCTCAAGGGCTCTTAGCCTTCTTAAGTCCCAAGGGTTCCTAGTCTTCCTTGAATGCACTTAAGAGTCTGGAGTTTTTAGGTTCTTCCCACTCCAGGGTGAGCAGGAAGGTTTTCTCTCAGCCAAACACCCTTCCTGGGATTTTTGGAGTCCCTGTTTTAACAGTGAGTATCCAAAGAGTCTGGAAATCCTGTCTTCCAGACTGTCAGTACACCAGTAACATCCCACAGCCTGTGCTTATTCTACAATCTGAGTAAAAGACTGTAGTGGGATACACAGCTTTAGTGCTTGAAATATACAATCTGTTATTTGATCTAATCCATTTACATTCCCAGAGGCAAAATCTCAGTTTAAATTTAATCAATATAGAGATTGAACTGTTAATTCAACAACTCAGGTGTGCTACATACTGCTGCAAAGAGCAAAGAAACCTTAGCCAACCAAACAAACCCACAAAACCCAAGAGATCAACACTCATTTCACAGAACTTTATAGAAAAGTTAGCAGCTTGGATATAACAAAAGCTGTGCCTTGAGTCAAATGCTTTCTCTGTTTCATAATCTTAAGTAAAATAGAGCTTGCTTATTTTTTGTCTTTTTTTTTTTTTTTTCATAATGCCACATTAAATAACAATATTTAAAAGAGAAAGAATGAAGTTTACTTGCTTGGTATGACTCAATGTGCGAAAGGAAAGAAATGCAAATCATTCATAAGTTTTGCTGTTCCTTAGTCCTCAATGTACTCTGCATTTACATGTGTTTGAGTGCATTGAATGAATGATAGTCCCAAAATCTTGCTATAACTGCAACATTCAATCCAATACTCTTCGTTATATATTAGGAAAAAAAAACAAACCCTCTTTAAATTCTTGGTTTTAAAGTCAGTCTCATCCTTAATCACAGCCAAAATTTCCTTTATTTTCTTGATTTAACATGGACCCATAACTGATGTTCATATTTCCCCCTGTGTTTAATTACAGACTTACTGGATTCGTCTTTTAAGCAACTTTAGGTTCGGAAACTGCAGTTCAGATGGGAGCAAATGTTCTAATATTTTATGACTGACTAAATGAAGAGGGAACGTAATGGAAATGAAAATAAAAGCATGATGAGGACATCAGCTCATAAATTTATTCTACTATGTGCCCTATAGATGTCATAGATGAGAGGAAGTGTTTGCTCCATGATGAACCCAACATTTTTAAGAACTTCATTAATAAGGTTTGGCCATATTCCAGAGTAAGCAGAAGTCTTTCCGGACGATCTGTCACAACTTTGCTTTCATTCTCCTACAGCACAAAAGGAAGCCCCTTCTCTCTTGAAAATCTAACATACCCATCCCATATACCCTTCTCAAAGTATAGCATGGATATGGACGTTCTGATTTGAATGGCCAAGCTTGAATATTTGTCATACTTCTACAGGTAAAATAAACCTATTTAAAAAGGAATTTATCCCTCTGCATTGTAGTTGTCTGTTATCAATTGCAGGAGCACAGTGAGATATTAAAAAACTTATTAAATTGTGAATTTTTTACTTGAGCAACAGTTGTGCCTAGATAAATAATGAATGGTGCAAAATGTGACAGGACACTTTATAGAAAATACTTTTGACTAGATTACACTAGGTGAAATTCCAAACAGCTATTAATGAACAACCAACTTGCTGCATTGGAAACTATAAGGAATTTATCTTCTGCATTAATGCAGCATTAAGCTATTTGAAAGACATCATAAGATGAAAGTTTGAATGAGGATGGACAATCATTTACCACACATGCACATTAAACACATAGAAGTACAAGATGGCTTTAAGCTTTAAAGTTACAGAATCTTGATATGCATTAAAAAGACAAAAAAATACGTGTCTGTACATGTGAGGATTAACAGACTTAAATAGCAGACTACACACATACCAAAATACCTGTGGAGCCAAGACCTATGACTCCATGAAGAAAACAATGTATTACACAAAGATTTGATGATGCCCAAAGCACTTTGTAAAAATATGGTTTCAGTATCACAGTGTTTTCCTTATAGGTTCCCTTAAAAATGGTACAGGGTGGGGAAAATGGAGAGGAACAGTCTGCCTAAGAAAGTGTAGTTGATCACTTTATGCAAGCTACAAAATCTGTTCTTCAGACCCTGAAGTAGTGAAAGGTGACTAATTAGTCCTCTCTGCTTTGACACCTACCTTTGACTGTCCTTGGGGCAACCAATGTGTGGCAATTTATCTCTGCAATCTTTCATAGCTTGAAAAAATGAGATGATCAGATATATTAAGGGTTTTGACTAGTGTTCATGTGGTCACAAGAGGGTCTTACATAGTCAGATAAATTAACATAACATTACTGTTTCTAAATCAGCAGGGTATTCCATAATGTAAAAATACTCTGTGCAGAAAATGCCTTTCTCTCAGCAAAATACCCTTGAGCAGATATTCTACCATTTCCACAGGATAGTCATATCAAAAAGAGAATATAGCTCCTCCAGAAAGTAATGAAAAGTCAGACAAGATTTCTTTTAGCATGTACACCTGCATACACTCATTTTGAAGTTTTTCACATGGTGTCAAATGCTGGTGGTGTCAAGAATAATAAGGCAGATCTGAATACATAGAAAAAGGTCATGCAGGAAAACAGATATTCCTAATGGCATAGTCACATGTGTGAGGATATGAAAGCTTTGATAGTGATTTATTTTTTAGACAATCACTATACAAGCTGTTGAAGTACCAGGTCATGGGTAAATGGCACTTAGAATGTTGGTAAGGACAGCGTAGTAATGGTGACATGAATGATAAAGTGATATTAATAGCAGGTCCTTGGCCCTTTTCTTGTTGCAAGTTGAAAATAAGCGGCCACTTGAGTTTCTGGTGTCTTATGAACTACCAAGTGACTGCTGTAATCCTCTGTAAAGCTGATACAGATCCTTGCCTTAAGCTACAAAATCTGTAAATAGAACAGCAGAAAATAATCTGATTCTTATTACAATTCATTTTCATTTTTTGATTCAAAATAAAATAGAAACTTTGTTCACTTTATGTGTGTGCTTTTAAGTGTGAAGTTCAGGATATTCACTTGGATGATAAGATTCAGAACAGTTTTTTGTTTGCACTGAAAAAATCTCACTCAAAATATCTTATATCTGCAGGTCATGACCTTGAGCAATCAGTCTGTGATAATGTTTTCACCAACAAAGGGAAACAGTGCAATGCAAGAAAAATGTTCTGACATAAGATGAGGTCACACTTACTTCTTTCTGAGCACATTTTTGTCTCAGTCTCCACTCTGATCTATTTTTATCAAAACACTTTCAGAAGACCTCTAAAAGTTACAGCCAGACCTTTTATTCTTTCGAATGCATTAAAGCAAGAGTTCTTTGTCATATGGTTTAATAGTCCATAGAGAAACAAGTCTGATCATATTTACTGTCAGCAAGGTGTTATACTTCCATTAATTTCAATTTTATATCATCAGTACACTAAATTGTAAAAGTATATAAATGAAATTTGTTAGGATCCAAGAAACAGCTACATAATCTACTTCTACTCATATTCGCAAAATATTTTCTAAAACAATTATGACGATATGTTCTTTAACTAGAAGAGGGTCTTACATGTGCAAATGATAGCAGAGCAAATATGAACTCAAAAATTTCCTGCAGGAGCTCAAACTACCAGGCAATATCAACACACCCACCTTGCCATACTCTGTGCACCATTTTCACTCTTATGAAAATTATTACCCATGCATGCAGTTCTGTTTTGAAACACTTTGAGAAATAACAGGTGGATACATTAAGAGTTATCTTCTCTCCCATCTTCCAAAACAGCTTCTCTGTTTTCACAGACCTCTGAAGAATCACAGACCCTTTGGAAGAATCTCTATATATTTAAGCTGAGGAATAACTAAGGAGATCATTTTGTGTTTACCATCTGGAAAACTCTCAAGGGAAAATCAGTATTAATTCAAGGTAGATGTAGATATTTCTCCTGCTCAAGAAACACACCCATAGAAACTGTTTAACATTTTATGGCAGGTTTTCTATTCAGAAAGATAGAAGGTTGTGAAGGTATTAGTGTTAAGGCACTAATAGAAGTTATTGAGCTATCTTACTTTCTCTGTTCCATGACAGACTGGAAGAATGAATGGGGATTATGTCCAGGACAATGTCCAGTAGTTTTGCAGTGACAAAATGGATTCCTGAACTTACCAACAGGTCTTGCTATCACAGGCAGAGATGTAAATGAATGAAGTGCTTACATGAAGAAAAAAATATACAAAAATGAACTAAAATAAAGCCTTTCTTCACCTCATTAACCGAATTTTTACATCTGACATATTTTAGGCATACCAATCTTGTCTTCAAAATTCCAAATATGTTCATGACCTTGCTGTCTCTCACTTAGAATGTCCAAATTATTCCTGTACGATTTTAGAAAAGCAGAACTAGTATCTTCCCAACAACTGTATGCAGATTGGCCACCTGAAAAATGACTCATAAACCATCAGATATTACAGAAAGAATAAACCTTACATTAAGATTTTCCAGAGAGCATGCTTAAATAGACAAGCCAGACAAGTCAATTCCTTAAATTGTAGGCAGACAGGAATTTCTTGATTGCAAAGAGGAATGAGAAAAACTGTCTCAGAGATGTGTGATACAGGTCCCTAATATCCAGACAAATAATACTGCCATGTTCATCTGTTCATCTGCCATGAACATTCAAAGTTCAATTACCCAAATATGTTTTGGATTTATTGCTTCGTTTCTCTGCAACTTCAATGCATTTTGTTTTAGCAGATTTTCAGTCAGCAAGAATTCAGTATCCTATTTCCAACTACATTGCAGTAATTGCAAAAATTATTTCATTATATTGTACAAGGTGAGCTGAAACACAACAGAACTTCTTTAACATTTGCTGTTCATGAGCTACCATATGGTAGTTTTGTCATCTAAAAATACTCCTCTTTCCATGACTGATGTTGTGGCTCAGTTCTTACTGACAGTACGTGAGGAGTTCGTCTCAAGGAATCTGCATCTTCCGTGGTCTAGATTGTTAGGCTTATTTCAGTGCAAAGTGGTAGCCTTTGGCTGCAAAGATCTCACCACATCTTTTTAGATCTCACCACATCTTTTCACAATCTGATTTCAGGAAAGGGGTTTATCAAACCAATAAAATGTAAATCTAACAAAGAGATACTGTAGAAGACAGTGTTTCAGTTGTTGTTGATCTTATTTCTCTTCAGGCCTTTGACAAGGAACGTAAACTTGCAGTGGCCTTTCTCTGCCTTGATTATTACAGGCAAATCAAACTGAAATTTAAATATCTCTGGTTTTCTTTTGCAAAAAGAATATTTCTTTATATTTATTATTTTCATAGGAATACTTTGATAATTTTCCTGTCAGATTGTCGCACATGCCAATGAAAGATTTTTTTGTAGAATAATCACATGATGAACCATGTAAATATCAGGCAGTAAAGTGGCCTTTTTTAAATACATCCTTTTTGCTGTTTCATATTTTTCTGTTACTAGATGAGCTGCAATAACACTTTGCTAGAGCTACAGCAGGTATATGAGATATGAGAGGATTGCCTTTTTTTTCAATCAGATGAAGAAGAAAGCTGGAAAATTTAGAAAAAAATGAGTAGAAGAGTATGCTTAATAATGTGACCGTTATCTTTTTTAAGATTACTAAGATGCTAACAATTAATGGGTTCTTCTTGATTTATTCCCTCAGGTTGCTGTTTCCACTTTTCTAGAATACTAAAATTATTCAGCTTTTGCAATATTTCCTTGATAATTTGAACATGAGTTTTCTTAACCTCGGACAATCACTATTGTGTTACACAGCAGATCACTGGTAGCTCCTCTGTCTATAGAAAGGACTGCAGTAGACATATATTATGAAAAATGAAATTATAAAAATGCTTAGGTTGATAAAAACTTTTATTACACTGTAATAGTAGGAAAAGCATATTTTTTCTACTAACCTTTCTTTCCAATCAGCTATTATACAATATATTTTAAAGGTAAATTGTTTATCTTGCCATAAAAATAATAGTCTTTCATAGTTGATGATAAATTTGTAATCATTCCTTCAATCTAAGATTTCTGTTTGCTATCTATTTATATAAATATGTCTCTGTGGGGGTGTTCATAAATACACACATAAATAAAGTTTGCCCTTCACATCAGAAAGTCTGATTTCCCTTTGCACAGGGTAACTTCTTTTAGACACAGGTAGACACAGACCACTGCCAAGAGGAAAAATTACTTAACTGATTTAAGTCCAAGTGATTTTTTTGTCTAGCATTGTCTCTTCATATGCAAACACTAGGCCAACTTTTTCTCAATTGCTGTACTTGAGCTGTAAAGTAGTAAGGAAAAAAAAGGACATGCAACAGAAAAAGATGTTCTGAACTGAAATGGGAACTCTCTGTTCAGTGAGAGCTGAAAGGAATCTGATGAGATGGCTTTAAGGATACTCTTTGCTCCTATTGACTACAGATTCAGATAAAACTGAAATCATGGAGAAGATGAAAAGAGATGTTAGTCATTTACACTTGAAAAGATTTTCACAATGACTAAATTGTCTGTTTCAAGAGTTAGTGTCACACATAAGGATTGTGCATGATTGAAAATGCTTTTTGCAAAATACATATAAAAAGTGGTCCTTGGTTTCTTCTTGGGGGCATTCTGGTGGTTCAGTCAGTGAAGAGAGGGAATCAGAATGGACTCCTTATTTGTTAGACAAAATATTTAGTGGCTTTGAGGCTTTAAGTAATGTATTTTCACCATAAATGGCCATCACTTCTGATTCAAACATCTTGGTATAGTAGTTAAAACAAAAAGTTATAATTCAACAAGAGCAACTAACAAGATAGTTATCTGCACAGAGTGTCCCTGCTTTGCTATTCAAGAGTAACAATAGATCTCAGTGAAAATAACAAGATTCACATTCTTTTCATTATCTAGGTAGTTAAATGTAAGCAACGATGCCATTCCTTAAAATATTTAATGGCCATTCAAACTCAAGGAAAATAGGAAGATTTGTCATTCATTCTGTATAAATTAATATCTTAAATGCAACCTCTTGTTACACATATAGCAGATTTCATCAAAGCCATAAGGTTTTCAGGTCTCTCTATGATCATTAGTTTGAACCTGCACAGCCCTTAATGAGATAAAATGTGGTAGCATCAAACCATCATCAAATTTTATCAGATAGAAATACGACACATTTCAGAAACGCTGTCTTGTAAAGATCCCTTTGGCATTAAAAGTTGGTACTTCAGTAATTCTGGAACATCTGTAGCCATGAGAAGATTTTAAAGATCTAAATTTTGGATTTTGACATCTGAAATGGCATTTATCACTGACAAATCTTTGTCTCAGTAATCTTATCTCTGTCTTATTTTAAGACATCAAAAACTGTTCAAGATAAATAAACTCTAGCATTCTTATTTAGGGTGCTGTGATCTTTGAAAATATGTTTACATACTCATTTGAATAGATTTCACCATCTGTTCAGATATGAGTGGCTCCTAAATGATGATCTGCATAATGATACTTGAAGTTTCCTTCACATGTGGGAAGTTTTCATTGCCAACCCATCTTTGACTGCTGCCTTACAAAGCAGTAGAGTCACCCACTGCGAAGCGCAAGAAGGGGTTTTATTTTAAAACTGCTTTCGCAAAGGTCTTTAGTGCAGTTAGTCTAGCTCTTCTTATACTGGATTCATTTGCATGCAGTGAAATTTAAAAAGCGGCTTGAATTAAGTATATATATTCCGTAATTTGAAATAAAATATTCATGATTGCACAGCTACATGAACGATCAAAAAAAAAATCAAAAATATGTTTGCATAGACTATATAAATGTAGAAAGGATATTAAGAGATCCTGGAATTGTTTCTCTTGATAAATATAGCGATCTAGGACATCCTGCATGTTTTTTATCATCCAATAGCCACAATAAGTTACTGTCGTGTCATGTTTTAGGTTTGTCCAGTAGTGACATGCAAGGATTGAGGCAAGGTGCCCTGACATTTCACTCACATAATGTGTGACTAATGAGTCAAAATTTAATTTGTCCTAACTTTTCAAAATTATTTTTAATTATCCTACACCTTTTAATATGAAAATGCCAACTTTAGATGATTTAATTTAAGGATGAGGTTTAAGCTACTTCTGGATCTGCTTTCCACTTCTGAGGTTTTAAACTATGCTGAAACCATTGAGTTTCATTCTTTTCAGTGCATCTTTTCTCTCCTTCTACTTATGACTTGCTCTTTTTCTTGATCAGATATTGTTAGCAGTGCTATAGGTTTCAACTTTTTAATCCATGAGAAGATATTCTGGTTTTGGTAATGAGTAGACAGGGCAGGTATATATTTGACACTGCAAATGTTGAGATAAATAGTGCCTTAATGTAGTAAGTGGATGGTTTTGAAGAGTCTGAAGTTTGAAGTGGTTGTCGGGAGTGCAACAAAAAAATCAAAGAAAAAAACTTGCCAGAGAAGCAAGAAGAGTTAGTGCAAAACTTAATTAAAACATTAGACAATGAGATATCACCACCTCTCTAAGAAGAAGCCTTGTCTTTTCTTCAGCCTAGCAAATCACTTCTGCCTTTGTGTGACACTGAACTAGATGCAGGAACTGATTTTATTTTTCATTCTTTTCTTCTTGATTTACTTCACCAGGTAACTACCAATTCATGGTGAAAGTTCATTTCATTTAGAGAGAGACTGCCAAGAACTAAGTGAAACTCAAAACTGAAAAGAAAAATCAGTTTGATTTAAAATTTATTTGATTTCTGTATTGCAATGAATGAATGTCTCACTCTTTATAGTTTAGGACTTCCTGGCAAAAGCCACTTTTTCAAGTAAATATCTCAAACATGGTGAGGCCTTTATTACTTGTTACTGACATATTTCTGAATATTGGAAACATGCTAGCGTGCTAGCAGCCAGGAAAGTTTTTTCTGGACAAAAGCTATAATAAATGGTCAATGGGTTATTAAACTGGTTGATGACAGAAAGAGAATAGCCTCAGGCATACAAGGGTGCAGAAGAATAACTGGAATCTCTTATTTACAGGGTACACCTTGTGGCTCTCTAAAGGTCTTTAAGAAGAAAAATCTTGGTAAGTTTATTGTCTGAGTCTAGCAAAAAAAGAATTTTAGAAGCCCATTACTGTATTGGACATAATTGTCAGGATTGTTTTAGTGACACCTTTAAATAATAAATAAATCTAGTTGCGAGGTTTTTTCTTTCTTCATTATATTTGATCAAATCCCTTGATAGCCACTGGCCTAAACAATTTGACAAGTAGCTAAGCCACCTTCTTGTGCGTGTGCATACCTGTGTGTTGCATATCCAGAAATCTTACTGGATCAGTGGAAATGGAGAAGCGGTAGTGGTTATTTAGATCAATCACTATAAATTGGCACACAGAGGTGACCCACACTTCTTTGTTTTTTGCTCCTTTAATTGCAGTTTAATTTGCTCAAGAGCTCTTGAGTTGAACTATGGAAATCAAGGTCATATATCTGCAGTTGTATTTGTCATACAGGACAAAACTGTCAGCACTGAGCTTCCTGCATGAACAAACACCAACTGACTAATTTCTGCTTGCCTTTAGAGCACAAGTTAAATACTTTGTACTTCTCTGATCTTATCTCAGAGATAATTTCTCTTAATGATCAGATACAATCCTTTATGAAGATTTCAGCTCTGACAATACAGCATGACACATTAGCTTTTCTCTTGCTCCCTTGGCAACAAGCACAGTGTATTGTTCCTTTATTATGGTATTGCTCTGTTAATCCTGAATCTTGTGAGAAGTAAAACACCCTTATTCCTAGGGAACTCACTGAAGATTGGTAGAGAATATCATACCACAAAGCAGACTGCATGCTCACAACATTATAAATAGTTTGACCATATTTCTTCCTGTTCGCAATGTAATATTTCATTATACATTATATTACATTTCATTATAATTTCATTTGATGTAGGTTTCTGGTCTGGATCCTGATCATTCCTCATCTAAAAGTTTAAACTGTGCAAAGCTCTATCAAAAATTCATGTAAGATTTTAGTTTTCTACACTTTCTTCTTTCCATTTCCCCTGTGAGAGATGGAGGGAAAAGAAAGGTAAGAAAACTCAAGCAAAAAACAAGTTAAATATTTCTACTAGTTCACAAATTCCAATACCGTAGAAATCAGCACAAGTAGTTACATCCACACCCAGAGCTGTAAGGGTGCAAGAGACTGAAATTCAGAAAGATCTGATTATAGACTTCTAGTTCCACGTATTGTAAATATAAAGCTGCCTGTGTCTGTGTTCAGATAGATTTAAAAAAACAGACATTAAAAAAAACTAAAAAACCGTAACAAAATAAAACCAAAAAAAAAAATCACAAACCCACAAAATCAACCCAACATAACCCAAAAACCACAAAATCCCCACCAAAACCCAAAACCAATGCTCCCCCAAAATCCTAACTAATGTAAATTAGAGACAGGATGTTGTAATCGTGATTTCATACACGCTTATTTCTTAAATTTAGTACAGATAATCAGGAAGTACACAGACAAAGTTTACACAGTGCTGTCAGTGAGCATAAGTCTTTAAATTAACTTTTGCATATTCAAGAACCAGAATACTCTTTTAACTGAATCAATGTAGGTTTTCCTTTTCAGTTCTGTACAACTTCAGCAGTGATTTCTGTTGTTAATGTAAATCTGAAGGCAGATGTGTGGTTTCAAAAGTTAGCAGTGTACACCCTATGGATTTCCTACATAAATATTATAAAGAAATCAGTTTATTGAATCAATAACAAGAGGTGCAAGCTGTTACTAGAATAATATTTTGGAATGCCAGTGTTCATAGGGCATCAAATAAAATTACAAGAATGAGAGTTTATTCCTTGGGACTGGAAGAGAAAATAAATCTATCGACAGTCAATTTGATAGGACAGTGAATAAACTAGGCATTAGGGGCAAAAGGATTTTTGGAATTACAGAAAAATCTAAAATAAGTGTTTTTTCCCATTTGCTTTGTTCAGGTTTGCTTGAAATTATCAGACATGAAGAAAAATTAGGATGACACTTTAAACAAAAATCTCATACATAATGGGAGTGCAAGAAGGCACATCATAGATGGCATTAAATAAAAGAACACTCACTGTCATTTCATAACACTTTTCATTCACTATTAGGAATCCCTTCATTTTTTGGTGACCTGTATCTGCTCAGCTTGCTCTCTCCAGCAGTCTTTCTAGCACTGGAAGTTCTTTTCACGGTTACAAAGACTTTGAGGATTTTTTCTGTGTCTTGTAGTATGAACAGGCTGGAAAGAATGAGGTGTATCAAGTTGTGCCCAACAGGTCCTTCAGGTAAACCAGTAAGGACACTGTTTTGTAAAATCTCTCAAAATATAACAGCGCATTACTATATCTAGGAACAGAGAAATTCCTTTCAGTACTCCCTTTAAAGCCTTTATAAAAATTCAGAAACATTGATCTACAGTTAAGGAGTCTACAGAGACTATTTGAGAGAAAAAGCATCCTGGGTACCTGTTCAGGCACAAAGTGATTCCAGTTTTAGCAGTAAATGAGTCTCAAGACAGCTGTGTTTAAAATGTTTAAAAGGTTGAAGGAAGGAAGCCTTTCTTCTTTGGTTTATTTTTTTTTTCCCTTTCTTTTTTTTTTCTATGTTACATAAAGGAATTTTGGACTTTGTACTAAACAAAAGTTTTCAGAGAAAGGTCTTGGCACATTTTCACAGTAAGACATCAAGTCTCCAATTTTTAGGTCCCTTTAGGATATGCACCTGTCTAAAGGATTCACTCTAAGTTACTACTTTGCCCTGCTACAGGTAACAGAAAAATGAAAAGAAATATTATTAAATTTTATACCATATTGGCTAGAAAAGGGTATGAACAATTGCTGCCCAAAAAACCTGAGTTCTAGTTGGCCTTTTTAAATTAAAACAGAAGCAAAAGTGAGAAACTTCAGTCAGTTCTGCCCATCCCATATACACAATGCTATATATATATATATTTTACAGTGCTTTGAACAAGATTGTGTTGCTTATAAGTTGAATATGGTGGGGACTTACAGACTACACATAAATACTTTGGTAATTTTAAATTTTATTTCTGACTGAGAGGACAGGAAAGTGAAGGAATCAGAAAAATGTTAGGAAGACTCACGCTAGAGTGAAGCAGAAGAATAGATATACTGCCACAAAATCGCAAAGAATAAGAGGTTTTCTACCATCACTTATCATGCTTTATACTTTGAAAGGACTTGGGCACATGACCAAATCTCTCCAGGAATAACAATGTACATCAGCTGATCTCTGCTAAAATTAACATCCTCCACCCTGTCACACTCAACAAAGCTAGCAAAGCTGAACAAAACATATCTAAATGTTTCCACAATTAATGTGATTTTGATAAAGATATTATTTGGGAAATAAACAAGTTACATGCAAATATTTGAGAAAATTCAGTCTCAGGAAGGAATACCCATTCTAACTGGCAGAGGATTTTTTTTTGAATGCCAGAAATGGGAGGTCTTTCCACTTTGACAGCTCTTGTCTTTTATCTTGGAAAAATCATACTTCTCCACAGAGATTATTGCAATATTATCACAGTTATGAGCAGCACAGTTATGAACAGGAGAGCTATGAAGGTTTGAGTACTAAGGACAAAACAAATCTGAGAGACTGGAAAAAGAAATTAAGTAGTTCAAGAAACACAGTTGCTACCCATTGCGAATATGCAGCGATGCACTCTCACACTTCTGCTCATTCCTCTAACTCTAGCACGCACTAGTTACTCATTCCAGGTGGGAAGGAAATCAGTCAATTATTTGTACAACTTGTTGAAAGCATGCACTCCTACAAACTTATGTCATTGTTTTCAATGTTAAGCAGGCACGATCAGTGCCAGCCCATCAATAAACAGAGTTCTAACCTGGAGGTACCTCACCCCAAGGTGAAGGAAGAATATCCATGGTCTTTGCCCCCTTGTAAAGTGTTTCCCCTAATAAGGACATTTTCACAGGAGGGACAAACCTACTGTGAGGGATCACACAGCCGAAATATCAGCTCCTTTTTGTTATCTGTACTTAACATTTGACAAGAAATGTGATAAATATAACAGAGAAAGGTTTGAGTTTTGTTTGTCTCTGACCCAAAACCTCTTATAACCAAGACACTTAGCTGTGAGATAAATGTGTAAAAAACATCTATGAAGATGACAGGCTCCTCATAGGCTCACAAGCCCCAGTAAGAAAAATTGCTGAAGTATGGTTGTT
This sequence comes from Machaerirhynchus nigripectus, assembly GCA_013397975.1. Taxonomy (NCBI): domain Eukaryota; kingdom Metazoa; phylum Chordata; class Aves; order Passeriformes; family Dicruridae; genus Machaerirhynchus; species Machaerirhynchus nigripectus. The sequence goes on from VZRQ01000595.1 coordinate 433,520, forward strand.
CTGGACTTGTGTTTTCAAATATTTTCCCAAGTGAGCTGGCAAGCAGGGGCTGACAAAGGACTGTTCATTGTGCATGAAAGCAGCTGCAGTGTCTGGACCAGGAGTTTGGACTCCTAAGGTCAGTCATGTCTCGGAGACTTAGAAAAGAACTTCCCATTTTATAGGAAATGCAATCCAGGCATATAGTGAGTTTGATGAGAGAAGAGGAGATTTATATGTCATCATTGCTACATCTTCAACATAACAAGGCATCTCATGTGCTGCTTATAAAAATACACAAAACTGAAAGACACCTACACACTATATAAGCAAGACTAATTTAACTGAAGTGATGTAGATCCCTGCAATAGCTCCTAGTTCAGTCTCCTTGCCTTCTGCTGTGCTCCTTGTGGTGTCTGTGTTATTCACTCAGCAATGATTGCGATGACACATTAATTCAGCTTGTTAAAAAGCCTGCAAATGAAAAATATTTAAAGAAAGCAGGACAAAAGCTAAAACTCAACAGGAGTTGGCAAGTGTGACAGGAAATTATACAGGTCCAGTTAAACACTGGAAATAAAGAATAAGACACACAGGCCATTTTTCTGAAAGAACTGTTTAATTGAATATTTCTGCTGTGTTTCTCTAATCAAAGCCAGCTGATGGGCCCAGAAAAACAATTGCTTTTCCTATGCAGTATTATTACTCATAAGCAGCTGCTGCATCCCAGATTGCATCATATCTGTCATTACTTGAAGGTTGTGGTTTAGCACTGAAGCACCTGCAGCATACCAAATGCATCCCAGACACTGTCTTATACAGTAAAGTCAAATAGCGTATGAGCAAATTGTGTCAAATAGTTGGAATTATCTAGTCTTCTGTCTGTAGCTTGTCTTACATAACCTGCATTAGGCTTGTGAGTTTGGAAAGTCACATTGGCAGCTTGCCAATCCTCAAGAATTCATTGGGATTTTAAAGCTCCTAATGATCTTACCCGATATCACTGCCAAATATTTGTACAAGTGACTTTGGTTTGTTGCTCTTCAAATGAAAAGATAATCAGATGAGAGATTCTCCTAGGCTTTTTAGAGTGTGGTGGTTTCTTTTCTTAAAATTAACAAGCAAGTACAACTATCATACTAATTTAAACCATTATTTCTCAAGGAAAACATACTGAAGTCATAAAAAAAAATCATTTAATTCAGAATTTGTGGAAATTGAAGTCACTCTTATCCTTGTTCAACCTACATATCCTCAGCACTACATTAGAGAACAGTGATTCTCCAGACATTTACATGCAGTGCTAGAGGGAACAAGTCTAAACTACTGCTTCATATCAGCATAAATGGCATTTCCTACTAAACAGTCTGTTCTACCCCCAGCTCTGCTGTGGTATGTATAGACAAAAAAAATTAAGTGGCAAATGAAAGACTTCAGTCTGCCATTACCTAATCTCAAGATTAGATTCCAAGATAATTACAGATTTCAAATAGAAATTAGATTAAAACTTGGCTGATATTCTAATCAAGTTAGAGTTCAGTTTGGTAATTCTTATTGCAACATATTGAAAGAGTCTGGTACATGTAAATGAAGGCTATAATAGTATAGCTAAAATACTTCAGACTCCTGCATATTTGTAGCCACTGGTTTATTTCACTTCAAGGAGATGGCTCCTCCTTAAGGAGGTTAAGCTACTCAGTAAGGCTCCAAGAACTTGCAAAGATTCTCTCTAAACTGGCTCATCTACCTCTGTGGGATGGTGTTTTACATATTTAAATAGTCACATTTAAATATTTCTATGCTTTTTCAGCCCAGTTTGAGCAGCTGCTTCTCAAATGAGATATTTAAACCTTTCTGTACTCTACTCACATACATAATTGTCCCTCATCTGACATCCACTGCAAAGGATGGAGTTAAGTACAAAGAATGTTTGTCTGGGCTGGGACTACAACATTAGGTTCTCAAAGAAGCAGAGTGAGATGAGGGGCTAAGGAAAGTATGATCTTACTTGCATTGTAGTGGTTAATTAGCTAATTTGAACTCACAATAAAGCTTGGCAAACTAGCTCAACTGCAGGGTACACAGTATTCTGACAGCAACCTCACAAATTGGTATCTTAATGTTCATTAAGGAGACTTGACTTTTCCTGCTCTCATTAAAGTCAGGTTGTGATTTCCTGGAGTTAATTTGATTGAGTATTCATACCCTGGAATTATACCTCTCTTTCCAGTGTCTTTTCCCACAAGTAACCTAAAGGGAATAGTTTGATTCCTAAGCAGCTCTTCTCACACTCACGGTACTCAGACGTGTTTTACGAAGTATGGGTTAAATACTGAAGGGGCAGCAACCGTATGGAAAAATAAAGCAGTCACTATGCTTTCAGCAAAGTCTGGACAACATCCAAAGACATAGGATTGTTTTAGCAAGAGGGGATGTTGGCTGGAATCCTGGTGGCCTGATAAGGAAGAAGAACAAATGCAGAAATCAAATCAGATTCTCTCAGGCAGACAGTGAAGAGTATTACTCATAGCACTTTATTAGCATTGACTTTCTAAAGTTTTGCCATTTTTGATATTTGAGGTCCTCAGTTCACTGGCATGTTGGAGTATTTTTATCAGTCCTTCAGCCCTTTCACTGATATGAGTGAATGAATTCTTATTTACCAATACAAGAAGTTTATAAACTCATTCTTTTACTTCAAAGCATAGAAACAGCACCACAGAATAATTCGAGCTGGAAGGGATCTTTAAAAGTCATCTAGTCCAATCTTCCCTGTCATGACCAGCAGCATCTTCAACTAGATCAGGCTGCCTCAAGGCTGCCTCAAGCCTGCCCTTGAATATTTCCAGAGATGACACATCTACCACCTCTGGGCAAATTGTTCTAGTGTTTTACCACCCTCATTGTAAAAAACTTCTTAAAACCTAATCTAATCCTATCTAATCTAATCTGTACTAACCTACCCTCCTTCAGTGTGAAAACATTATCCCTTTTCCTATTGCAACAGGTGTTGCCAAAAATGTTTCTCCCCATCATTCTTATAAGACCCCTCTACGTATTTTGACACCTCAATAAGGTCTCCCTAGAGCCTTTTCTTCTCCAGGCCTCCAACCTCAAATCTCTCAGCCTTTCCTCATAAGAGATGTGTTCCATTACTCTCATTATTTTTATGGCCCTTCTCTGGACTTTTTCCAATACATTGAGAGCCACAGATCTGTACACAATACTCCAACTGGAGTTCCATCAGAGCAGAGTAGAGGGGCAGAAAGACCTCCCTTGACCTGCTGCCATGCTTCTTTTGATGCAGCCCTTCTGGGCTGCAAGTGCACATTGCCAGCTCATGTCCAGCCTCTATCTACCAGCATCCCCAAATCCTTTTCAGCAGGGTTGCCCTTGATCCCTTCAGCATCCAGCCTGTGCTGATACTGGAGGTTGCACTGACCCAGGTGCAGCACTTGAACTTGGCATTGTTGAACCTCATGAGGTTCACACGGGACTACTTCTTGAACTTATCCTCAGGATGGCATCTCATTTCTCAGGTGTGTCAACACCACCGCTCACTTGGTGTCATCTGCAAACTTGCTGAGGGTGCACTCAGTCCCTCTGTTTAGGACATTGATGAAGATATCCAACAGTATTGGTCCCAATACAAACCCATGGGGTATATCCCTCAGCACTGATCTTCATCTGGCCATTGAGATACTGACCACTACCCTCTGGATATGACAATCCAACAAATTCCTCATCCATACGGTTGTTCCCTCTACCAAACATCCTTTTCATTTTCCAGATCTGTTACCTGTCAGTCAGAATGGTCAGTCCTTCATTTACAGACTTATATTTTCAGTTTTCTTTAACTGTTTTTGGTCTTATAAACTTTACAATGATTGTGTTAATTTGGGATAGTGGGTGGTTTATGCACTTGAGCAGAATTAGCTAAATTTGTTTATCATTCTGTATACTTTTCCATTAATAAATGATTATTCCTTGTAGTTCAATAAACTATAAAGTTATACTGAAAGAGCATAATGTGGTATCATTCAGGAACAATGCTAGGACTATGAAGTAAGACTTATTTCAAATATTAATTAGTTTTTAATTTTTAATTTTAGCAACAATAGAGTTTATATTTTATTGCAGTCACGCAAACGTAATAATGTCAAACAGTACAGAATGGTACAAAAGGTTTCTGGCATGACCAAGACACACTGTGAATGCTATTGTCTATTGCAGTTTAATAGGCCTCAATAGCTGTGGCTAATATATCATATTGTGCAAAGAAAAAAAAGCATAATTAAATGCTACTTCTGTGTAATTACACCATCCATTATTCATTACTAAAATTAAGGCAATTTTAAAAGCCTTCTATCACAATAAATTATTAGAGAAAAATAAAGATCATTTGAAATGAAACCTTGTTTTCATGCTTTGGTGTATTACATGTCTGAATGTCTGCAGCCTGTGCTGAAAAAGGAACACATTAACTTCCTGAGAGAAGAAAATCATGAGAGCACACCAAATCATCATCATCCAACATTGTCACCTACATGTGGGAAAGGATACCACAGAGACATCAACAACCCCCATGTTAGAAAATCATAGGATGTCATGCACACAAATCGTTGTATTTAGTAGCCATACAGAAAGAGGGTTGTATATACAGCAAGAGGTGCTGAAAGATAGTTGTACACTTGATATTCTATGATATAAAGCTATTGGAAGTTTTTACAATGTGAGTTTGGGAACCAGAATCATAGAATTTTAAGTTATTCAAAACTGTTATATCATGATACGGAAAATATGTCATGAATAACAAAGTTTCCTATGAAACCCGATAGCATACAAGACCAACCACCCAAGTGTTCTAAAACTGTTTTTCAACAACAGAAAAAATTTAAAAAATAACCCTTTCCTTTCGCCCCTCTATGCCTACGAGTGAAAAAGCAGAACACTCTTGAATTGCCACAAAAATGTCAGAGACATACTTCAAACTTCAAGCACAGGAAAATTCTACTTGTCTGTTATAACACTGCTTAAATGCTGCAGGTTAAAATGCAGTAGTGATAGGAACCCAAAACTAAATTCTAAATCTTTTTGTTACATAAGTTCAACAGTACTCGCAAGATAAGTAGGCTGAAAAAAACCTCTCTAAGAACAAGTTTATCAGCAAATCATTTCTGTTTCTAAGAAGCAAACTTTACACTGAGATCTAGGGAGATATACTTAAAATATTCATGCTGAAAACTTTCACAGAGATTTGGTTCCTTCTTAGAAACTAAGTATATATATTAAGGACAAATGAAGACCAGAAAATTAGTGGTAGTGAGATCGAAGTTCCTTTCATATTTTATGCTTCCTATCATAAGAAGTGTGGCCAGGAGATGAAGGGAAGTGTGCCTCTGCTCCGCTCTGGTGACACCCCACCTGGACTGCTGCATCCAGCTCTGGGGTACCCAGCACAGGAAAGACATTAGCCTGTTGTAATGAGTCCAGAGTAGGGCAACCAATTAGAGGAATGGATCACCTCCCCTAGAAGGAAAGGCTGAAATAGTAAGGATTGTTCAGCCTGGAGAAGAAAAGGCTTCAGGGTCACCTAATTGAGGGCTTCCAGCACCTGAAGGGAACAGACAAGAACAATAAAGAAGCTATTTACAAAAGCATGTAGTGACAGGACCAGGGGGGGAATGGTTTCAAACATGTTGAAAGGGTATAGATTGAGACTAAATTTCAGGAAGAAATTTTTTACTGTGCAGGTGGTGAGACACTGAAATAGAATGCTTAGAGAAGTTCTGGATGCCTCATCCCTGGAAGTATTCGACGTCAGGCTGGATGGATCTCTGAGCAACCTGGTCTAGTAAAGAGTATCCTTACTCATGGCAGGGGATTTGGAACTAAATGATTTTTAAGGTCCTTTCGAACCCAAAGCATTCTATGACTCTATATTCAGATGGTGAAGACAGGAGTAATGATGCAGACAGAACAATGTCCTCTGCTATCCTGGACACTGGCTGGCAGCGAAGGAAAAAGGGAATCAAGCTGTTCAAGATAATTTTGGGGGGGGGAAAAATACTGTCCTATTTATTGAACTACTTTTGTAGTGCAGCTCTCTATGAAAATCTCGGCACTTAAAAGACGGACTCCAGAACAGGAACCAAGAAGAAAGGTTTCAAGACAGGGCAGACAGCACACAGGCATTGCAAAATGGTGACACATTTCTTGCCACAGTACTACTGAGAAGATTACTTTGACTCTTAGAACAACTTGAACATAAAAGATTATGGAGTCAGTATACCAAAACATTTTTCAGCAAGTGCCAGCAGAGAAAATGAACCCAACTATATGCTGACAACAAAGAAGAAATGGGCATTTATAACACCAAATAATGTCAAAGAGATAAAATTAGAGAAATGTGAAGTCAGTTACAAATGGGAAGATGGATTACATCTCGAGAGAAATGAGCTGTGGCCATAAATTGGAGACCATACCATGCAATGTACAAATTCTGTGGTCAGACTCATTTTTTCATGGTAGATATTAGATCTGCTAGAAGATAGGAAAACTCCCACCAAAAAAGCTGGACAACTATTCAATGAAAGAGATGTTTTGCAGGCTAATAAAGAAAAAATTCCAAAACTTAAAGTGATTATAAGACTAATTTCCCCAAAGGAAAAAATAGCAATAAATTATATAGAATTTTAGAAAATATAAAAATAAAATACATTCAAAAGAAAGTAGAGACAATAAAGGGAGAAAAATGTTATTTTTTACATAATTCGAATGAACTTAGATCTTGGTTTTTAATATTAGCTTGAGGCTAATGAGACAGAGGCTTGAATAAGACAGAAACCGCCTCACTGTAACAATACATGGAATCATAATTTGCATCCAATAGTAGTTGTTCCAATCCAATTTGCATCCATATCAGTAGCTCAGACTTCAGTTTAAATATTTTTAGCTTCTAGGTATATAAGGATATTTTGAAACCTTAGTGATATAAAGAAATAAATTTCTTCCAAGACAAGACTGCTGCACCTTGCAAAACATTGTTAGCAACTGACAATTTAAATAACCATAAATGTATAAAACATATTTCATTCTGTTGATGTATCTTCTGTTGATGTATCTGTTGATGTATCTTCTTTTTTTATTGATCTCTTTTATTGCATATAGATTGCCAACACATTAAAATATGTAAACTCAAAAAAATTCCACAGCCATGTTGCTCTATCAAAATATTGCATTTTACTGGCTAGTATAAAGAAATGCTACCATAAAAAAAAGAAAGGGCACAGAAAGTTACACAGAGTGGCACCTTTGGAATGTATTGGTTCAATAAAAGTTTCGTTAAAGTTCCAGAAAATTATGCAGAAAATACAGTAAATAGTAAAATGTAAACTTAAGTTAACCTCTACAGAATAATTCACAAGTAAATATAAAATCAAAGTTGCAGTCAGGTGGTGCTCAGTGTTTTCTGACTGGAATTAAAGCAAGGCATGGGATGTTAAAGTGAGGGAAAGAGATCTTGTCCTCTCACCTTACCTACTGTCACCTATCATTATCTAGAAACATAATAATGTCACCATCTGGCCTTCAATGACTTCTTACTACAAAATTAGCTTAACTGCCAGCAGAAGTCAAGATATAATATCAACCCTGTGTGGCAAATGCCCCTTATGCACTGGTCAAAATGTCATCTTTCCTACCAAACACCGAGCAAGCTTTCTCATTATCTTCTTTAGAGCTCCTGCAAAATAAGCCTCTTGGTGTGCTATTTCCTAAACACTTCTAAAACATGATGCTCACATGTGTTCTGAGTAAACTCTTGCAAAGCTGCAAATCATACCAAGGACTGACAGAAAACAAAAAGCAACCAAATAGTTGCTACTGAGTTTTTAGCGCTCCATAGGTCTAGAAAAAAGTTGCTGCTGTTGCTACATGACTGCAGACCTGAAGAGATTGATAACCACAGTGATGAGTCATTCTCCGGGTAATCTCAATTAAGTGGTTTCTAGTGTTCAGCAAATTCTTTTTAAATGCATTTTGCTTCACAGAAGTGGACAAACAGCAATATAACATTGTCCTAACCTTGTACGAAAATGTCAGGCTTCATTAGTACTTTTATGAAGATTTACATCTTCGGGTAATGACACCATCTGCCTAAATATATTTTCCCCAAATCATAATTAGAAAAGCACTGGTTAAAAGGTTAGGTAGTTAAGGGTGGCTTAAATTACCTTCATTCAAACCAACTCATGTTGGTCTTTCCTTACTTTCACTTTTTTGTCTAAATGTTTTCTAGTCATGTACATTTGACTCGAATGTCTAACTTATAGTGGAGCATTAGAAAACTTGTTAAATATATTTATAGAGTAAAAGCAAACTGCCTTCTTAATATTTTTTACTGTGTCCTAGAAATATTGCAGCCCATTTTAAGCTTACATTTTAAAGCAATATTTTCAGTTCTTAATTTGGGCTTGAAAATTTACCTAAACTGTATTAAATTCTTACATTACATGAGACTGAAAATTATGCAAGGCCAAACAAAATTATCCAAGTCTGATACAAGCTGCAAGCAACTAAAAGCATTACTGAAGTCTGAAGAGTTTAAGTTTTAAAGTCTTGCTTCATTTCATGCTCCAACTGGCTACTTCTCAGATTTAAAAGGAAAAAAAGACTGATGAAGAGAAGGGGAAAGAAAATATTTTCCACCACTTTGTCTAGTCCAAGAGCAAAAGGGCATCAAATAAACTAGCAAGTACAAAAGGAACTAAAGAAAACATGCCCATACACCATGCAGAGAGGACTTGTGGAACTCCTTGCCACAAAACTTTTGCAGTACTAAAGGGGTTTGACAGTTTCACAGAAGAGGATCCATGGCCTTTTATGTACACCGTGGAATACTCTGCTTTTGTCACCAAGGACCACCTGGGATTCAGCTCAGTGGTTATTGCGAATTTATCTAGAGAGTATCACTACATACTTGCACCAGTTTGTATTTTTTTCCTGGGGTATTGACAGAGGGGATGCTTAGCTCGGGCTTTGTTAGAACCTGCAGTATGCGTCTTACATTCTTACAAAATACATCCCCGTGCTTTTGCAAATAGCAGGTAATAGAATTATTTCTATATTGAAGGGCAAAGGCCTGATCTAAATTTGTACAAGTCACTCAGTCAGGGTCTTGAACTCATCACCTAGCTGATTAGATTGTAGTCTCATCTATGAACTAATTACTTAGAAAAGGCATTTCTGTTATAGCCAGTTAAAAGCCATTATATATTCTAGAAAGTATTTTGTATTTTTCCAGAAAAGGCAGTTTTCTGAAAAAAACCTAGGTTACATGGCCAGGGACTAAAGGTTAAATTTCAGAATGGAAAAATTTGCCTTTGAGTGGTCTGCCATAAACTGGTCGGTTTTGAAGGTGTTTGTACTAACTGACAATTCAATGTATTATGCAGATTTTTTATTACTGCAATTATCAACCATGAATTTAGGTGTTGCTGTAATTATATGTGTTGCCATCAAATTCAAATTAGATGTCATGTTAACCTGACTCTCACTGGCCACTGCAACACTCAGAATTTGTTTACAGACTTGACTACATGGAATCTTAGATAAGAGGATGTCTCCTCTAGGCTGAGATGCAATAGTGCCAGAGACCTGTAAGCCAATATACCAGTTCTACTCTACCACTGTTTTTTTTACAATTGCTATGAGATCACAGACAAGTTATTTGGGGTCCCTCTATTCCCTCTTTCCAAGGGCCTAGTATTTATGGCATTTTTGGTCAAAATGTCAATTGGTTATGTTTGTTTAACCATTGAAAAGGCACAACCCCAAAATGATTTATTATCAGTACTGGCTCTCTGGGGTCTAAGCACAGAATCATATTGTAGAGGACAGAATTTCCTCCCCATATCCAAAACTTCTCAGAGGGAAGATCATCTCAGAGCACATAAATAATTGCAGACTGACATCTTTTTTTACTTTCTTTCTTTTTTTCCTTTTTTTTTTTTTTCTGCCAAAAGGAATCATAGGAAAAACACACGATAAAATTAAGTTTTAAGGAGCTGTTGAAAGAATAGCTTTGGTTTGAATACTTACTATAGCAGGATTGTTCAAGTTTATTTTAGGCTGAATCTCTCTTGCACCAGTCCACTCCAGGGAGGAAGAGGCCAGTGATGAAGTAATGAAGTGATGGCTGTGATTTTCAGACAAAGCCTAAACTAATAATTTTACCACCTTTTTGAAAATCCTTCTGTGGGTCTTGTATACTGATGGCTGGTGGTACGGGGCAAGACAGAGAAGTATTATATGTGCAAAAAGCAGCACAGGCCTGCCTCTTTTAATGAGTTCCTGTTTGCCTGGGCTACAGCTCAAATACAGTTCTGGGAAATGAGCACAGCACACACACAGAACACTGTTACACATAAAGGGTGAATCCAATACATCTCAAACACACTGAATAATTTCACTACATGATAAAAAGCAAGTGTGTGGTAATTCTAGCATAGCTAGAATTTGCTGTGCCATCTGATATGAGGGATACATCGGCGATCCTGACCACGATGTACAGTAAAATCTGTACTCAAAATCAACTCTTCTTACAGCAAAACCACAACTCAGTTCAGGCTGAAGGCTGCATCCAAAGCACTGGAAAGTTTGGAAAGTTTTTAGTTCAATACAGTTTAATATTACAAAAGCCAGTTTGTTCAATGTTTTTTAGAAACAATAGATGAACTGAAACATTTGTTTCTGTTTATACCCACCCTTTTTTTTAGTGATATGAAAGAGCAAGTTCTCTAAAAGACAAAATTTATTCAAAGAATTTACTGACAGCTGGAAGGGATAATACTTGTGAAAAAAGGAGAAGTAGCAAGAGAGACCCAAAGCACGAGTGAGAGAAGAGGGAGCCAAAGCAAGAGTGAGAGAAGCAAAGAAACAAATATGATGGCAACAAAGGAGAAAAGAACGTGCAAATAATAAATAAAAGAATGAAGGTGCAGAGCTAGTGCAAGTCTATGCATGAAGGCTAGTCTTTAACTGAACACATCAATAATGGATTTGCTTCATTATTTCCACAGTTAATAATACATGAAGTATTTTATTTATACCAATAATTATCAGTTTAAATCTCATGTTCTTAAAATTAGTAATACCTCCTCTTCTTAAAAACTTGATGTGCAAGATGATAGTGAACATGGAAATCACAGAGCACAAGGTATTATTCACCCAAGACCTGTAAGCTACTGTGGGAGTAATTCCTTTAGACTGCAAATAACTTTCTACAAATACAGTAAAGGAATCTTCACTTTCACTGGACAAAACAAAAGCAACCTTAAAAATGAGTTCATAGTATACAGGAAAATCAGGAACCAAATCATTAAAATGAATACAACCTGGTGTCGCCATGAGTTTTGCAGTCTTTCGATGTTTTCATTCCTGTAATAGAATTTCTCATGCACTTTTCTGTAACAGAAAACCTGGAATAGAATGAGGAAAAAAATTGCAAATACCACAGAAAGTACATTAAATTTCTTGTTAATATTAGATGTGATGCTCACTTTGCAAAAGCAAATGGAAAATTTGTTTAAATATGTTTAACTACATATGCAAGGTATTGTACTACATATATTTATTTCTTCTCTTAAAACACATGAGCGTTTTTTCAAAGCTATTCTGAGAAAGAGTGTTCATTTGTTCAGTAGAAGCAGAAGGAGCTAAGTTGTGCATTATTCTTAATTCATGACTTGTGATTCCTTTTTAAATTCCAGCCTGGATGTTATTAACAGAATCAGAAGCACTGAAAACATACTGAGTCATCAGTTTAATGGGAAAAAGTGTAAATTCTTGGAAGATGGCCAGAGAATAGCCAATAAGAAAAGCAGAATTTTCTTTTCATTTCTGAAATAAAGAATCTCCTTTCCAGAATTTTGATGAAGAAATAATGTTCATTTTTACCTACTATAATACCCCATAGCATTATATTATTATTTAGTACTATTTTTTCATAGTAGCATTTTAGTAGTATTATTTATAGTAGTATTTTAGTACTATTATTTAGTAGTATTTTAAAAATATGAAAAAATGCATCCAAAAAACCTTGGTCTGGACACCACTGGGGTTTTCTCAATATTAATATTTTTACACATGTTGTGGTGGAGTTTGAAATGCTGTGCAAGACCATAGGTTACAGATACAACCAATCCATTTGAAGGATGGGAAGCAGTATAACCATTTAAATGCAATAAAGTTCTCAATTTATTAGTACATGGCATTATGGACACCTCTGCCCAGTCTTTCCTTCCCCTGTCCCATCCTCTTTCCATCTGATATTCCTTTTTTTTTCCCTTTCTCTTTCCTTTTGTAGCATCCCCTGTCTTCATATTCCATCTTTAAATTATGTTTTGAAGGAAGAGATGTAAGTCCATAACTCTGAACACTCCACTACAGATGTTGGAATCTGTTTTTTTTCTCTCCTATTTTCCTAGAGAAAGATTTGATCACATGGCAGTAGGAATCTCTGTTTACTTCTGTTTTTGAAGATGTACACTTTGCAAAGCAGAACTACAAGTTCACCGGACAAAAAAAACTTGAGAAAATGACCCCGTTTCACTTGGTATGTTTCACTGAGTACTCATCTGAGAAAAAAGAAACCTGTTGTCCCATCCCTGCTCCAATTGCTTAGTATTTTTATTTCAGTTAAGTATTAAAGTATCTTAATGCTCATTTATTTAGCTGTAATATCTTCCTTCTCCCCAGGAAATTAACTTGATACATTAATACAGTTTTGGCATCACCACCGTTACACTGTAGATGAAGGAAGAGTTGAGGACCTGTGTTTTGGATTTGTGCATCCAAATTCCATTTAATTGTTACACCAGACAGTGAAAGTTTTTTATGGATTAAGGCTTTAAACTTTTATACCTCAAGCCATAAAGCAGAGATACAGAACTTCCAGTGTCTCACAACATTGCTAAAAGGTTTAATTCACTGACACTGACTGAAAATGACTTGAAAAAAAAACTTGAATGAAAGACAGAGAAGTGCAAATGTAGCTGTCTTTGCAGAGGAACTGTGGAAAGGATTTCTCTGAAACAGGTTTGTCAAGCTTGACCATATAATATGCATTGCTAGCTAGAGATATCTGCTTAACAGCTGAATGAAAACAAGGTCTACTTTCCCTCCCATTTTTCCTCTGTTTTAATGAACAACTTGAGCTGGCACTCTCTCATTTCACAAAGACAGCAGATAGCTTCTCTTTTCTTTGCCAGACTGAACCATCTTTAAATTGTTTGAGCTTTTTTTCCCTCATCAAGAAAATAATTTTCTTCTAGATGAAAGAATAGTGAAGTTTAGTCATCCCTTTACACTTAATTTAGGAAAAAACACCCCAAGCAGAAGCTGTGTTCTTCTGAGCACTAACACCCAAGTGAAAAAGGAACAGTCTCCTATCATGCTTGATAGCATATCTTATGGGTCCACGGGATGAAATCTCATGCAATCCTTGTTGAAAAATATTCTATTTAAATAAGCAATGAAATAAGCAAGTCAACTGACCAGATTTACAGTTAACTCATTTTAATCCATACTGCAGATAAAACCACTTTTATCTTCTTTGTCTTGTGCCCCTTCCCATTTAGCTTCCTTGGAGAATGATACTTTCAATTAATACAAATAGTTTAAAATTCCAACCAGACAATGTCTGTAATATGTAGCAATGGGGAACAAAGCTGACAGAGCCCCTTGTACGTCCAAAGAAGATCCATTTATTGTCAGAAATCGCCTCCCCTTTATACCCTGAATCTCAACCAAACACAACTGAAACCAAGCTGAAGCCTAACAGAATTTAACAGTAGAAGGGCACCCATTGGCTGGCACAGCTTCGGTGCTGCTGTCCACGTGTCCTATCACCCAAACAGCTTCCCGTTCATATGCTGTCCACGCCTTCCTCCAGCCAATCACAATCTCACTTCCAACTGTCACTCAGCTGCCTCTCTCCTCCCTCATGACTGCCTCCCACCCCTCAGCCAGCTTCCAAGCACCCAGCCCACCACTGCTGGCCTTTCTGGGCAGCATAAATTTTAACAATTTCAACAAAGATAATCCCATACCCTACACCTCCCCCTTCTTTCGTTTAAGTTATGAAAACCTACTAAGAAAAACCTAAACAAGTCCTAAGACATTAATAACAGTAACAAAAATAATAACTGTAAAAACTTTTAAAAAACTGTGACGTATGCCTGTAACATAACAACTATATACACATGGGATAAGGATGGTGCGACAAAAGGTCGCACACACCGTGGTGGAACCCACTCTACGTGGTGACTTGTGGAGACGCAGGTATAAGTCCTGCCCCATGTTAGTAAGTCCAGGGGTCCTTTCCATCGCCCAGTTAGTAAGTGCTCCACCATTACGGGAGGTCTTAGACAAGCCTTTGTGTCAAAGGAATACTGTCTCTCGCACGCAGTTTGTTTGATCTCATCTCGATTTTAAAAATTAAGGACATGCAAGGCTTTAGCTAATCTGTCGTGCGGGCACCCCAGCTCCCCCTTCTATTGTTTTTCAAGCATGGTCTTTAATGTTCTGAGGGCACGCTCGACAATAGCCTGCCCTGTGGGAGAGTGGGGAATGCCTGTTCTCTGTGAAACGCCCCATTGCTGCAAGAAGTAATGAACTCATTCCGAGGTGTAGGCAGATCCATTGTCTGTTTTAATAGTGTCAGGAAGGCCCAGAGTGGCAAAGCAGGTAAGCCAATGTCAGATAGTATCACAGGCCTTCTCTCCACTGTGGGCAGTTGCCATTAGGAAATGAGAATAGGTGTCAACAGATACATGAACATATTTCAAGTTGCCATTTTTCTGAGTTATACAGAATATAGGGGTGTTCCAAGGGCTAGAAGATGGACAAATACGGCCTAAGGACAATTTCTCTTCTACAAGTTGTTGTAAGTTTTGTAGTCATTCCTTTCGTTGGGGCCATTGGTCAACCCATACAGGGTCTCCGGTCCACCATGTGAGTTTATATATGTGCGGTATTTGATTTCACATCAATGGCCCCCATGAAAAAGGTTTTTCAGTGAAGCAGAGTCTATTTGTATGATGGTTCCAAATTGCCCCAGAACATCTCTTCCCCATAATGTACACAGTATAGTGGAAATGAATGGAGCAATCCGGGCAGTTTGCCCGTCAGGGCCAAGAAGAAGCCAGAGGTGAATGCTTTTCTAGGGCGCTGCATTCCTCCCACCCCAGTTAGGGTGGATGTGGGGCTGATCATGGGCCAGTCACTAGGCCACTGACTGCTTTTAATGAGGGAGACATCAGCTCCAGTTTCAACAAGCCCTTTAAATTTTTTGCCATCTATACTGCATATCAAGGTTGGCTGAACTGTTGTAATGGAGCTTGTCCAGAAAATTTGTGGCTGACCTGTGTTGCCCAAGCCACTTGTGTCATGTTTACCCTTACCGCTGGGGGTTTTGTTAGAAAAAGGAGTACGTTGTGCTATGCATTGACCTGCAGGTACAAAGCAGGGTGGCATGGGAGTCCATAGCATAATTTGTATTTCAGCTTCACAATCCCAATCAATAACTCCGGGTAGCACAAAAAGCCCCAGTTTAGTGGTAGAGGAACACCCAATTAGCAAGGCATGCATGTTATTTCCAAGTGATCCCCACACTCCTGGAGAACTTAGGTGTACTGAGGATGCCATAAGGGTTACTGACTCTGGAGGCCAGGTTCAGCCCTGTGCTGCCTGCGGTTGCAGGCAGGAGCTCACTTCCCAAGTGTTTTGCCTCGCATTTCTTTGATTCTGCAGGGCACGCATATTCCTTAATATGTGCTTGTGGATGCTAAAAAGCTCTTAGCAGAGAAATTTGCCAGCTCTCTGCAGCATTCCGTGAAAACTCTGTCTTTCTCACGTAAACTATGAAAAACAGTGAGACAGTTTTTGTAAACGAGTTCTTTATCTAACACCTGCAGTCTATTGTTATGGTTATTTGAGAAAAATATTTTGCAAAAGCTGTTGTAGAGTCTCAGCCAATCATACTGAGGGGTGGCTGGTCAAAGGACCAATGACCTCTTGCCATCTTTGTGAATCACCTTATAAAAGGGCAGGTTAATTAATAAGATGATGGCTTCTTTCCCCGGACTTGGACTTTGTGTCGTGCCTTTTTCTCTCCGTCCCTGACTCAACAGCGACATGTGCTCTCTAGAGTATATTATCGGCTTTGAAAGAATTAACAGCTAAAGAGGCTTCCAAAATTTATTAGTCATAAATCTGTTCATCTACTTCTCTTACAACATGTTAAGTTTTTACTTTTAGTATATGTTGTTGTGACATATTGAGAATGGCCAAAAATCTAGATACATGGCCTATGACTAGGAATGATAAGTCTTTCTTTAAATTAAAAATTTTAAAAAGTGTATGATACAGCTACGGTATCATGAAGAAATGTCAGATTTCAGGGGATGACAATTATGTTGATGTTAAGTGATCAGAAATTCTAAGACAGCAACTAGACAGCTGAAATCAGCTGCAGTGATTGAATACAAAAGCAAACAAACATTTTCTCCTCCATTTCTGACAAAAGAAAATAATTTTTTTTCTGTAATTTTTCACTTCACATTTTTTAAGAGTTGCAGATTGTGTTTTAACAAAAGTACCAGGAGTTGTTTATTTTCAAAATTCAAAATACATAAGTTTTTTTTCATGACACTTCCTTAAACATCAATATTTTATTTTTAAATTGAATTTATTGGATGAGTAACTCATGCAGTGCAGAGAGTAATAACGGAAAATGAAAAATTACGCCTTTTAAGTTTGCTTTGAGTTTGTGTAGGAGGGGTGTGATTTTCTGCAAAAGCAAATTTAAAAAAAAGGATAAGCTTTGGAAAGGATATTTAAAATGCCAGATTGCCCTTATTTAATTAAGATTTTAGTATGCCTTATAAAAATAAACCCAAACTTTCTAATACTTTTGATATGACTGTACAACTGTCATTTATGTCATTTTAGTGCATGTCTTAGAGTGTAGCAGTGCAAAATACAGTCTGAGCATATTTGCGTATTTTTTTAGGTTCCACTTTATTTTCATTATTTGCTTTTGACTCTTTCAACACTTTTAATACATTTGTTTGAGTTGCAGTGTTTGTATTTGAGCAGAAATTTACTATTTCTATAGTTATGTGCAATAAGGTAGTCTCTGACGACAATGCTTTCCAAAAATGGACTCGTTCTTTGACTGTGGGAAGAAGCAGAGTTTAGGAATGATGCAGAATCATTGTCACAGAAATCTGAGAGAAGTACCAAACAAATTCTTTAAAATGGCCGTTTCTCAGTTGTACAGAAGTGAAAAATTAATGATTCTAAGCTTAATGACAAGAAAGCAATAAATTGTACTGTGAGCATTTTCAAAATGTTATAAGTAAGTGGGCTGAGTAAGAACAGACAAATATCAAAAGTATATATTTAATTTGGATTAAAATCAGCTTTCTGTGCCCTGCCCTTAAAAAGGACTGTACAAGAATAAAAATTACAGTAAAGAATAACCTTGACCATGAGCCAAATGTGACCTGCTGATACATGCATTAAAATCAACAGCAGTTGTCCAAATGCATTTAAGAGAAGCTTTGTTACTAAATGTATTCAAGATGGAAATTCCCCTTTACAAGAGTTTAACAAGATACACAAATGATCTCAGAATCATTTCCTGATCTCAGAATCATATTCCCAAGCCAAGGAAATTTTAAGTTTCTTGACTATCTAAAAGCAAGATAGGCTGAAAAGATGAGTAACTCTCTTTTGTGGGAAAACAGAAAATAGAAATGGAGCAAGCTCAGAAGTTGTATCAGCTCCATATGGCCTGGGTTCTTGAAGTCAGAAAACACAATTTTCACTGGAAATCCATTCCCCCATATTTGGACTCTGATCGTTTTCTGAAAGTCATCTCTCAGTTGCAATGCTGCCCTGGGTTTTTTTTTCTAGAGCATGGTTTTATAACTGGAAGTTAGGGAAGATGGCGTGAGTTTACCAAAAGGTTTAATTAAAACCTTGCAAGTTGGTCCTGGTTTTGTGTTTGAGATGTATGTGTCTAAATTAACAACAGGACCTGACTACACTGAAAATATTGTTTAATGTTGGGTTCTAGCAAACTTTGACCCCTAACTGGTGATACTGAGCATGATTTTCAGTGAGCTATGTTGTCTATCTTTGGCCAGTCAACATCATAGCTTCTAGCTTGTGATCTCAGCAAAAGAAATGAACTGAATATGGATTGTTCTGTGGAACAAACTTTGCATGATGAGCAGAGCCACAGCATCCCACTCTTTCTAACATAATCATTGATCTGGAGAATGCAGAATGTAAAACACATTAGCCTTCTTTATGACAATTGAATGGTGTCAGCATACTGAATTTTGTAATGAAGAACAGCAAAACAGTTTGCTGCCACTCTGCTTCCTTTAACAGTGATGCTTATCAAATGGGTTTGGAAATTACCTTTGCACATAGTTATGTGCTTAAAAAATATCAGAGCTAAAAATTGAAAAAAAAAAAGAAACCAAAGCAAACCTAAACCTCCTCCACCTCTCCCTCTTTCTACTCAGGCTCAACTTCTCTCCTTCATTTCCAACTTCTCTACTTCTCTACCTTTTCTCCCTGAGTGGCACAGGGTAGGGAATGAGAGTTGTGGTTAGTCCATAACAGCTTCTCTATGGTGTTTCTTCCTCCTCTAGACTTTTCCCATACTCCATGCTGGATCTCCTCCACGTGCTGCTGTCCTCTAGGATAATCCAGCTCCAGCATGTCTTCTTTATGGGCTGCAATTTCTTTCCGGGAATATGTGCCTACTCTGACATGGGCTTCTCCATGGGCTGCAGGTGGACAATCTGCTTGACCATGGTCTTCTCCAGGGGCTACGTGAGAATCTCTGCTCTGGAGCCTGGAGTACATCCTCTTGCTCCTTGTTCTCTGGCTTTGTGTCTGCAGAGCTCTTTGTCTCACTGTTGCTTGGTTTTTTGTTGTGGTGGTTCTGTGAGGGCTTTTTGTTTCTTGTCCTCCCCCTCCCCCCATCCCCCAAATTGTCCTAGTTAGGTCCACAAACACTTTATGAGTTGATTGTCCTGTTTAAGGAAGCACCTTGTTTTTTATTAGACACATCTAAGGCAATGAATATATAATCCCAAATAAGGCTGCTTACACTTGCAAAACTATGATATTCTTTATCACAGATTCTTTCTTTTACTCTTGATCTGGCTTAATATAAAGTGTCAGCTGAAATCTTGAAGAACTTCCCATATTCCCAGTCTCCATTCTGGCCTTTTGTCTGTGAACTCCAATACAGGATTTTTGTGTGAAACCTGTGCTTTATCTGTCAGAAATGTTAAATTCAGCAGTTACTTATGTTCTATATGGGTAACAAAAGATGAAGTTTTTCAGAGAGTGTTGCATGGTATTTCAAAGTCGTATTATTTATATTAGGAGTAAGACATTCATTTAAAATAGGCTTCTTTTTACTTTTTTAACTGTATTTCAACTTTGCACTGTTGCAAGAGACAGTTGTATTTGTGAATTTTTAATCATGTGCAAGACTTCCTATTTGAAAGAGCTTCTCTGCCCAAAATGACCATCAGCTGCCTTCCCTCTACAACAGAGTGAGTGGTGGTAAAGGGAGAGAAATTGAAAAAAACTTTACTACTAAAACTTATTTTGCAGGACTAACTATTTTTGTGGGGGATGATGCCTATATAGCAGTGAAGATAGTTGCCACTATTAGTATTTAAACTCTAAAATTCAAGAATTAGGAATGGACATTCAACATGTGCTCAAGTAATCTATAGCTAGATGTTGTTCTTGTGGTGTATATTAAGGATTGATCAATAATGCTGGGTTTATAGTGATTGATCATTCTTCATTAGATCAGATCCACACCACAAAAGATACAAAAAACCCCAAGTTTTGTTTTCAAAAAAATACCTGTAATAAAGAAAGTTGTCAATCCTTAGTGGAATCCAAAGTAATTAAGTAAGAGCAAAGAATTTAATCGGTCTTTAAAATTAGAAAACCAATACACCATAACCTTATTGTGAATTAACACATAAAAGTCTTACCAGGAAGGTGTGATGTTAATACATTACAGTTAATGGATTGCCTCTAAAAGATTCCAGCAGAGTGGAGACAATATGCAATAAAAGACATGGGGGCCTACAAGTTAGTGCTGCTCTGCCAGCACTTTGTTTGCCAGATCCTTGGACAGGAATGCAAATTTTAAAATGGCTCCTTGACTAGGGGCTTTAGAACAATAAGCCAAAAAACCCAATATTGAGCACTGCTCTGCATAATGTTAGAGTGCAGGCTGAATTCCTAGCTCTTCCCTCACCATTTTATACAGAAAACCAAAAAAACTCAAAAAAACCCCAAACCAAACCAAACAAATTTAAAAAACCCAAAAAATACCCCAAAACAAACCAGCAAACAAAACCAAAAACCCAACCAACCAACCAAGAAACCCACAAAAACAAACAAACAAAATAAGAAACAAAAAACAAACAAAAACAAGACCCCCAAACAAACAAAAAGCTGACATCTCATTCCTTACCTATTTTTTTTCAAATTAAGCAAATGCAAATGCCCAGGTGAGGGAACCTGACCATTTTGAGACGCCCCACAAATCAGTCCTCTGGCTCAGATTAGCAGTGAGAAGTGTTACTCATCCCTCCTTAAGGAACTTAAAAACTTCTTCTGAGGGATCATCAAGGGGGTTTTTTGGTTGGTTGGGTGCACGTTCTCTTCTCTGTGTGTTCTTCATCTCATTCTTTGGAACCAGTGCCACAATTTGAGGGTCATAACTCCAGAGTTTCCTTTCCCTTACGTCTCCCACTCTACCAAGGGTGACATTCCACTGAGGTACTGCAAGAAGAATGAGCCCTGTGGACTTCTGTGCCAGCAAGTCTCTGTGGGATGCTGGTACAGAAATACCAGGGCAGAGAACTGATCAGATACTGATCAATGCAGCTGCAAACAGTGTTCAGTTACTTAAATTTTTCCATGAACCTGCAAGGAGATCAATCAGAAGGGAGGGTGTGCTGTAGATCAAACAAGTAACATGCAGTTTATTTCAGGAAATTCTGGAAAAAGTTGTAGCTTGCCAAATAGCCTTTAGCAAAGATTATGCACTTTATTGCATCATTTGGAGACAAAGGATGGCAGCCATCTCTCAATACACCTGTGTCAATACTTTTTGGTGGGATTTTTCATACTTGGAGACCAAGGAATGTATCTTAACACATTGCCTGAAGACAATTGCCACTGAATATTATCACAGCTCTTCTGAAAGCTATGTTGGCTCTTATTCTGGGCTGTCCTTATGTCTAGAACTTTAAATTGGCTGGCTGTGATTAATATAATAAATACATTGAGAAAAGGGATTACCAGTGTATCCACACACATATACTGAAGAATTTCCCTGAAAATTTAGGTATTTTATCAAGTCCTTCTATATAGGCAATGATATTAAAAACTTGATTGAGATTAAGCAGTAACTGCAGGTGATGACTGAAAAAGGTGCAATTGTCTTCATTATGTGAGAAGGAAAGACAGACATTAAGTCAGTTCGTCTACTTTGAAAATATATGAGCTTTCGTTGCTAATTGCAGTGTTGAGATGTTACAAGACACACAGGAATCAAGATCAAGTGTTCCAATTTCCCAGTAATTCATCTGTGTGATTACAGTTTATGCTTTATTGTTAATTTGCTTTCTTGTAGATACAAAGATTAATTTTTCAATGCATGTATTTTAGTATTATATCTTCTAAATTAGGGAATAATCATATTATTAATCATAATTTTTATTAACCTGATATTCAGAAACAGATTTTCTTTCTGGTTTGTGAAAAATTCTTTTCTCTTAATGCTGCACATCATTGAGCACAATGCTAATATCCTTCTGGTTTGGGATAGTAGAAATTACTATCTACTGAATGGACGTGCTGAGAGTTCCTTTGTTAACATCTAGAACTACCTGCAAAGATGTTCAAAATAAAAAAATTCTATGAGCCTTTAATACATAGAGAATTCTTTTCTCCCCAATTATTTTTCACTGAGTGATTCTCAGAATGCAGAGATACTGAGGTAAAAGAGGAATCATTTGACATTCTTGTTTTGTGTTTCACCTTGTGTTTTTAAAGGTTTGGGATATAAACAAAGCAATTTGACTAAAATGTTGTGACAAATAATTCAGTGCACCAAGGAGGTAAAATAGTAATAAAGTATTCTAAGAGCTCAGTAAAACAAAGAAGCATATCCCGGAGGGGCTCTGAGCTCCATTTGTCATTAATTTATTGGCACAACATTGTGACTATTCCATTATAGAACCTAACCAGCTATCTGTGAAATCCTATATGTCTGCCAATTGGTGATTTTCTTTTGGAACTGTCAGCACTTTTCACTGTGTGTAAGGCAACTTACTGCAAAGGATGAAAGAAGAAAAAAAATCAATAGCTGAACTTTTTTTTTTATGCTGAAATGCAGGTGTAGAAAATAATCTATTGAGAAGAAGCACAAATTAATTGAATCACATGAAGACACTGTTGTATATTATTCTGGAAACAGTACAGTATAATAGTATTCTTTATTTCTAAAGCAATAGTCATGTTGCTCTTCTTATGCATTCCCTTTTGCTGTTCATGAAAAAAGTCAAAGTACTGACATATCGCAAGAACAAGTCAATAACATTTTTGTGTTTCCCATTTAACATTTTTGTTCATCATGAAGCTGTACTGCAGATCTTTCCTTAGGTACTTTGATGGTGCTTTTTTCCTAATGTACAATGTTCATGAACACTACCGGAACATGTGGAACAGTTTAATATCAATATTATATCAATAACATCAATAATAATGTCAAGTCCCTCTCCACCCTGCCTCCTCTACTGACTGATTTCCAGACCTAGGTTCTACCTTCACAGCTTACACTAGTAGTGTTGTCTTTCATTATTACTGAAACATATAAATTAAAAAAATTATAATTGTATTCCAGGTCTTTAAATGCAGTCTTTTCATCCCTCAGTTTTTCAGCTAGCTTCCCATAACTTTGATCTTTTGTTTAAAACTACTGGCAACAGGGTCATTTCAGACTTGGCTTTTATTGTTCTTAGCCCAGTTGTGCTTGTCTTCTTTGGCACACAGACTGAAAACTGCATGGTTGAGGAAGGAAAGAGGGAGGAGCAGCAGGGCAATAATATCTAGAAGTTGTTACCTACATAATGTGAAGCAAGATAAAACCATTGCATTACACTGTACTATGATTTTTACTATTTTTGCAATTTGTTGAACAATTGCAAATTGAACAAATATCACAGCACTTGAATCTACCTATTCTTTCTCCAGAAAAAAACAATAGCTTTGACTTGCCTCAGTCCATTATTTTATTATGGACATTTCTAAAAAAATATATTCAAAGTAGATACAGTTCTGTGGGTTGTCTGAGTTGTCATCTTTATCCATCATGAGCACTCTTCACAGCTCTCATAATGATTGAATCAGGTTTAATATGTACGTATCACACAAACACACGAGCCTATATTTATATACATAAACAAATATAGAAAGAAATGCATATTTCATGCTCAGAGTTATAAGTCTCGCATTTCTCTTTGAAAGGAGTATTTGAGTTATACTATTTTAGACTTCGTTTTCAGCTAGACAATGGCTAGCTGAATATGTCAGTTCTCTTGAGTTTCAAACTGAACAAGCTCTGACTCTACCAATAAATGTAGTTCTCACATAATTTTTTCTTTCTCATATCTCGTCATTGTCCTGTATCACATTCTATCTTTTCCCTTTGTTTCCTTTCTTCATCGTGTTTACATTCTATAGAATGTTTTGAGGACCTTTTTTTTTCTAATATATAATGTTCACGAACACAACCAGAATATGGGGTTCTTCACATACTCATCCTTGCAATCAAAATCCATAAGTAAGGCATACTGGAATTTTTTCAGCAAAGCAGGTGTCAATCATAAAGGCAGCTTTGTCAGAACCAAAACATGCTCAAAGAAACATGCTGTTAGAAACAGCAAGAAATGTTCAACAAATGGTCAACACAAAGTAAAACTGTATTTTTTTACTTCTTCAAGCATTTCTTTGGCTTTAATAATTAAAAATGGTATCAACATTTTCAGGTTTATATTTGCTTGGGGGTTTTGTCTTTGTTTGTTTGTCTGTCTGTTTGTTTGTTTTGACATAATGCAAAACAGAAAAAAAAATCCACCAAAAATCTATTTCTGGGAAAATTTGGAGCAAAAATTTTGAAATATTGGAATTTTCAGGTTAAAGAAAAATCCTTTTTGGAAGAAACACTGGTTTTATTTCACTTTACCATCAATCTATATTTTTCTCTCCAGGGACACACAGATACATGCTTTGAACAGGTTTCTTTAGGAAGTTTATCCAAAGGCTGAATGAGAGCACAGTCTGGGCTGGGTCACTGTAAAGTCTTGGCTTCCCATCCCTCAGGTAGCAGCTGGCCCTCACTGTTCCCTGACAGGTGTAGAGAAGAATGGCGAGATATTTCAATAATTAATAGGTTTTTTGAATGTCAGGAAACCGTTTTTTTAGTTGGCCTTTAACAGTGATCTTTCCTTGTTCTTCTGCATAGGCCTTCACTGGATGAGAGGTGCAGTAGGTCAGGGGAAGAAGGATCATGGCAGGAAAAAGCCCTTACACTTCTGGCAGTGAGGAACATGAGACAGAACTCAGGGAAAGCTTTGACTTTTGTCCCTTCTAAGGAAGCTTCTAAGCTTCTAAGGAGCGAGTTTAAACTCAGCAGCTTAGTTTTGTCTGGGAAATTGTCTAATATTTCCCACAACTGGCAGAACTTACTTTAATTACCAAGTAGAGCCAGCTTCAGTAGGCAGCATTTATCCTACTCAAGACTCAAAAAATATTTGAGATTTCCATACAGAGCTTGGAAATTATCTTATATGTTACCTGGAAGAAAATCTCTAAGACTGTGAGGTCTACAGTAAGCTCTGCTAAAAGATGTATTTCTACTGAAAGTAGAGATATTTATGTTGTCTGAGGAGGTGAACATTTTTTTTCTCCTGATTTTTGTCTGCTTTACATATTCCAGTCCTGAATTTTGCCGTTGGAGCAAGCTTATCATATCTGAGATTATTTTTCTTTCCATTAATGTGAAAAATGTTTGAAGTCTGAGCAACTCCTTTCATAAGAAAAAGCTTCATATCTCTGTGGAAACCCTCTTCAAAGCTTCATGTCACAGTGGGAAGAAAAGCCTTTTATAAAAGCTCACATTGTTTGAAGCAATTATCTTAATCTCTTGGGACTGAGTGGATATATAATTTTTAAGATATTGATGTAAGTGAGCAGGGCCTTTCACTCTGCTCAGGCACTTTGTTTATTTAAGGTTCTTTCACTATTGTCAGTGTTATTATATTAAGGAAATGTATCTCGTTAAGCTAAGAAATTTGCATATTGCATGGTTAAAATAATAAATTTACTTTTTTTTGACAATAGTCAATTCAGTCTTTAGAAAACAATGTAATTAAAATTTGTAGTGGTTTGAACCATTTTTTAAAGATCGAAGCAGTACCGGATAAAAATATAAAATCTAAAAAATAGGGAAAAAATGTTTAAAAAAATGTGAGGCCAGTTATTTTGTGTACATATGCACACATATTGGAGGTATCTGTGCAAGTGATACATATGGCTACTGTAACTAAAGTACATTACAATACTGTTAAAAATAAAGTTTTAGTTGCTATCATGAAGCAATGTTTGGAACTGTTTTGGAATTAGTTTTGAAAATGTTATGTTCAGATACATATCTGAAATATCACATCAGCTAAATCACTTTTGAAATATTTGAAGCATAGACCTATGAAGATGCAAAGTACTCAGTATATACAATATCATCTGCACCTAAAGTAATGGTGGTTTCATGGTTTCCTGTCAGCTTAAACTTTCAGGTTTCAGCTACCAATAAGGGGCATTTTGAACTTAAATCGACTTAAAATTGAAACAATCTGTTTTACCAAGTCACATAAAATAATAAAAATATTTAAGAACAAAAACATCTTAGCAAAGTTGTAAATTAGAGTAACACTCACTTTTCTCACAGCAGTGTCTTGTGCTTACTGTAAATTTTTTATTTATTATCTCACTTTTGAAGAATACAGGACAGCTTCTTTCATGCTGAGACAGATTTACTTGGTTTTCAATTTTCAAATTAATTTCAGAGAAGTTCTCAAATTATTGGAATCTTTAGCTCATAACTGCTTAGCTTTAAAAAAGAATCTCATATACATTTATCTGTACTTCAGTGTTATGCTGTAAATATTTTATTGGTGGTATAACTGAGGAAATGAATACAGAAAACGATGTTCAAGAAATAATAATAATAATGATGTTATTGCAATCACTGGAAATTCGTTCGGTTTCTCAAACTGTCACTCATAAGATCCTCTGTTATTTGCTGACTCTTTATTCTTTATCCACTCATTGCTCATTGATTAGAAATGCAGAGGTCGTGAAAAATATTCATGACTCATGCCAAGTGACAGACAAATCACAGGAGAGAAGTGAAGCAGGTATTTCAAGAACTGAAGCAGCATTCACAACTTTTACCTTGAATAGGACACAAAGAGCTTTCCACAAAGCTCAGATTTTTTGGAGTTTTGTGTGGGGCAGTATTTTTTATGGTAATGGTTTAATTTAAAATTTCAGTTATTGCTTCATTTAAAAGACAGTATTTTCTTAATTCTACCATTTTTGTGGTTTGTACCACCAGCCTAAATTCAGGCAATTAAAACATGTTTCTCCTCTCTTCCAACCTCAAAATAGATGTCTCTGAACCAGCTTTGAATCATGACCTCTGCCTAAGGAAAAGCATCTCCTATTGTAGTATAAGTCTCAGTGCCACAAGAATATTGGATTTTATCGATTTTTTGAAGAAACTAAATTCATGCCCAAGCAGTACTGTGATGAGTTGATAAAGAAGTAATTTTCCCCACTCTAAACCTATTCTACAGGGTGATATGCATTTGCATTTTGGTTCCAAATATTGGTATTGGTATAACAGTGGAATTTAATTAGAAATTAAAACCACGTCTCTGATAACTTCAGAGACAAAAACCTGACCAGATCTTAGACTTACTGTTATGTCACAACATTTTCTGAGTGCAGTTTTTAGTAGTTTTAATGCAACATTTTTTCATATTTCTTCTTGTCTGTTTCAATTTCTAGCTTTGATATCGAAGGAAACACTTACTAAACATGAAGACAGGAATGGTGTCCTGCCATCAGAAGCACCAATGTTAGACAGTTGTTTTCATAAAGTGAGCAAGCTCCACTAAAAAGCTGACAAATGGTGGGGGGTTTTTGTGTGGATTTTGTTTCCCCATTCCTTTAGAAGGATGTTTATCTCTTTTCTTCATAGGGCTTAAACGCTTCTCCTATTCATAAGGGCTAGTGTCCTAGTGGACCTGCAGCTCTGCCATTCACCTTCTGCTCACAGCTCTCTGCCCTCATCTCCTTGTAAAATATTCAAATCCTCTTCTGTGCTGATTTTGTCTCTCAACTTTGCGTCATCTGCGTTTCATTAGCATGATCCTGCTATTTGCACTAGTGTCATTAGTAGAAAGAGACTGCCCCTAAGTCTAAACCTCAAGGAATTCCACTGAAAAATCTGTCCAGTAAAATCATTGTCCTCTCAGCAAAGGTGTTTTCACTCACTAAGACATTTTTGTTTTGGTAGAAATTGGGCTACCCAGAATATAGTAGTGAATCCTTTTATACTAACTGATCCAAATAGTTGTCAATGCTGAGTACTCAAATTATTTGAGTATTGAAATATTCCAAGATGTCCTGGAATATTTTGTGCCACCAGAAATGATGCTTCTCAGAATTAAAAGTCTTTTATGAAAAATTCAGGGCCCCTTCTGTTGTACATCATTTTAACCAATCAGACCTTTTAGCCTGGATTGTTTGCTTGTTGTGTATTCTTTGTAGAATACACCAATATAATCTTTGGGAAAATTTAAATAATGCATACAAGCACATTCTCACATTCAGAAGCACATGCTTGGTCATTAATTGCACACAAAATAAAGTGGTTGTAAACTCATATAGAATTATATTAGCTGGAAGCTATTAATAAACACTTTCTTCACGAACGTTGATAATACATTCCATATTTATCTGCCAACTTTCATATTGACAAAATACTTACAATGGTCATAAAAGATCAAGTACAAGCTTTCTTCCAAAAGTCTATTAAATAGTCATGGGATGGATATCTATATTCTACTTGCACCACTGAGCACTAAAATACAGTTGTTGCTTTTTCTCCTGAGGCAATTTCTAACCATAAGGCAGTCATGCAGAGAAATTGCATCTCTAGCTCCTTAAGGCTAAGCATCTTTCTACTGTAGGAAATGCAATCTAATTACACTGGCAAATAAGCAGTCTTCTCAAATTGAATTCCATGTGACAGTAACATGTGATGACATTTAGCAGTGTTTATTTCTTCGGAGTTTCTTTGTTTTGCAAGAACAGTCTAACCTGTACAGGAAAAATATCTTGTTCTGACTCCACCTGGTTTTTTATTGTCTGAAAAAGAAAGCCATTTAGGCCTTATAGAAAATATTTGGTTTCAGTAGAGGTGTTAATGGGATTTAAGTAACAATATCTACACTGGAATATGAGAGTTAGCATACCACTTAAACAAAAAGCAAGCTTTTAAGCATTAAAAAGCTTTTAGTCTCTTGATTTGCAAACCCTAGCAAGTAGGGGCCTAATACCAGAGATAATCTCCCAAATCTAGAAATCAAACATGTTTAATTAGAATAAGCTATAACAGCAGGGAGGAAAACCTGTAGAAGTGACTGCTTTTACATTGGTTGCCACTTAACCAGAGACACAAATACTTAATATGGGGTGATAACACAGACGACTACTTTTTATACTGCCTTTTAAATAAAGCAGTGGCTTTGGGGAACTATCTGCTAATGTTGATTTTACTGAACACTGCCTTGCTATACGTTTGAAATTAAAGAAGAAATTTCTAAGGCAGAACAATTATTCCAGTTGGAGAGCTTCAGAGATTTCATGGTTATTGCACTGAATTTAAGATATCCTTATTGCTCTAGAGGTAAGCTATATCCATACTTCAAATGGCACTGTGGCATCCTGGTAACTTAGACAGTTTAAATTATCTAATTCAGGTACCAGGAGCAGCCAAACAGCAGCTGCACGGGGCTCTTGCTGCTGCACTAAGTTACCTTTGCTGAGAAGGCCTGAAAATTCCCTCCAGCTGAGCTCTGCATTAGCGTGCATAGCTTACCTGCTTTTTTTTAAGTTCTGTTGAGTAATTTCACAGTGCAGGGAAATACAGTGTAAAAGAAATCATCAAGGCTTGAAAGGTGTGAATACGGTGAATGGTCTCAGGTTTACCAGCAGTTACAGGTATCCAACAATGATGGTGTTTGAAGCATATAACAACATGCAGCACATACTCTTCCTCTGCATCATGATATCATGTAAGAATGCATGTGTTCTGCACTATTTTTCTCTTAAAAACACACCAGTCTGTTGTAGCCTTATTGTGGATTTCATCTTTTTGACTCGATGGGAATGGCAGGAATAGGGCTGAAGCAGAGGATCTTTCAGGACTCAGCAGAAGTATTTTGATAAATTCTTCTGTTTCCTTCCTCTGTTTTGTCTGTAGCAGTCTTTGATTTCCTTGATTTTTGCCACAGGAACTGTACATTTGGTTCTTAGCGCCATTTCAACATTGCTCTCAGGAAACACTTTCTCTGTCTAATGATATTTGTGAGACAGATGGTGCAAATGACCACCACATTGATGTGAGAATAATGTGAAATGATGTTGCTTACTGCTTGATGTTTCACCAGCTGACAAGAGTGGATGACTAGCAACGATAAGTTTGGGAAAAAAAAAAATCCGCATCCAGATTTCTCTGATTTTTGGAACTAAATTTAAGGGTAGCTCTTCTCCACCTTTTTCTAAATGTCTTATTCTTATATAGTTCTTGCCAATGCTCTTGATCTCTAAGGACATTTGCAAAGCAAATCTCCCTCCATTGAAGGCAGATCTCACCATCTTAGTCATTCCTTCTCCTTAAGCAATCTATTATTTAAACTCTTCTATTCTTTGTGATACAGGCAGGTTGTCAGTGAATGTGTACAGAATATACATTTCATCTGGACACCTCCAGGTTTCTTCATGTTTGGGTTGCTAGCTGTTTTGGTCCACCAAGCATGTCAAGAATTCACTTGTCTGGAACAAAGAACTCAAAGAAAATGTAACCTTTATCATCTCTGATCTTCTTCCTAGTACACACATCCTTAGTCTCCCTGGAACTATAATACAATATAAAAAATGTGCAGACTTCCAGCTTTAAGATGACTGGATTTTTCTTGTCAGGCTAAGAAATAATTTTCCTATTTCTATTTGCACTGCATGTCTCTACTCATTATATCTTCATCTAATTCCCTTCTAACATGGCCCACAACTCTGCTTGTTTGCTGCTCTAAGTTCAAATCTCTCCTGCCCCATAAAGCCCCAGACTTATGAGCTCTCAAGTAACTTTCTTCCTTAATTTCTGTGACATTCCTTTTAACAAACTGTTGGTGTAAAAACTGATGCCAGGTCTTCTCCTGATTCTAGAACTATCTAATAAGTTGTATTATATTTTCTAGTTTATTATTTCATTTAAAATACACCATCTCCCTAAGGCATATGAAAGTCTACAACATAAAGAACCATGCATGCAATAGAACTGGAAAGTTCCTTTTTATTCCAAAAGAAAGTGTCATACAAGATCATTCCTAAGTACTGTCCAGTCTGTTAATGAAAATAGCTTTGAGCAGCAGTGTTAAAAAAAGTAGAAACTTATTTTGTAAAATGAACTTTTGTTAATAAAGCAACATATGGCTTCTTTAAGCTTGAATCCAAGGTGAAGCTTCTGTTTAATTATATTTTGCTTTCTATATAAAGCAGAGGTCTCAGAATGCTTTGCAGTGATTTATGACAACTGTTTATTCTCAAATGGAGCTATGAGTAAAACTATGTAAAACACCTGCAAAAAAAGAGTCAAGAAACTTAGCAACACTGCAGGTTATATTTTCAGAATCAGTCAGCAAAAGATGTCTAAGACATATTTCATTCAACTAAAATTCTCACTCATTTTACATCCCATTTAATGCAAAAAGCTTTTCTCTGAACAAGATCGGGGTTCCGTTGCTAACCATTCTGAATTTTGTCTGACAGATCAAACAGATTTGTCTTTTCAACCACATGATTCATATCTCTGAATGCTTTCGTCACTTTTTTCCTTTTACAGTAATAGCAAACTTCTACAATTGGTCTTCAGTTCCACTTCCCTGTTAAACTCTTCCTATAGTAAATAAGAAAGATCAGTTTCACTTCTTACTGCTTCATGGTGACAGCTGCCACTGCTTTTGTGTGTGTGTGTGTGTGTGTGTGTGATTTTGGTCACTCTTCTCTCCCTTATGCTGACACTCAGCATTTGGAAAATCAGCACCACAGTATCTTTCTGCAAAGCTCACAATCCATGAAACCCTCCTAAGGAACAGTAATAAGGCTGAAAATGTGCAGCAATGATTACCTGTCACATCCACTACCCTGTAATTTACTTTGCTTTTTATTTATGACCACAAATCATCCCTTGCATGTCTATCTCAGTGATAAACTTCAAGCACAGACTATTGGGCACTTTTTTTGTCCTGCATTTGTGTAATAGCTACAACAGTAGCTACACAAAAGCATCTTGTTGGAACAAATGAAAACAGAATTCTTATTGTGATCTGGCAGAGTTACAGAACACAAACACTATTGTGTTACATATTCAGCCTTAAATCATGAAGCCACTTTCATTCTGGTGTGTCCCCCTGCTTCAACAGGACAGACACTGTAAAATCTACTATTCAAATGGATTCTATCAAGATGGAAAGATTCATATCCTACTGATTATATTAGGCCAGCTGTTGGAAATAACAAGGTTCCATATAGAAAAAAAAAAAAAAAANAAAAAAAAAAAAAAAAAAAAAAAAAAAAAAGAAGGCAAAAGCTTTCTAAAAATATTTTACTTTTAAACTTAATTTTTTAAACAATCCACATTTTCCTTTTAAATATTTGTACCATAGTGTATATATATTTTTTTAAGGACAGCAATTACCATAATCTAAAATATAGAAATATTTTTACATTTATTTTTTCAGACACTTAGTAGCATTTTTAGTCCTTTAGAGAGCAAAACAATGAAAAAAGTTTGGTCATCAGGAAAGGCTCTCAAAAAGTAAGCAAGAATCTCCATGACAGAGGAAGGAGAGCAAGATGTTCATGTTCTCTTCCAGGAATAATGATGCTGATGTTCACATATTTGCTTTTCTATTTTGTCTCTGCTTAACCTTCACTCTCCCAAGAGGAATAAGACTTGCCAGTGACAAATTATTCACATTGTGTCAAATGACACTAATCAAGTAATTTATTAGCATAAGTTTTCAACTGTTCCTCAGAACAACAGCACTAAATAGACAATTAATTCTCAAGTCATGCTGTGGGTATTAATAGTAGCTGAAATGGAGAAGGACAGTGTAATAGGAACAATTTGGTCAACTGGGTAAACAACACATATAACCTCAAGTAACTGATCTATTATTTATCTGTCTAATATTCAGGTTGATCTATGCAGTCCATAGGAAAAAAAATAAAAAGGTTTTTGTGAGGATCAGCAAGAAAATACTGTTCCAGGGAAAAGTGAGATTATGAAGATATTTGTCATAATTTTATCTTACAAATAGAGAATAGTTGAATTATTATTTGAATATAAAGAAGAGTTTAATTTCCTTAGTGCAGCTTCACTTGGTTTCAGGCTGATATTGTAGCCAGATTTTCAGAATACTCCTTCATCATTCCCATCTGCAAATCAGTGTCAATAATTGGACACTGACAGCTCCCTTCAAAAACTGGCTTTATACTCTTACTATGCCATTTCTCTTGCAAGCTCTTTCTTCACAGTGGTCAACTGCAAAAATTCTTGAAAATCATTCTGCGGGAATGTCTAAAATAGAGATGAAAGCACTGTGCGGCATGACTTAAGCAAGCTGCCCCAAATGACACACAAAAAGAGGAATCTTCCTACAAAAAGTCTAACAAACATTTTTGGTCTGGAAAAAAGCTCAACACGATTCTGATCCTATTCATTGCCATAATTACTGAAAAACCTGATTAACAATAGCCTTGAAAAGTCATATGTGTTCTTTAGCCATGGTTTATGCTATGAATTGTTGGTATCTCAGCTCTTCCAAGAACAAGTTTGTCAATCTCATATTTGAAACTTCATAAAAAATATCATCAAACATGAAGTGTAAAGACCTTTCACACTTCACAGTTTCCCTTTCTCATATAAACAAATTTTAAGTTTGGGTTTAGGTTTAATATTTGCTACAACTTTTGGAGGAACAAAACTATCACATGAGATAAGCAACCTAAATTAATGCATCCGTAACAGAAACATGGCATGTTTTACCATCCACCATCTACTATCAGCAGAATTTTGATTCAGAATTATCTGTATTTTTTTATTTTTATGTACATTGTTTCAGACTTATGAGCAAATAATATTTCCTAAAAAATGCTGTTCTCTGCAGCTGTCTGGGCAAAGAACAGTATGCAATCAGACAAGTTTGTCACAGTTTCTATTGGCTCACCTTCCCCCGACTCATCTGGTTAAATCAAAATTATGTGATGTAATGGGAATGAGATAATAAGGGGTACAGCAAATGAGTGGATGTCCTGCTAATAAGTTAAGCTCTGGTCTTGTCATTTGCCCCTGCTTGGCAGAAATTGGGTTGAAAACGACACTCCCAAGTGCTAAACAAGTTTGACTCTACCTTGTAATAAAGCAGCTAAGCACAATTAACTAATTTGAAATAAAATTGTGATGATAAAACAGGAATCTTAATAGTATGTTGATCATATCCTGTAATATTACAGTTATTTAACAGTAAAAAATATCTGGCATTATAAGTTATGAACATTGGATTTTTATTACTGTTTTTTCCATTTTATTGTTTAAAAACATCTTCCCATACTTCTATGCATTTAAGAAAGCCTACTGAAAGCAAAGGGTGGTGTTGTTTGCTTGGGTTTTTTTTTCTTTTGTTAGGACATAAATTGCCTAGCTATCTGTAAAGACTCTAGGTCTGCAAGCATACAGAGGGTTGCTACTGAGAATATCACTGAAACTTAGGTGCCTCTGTATTTGCTCAACTAATTCTTCAGGTTAAAAACAAATATCCTGCTGAAAAAAAACTGGAGTTACAAGGCCTCTGCCAATATATACATTGCAGCAACATTCAGCTGTCTGAATTATATTGGAAGCTCTGATCTCTGTGCTGATGAATATGCTCTCTGTCAAAAATTGAGAAAAGCAGTAGTGCTGTTCTCTTCTGTGATATCTTCATCCTAGCTGACAACTGTTTCTCTTCTCCTCCTAGGCTAGGAGGAAAGAGGCTGAGAAAAGGTTGGGTTCATTCTGTCTCCATCAGGCTGAACCAGTTTGTTACGTCTTCCTTCCCTCTAGACATTATATCTCCCCTCTAAATGCTGTTCTGCTCGCTTCTGTGTTTCCACTGATACTATCATTGCCTAGTAGAAATCTGTAAAACCCAGGTGAGCAGCAGGCCAGATCTGCATTTATCACCTGTAGAGCTGCTGTGCATCTTATTCCTCACTCCTGGCGTGCTATTTTGAAACCAAGCACAATTTAATTAATGTTAATTGAAATTACTTTGAGTATATTTCACACCAACACTTGCCTACTACTGTGCTGATTGAACAGCTGAGCTATAATTTTCATTGTTGGAGCTGGTTTTGGAAGGACAGCTCTATCTATGTATGGTGGCAGCTGAGTCTGTGTTTTTATAGATGTTTAAAATTCAGACAGCATTTTGGTGTGCTATAATAACACTTTAGAAACACATCTAATGTGACCTGGACATGTGCCATGAAGCTGCCATCAAGTTCTCTGTACCATGCAGCATTTTCTTCCTGTCTACCCAGAAACACATATTTGGTTATTTTCAAGGTATAGGTGTCCACTGAGTATCACAGTCAGTGGCAATTAGCTGATCATTCAGAAATAATTTTCCCTGGAGTTCCCCAAAAACACATTCACAAGTCCTTGAAGATTGACCCAACATTAACCTGCAGGATGTGCACTGCTGCACCATTCTCATTTCTCTGCATCACTCTAGAAAAAAGCAGGCAAGTCAGATGTTGCCAAAGCATAAGTGGTAAGAGGTAGGGTTTGATGGAAAAGAATTTGCAGCATTCTTCTCTCACACAGAGGCATGAACTGAGTGGAAAGGTGGGTAAGGGCAATAGCCTAAAATTATGATACTTTTCTTCTGATAAGCTAGAAAAATGTCCACAGTTCACTGAAACTGTCAGGGAAGCTTAAGAGGAGACACTACAAGGAATGCTAGTTTATGTCTTATCCTTAAAAAATTCAGAACTATTTCTTCTATTTAGAAATTTCACAGACTCCTGAAAGTGTACATTATACATCTAGAATAGGGGAAAAAAACCACTAAGGCATCAAGAGCCATTTCTTTAAATATTTCCACCATATTTTGGAATCAAAAATTAATGTCTGTATCAAGGATAGTGTGGCCAGAAGGACTAGGAAAGGGATCATCCCCCTGCACTTGGCAATGGTGAGGTCATGCCTTGAGTGCTGCATTCAGTTTTGGGTCCCTCAGTTTACAAAGGACATTGAGGTTCAGGAGTGCTTGTAAAGAAGGGCCACGAGGTTTGTGAAGGGTTCACATCTTATGAGGAACAATGAGGGAACTGTTATGACCTGCCCCTGTGAAGATGAGGGTAACCCAAGTTCTTGTGTAATAGATCCCACAGGGCAAATTAGAGAGAAACAACAATGAATGATCAGTGTTTGTAAATACAGATATATGCAGGTTTTATTTTAGAACAATTTAGTTGCAATGGAGGGCAGATATGTATCCATTTTGGTTATTATCTATGGTAACATAGCAATATGAAAGCATAAAAATATAACTTGGAAAAATGTATGAAGAAAAGATAGAAAGAAAAAGGATCAGGGTAGAATGATACAAAATCACCACCCATGGATCTTACAACAAGACTTGGTTGTTACAATTTAGTTGTTCACTGGTTGAAGTGATGGTCTTGTTCTGTCAGGAGTGGGGAAAGGAACCCCCAAAACACAAAGTCTGATAGGTTAAAATACACTCAGGTTAGACGGGAGCACGCTGGTGCCTCCCCTGTGTGGGGACAAGTTTTAGACAATCTCTTGCAATAGACACTTTTGGATCATGTGCAGTCCTTTGGTGGAAGGCTTCAGGAATGCATCTGGGCATCTCTGATGGTTTATGACACCTCCTTGGTTGCCTCTTACATCAGTGCAGTTGAGCCAGTTATGCCTCCCTAGGGGAAGCAGCATTTCCATCTGAGAGAGTTGTGTAAGGGAGGGCAATTAGCCCTCCTAAAATCCCACATTGCAGGATTTGCCTCATATTGGCCTCAAAGTCCAGTTTTTAACCTCCAGGTGGTGATAGTTCCACCCCTCTGTCTTATTCAGACTAGCCAGTACACACCCCAAAACTCACCTCCTCCCTCAAGGGATGCAAACCAAGTCTCAGCAAAGCATCCTGGTGCCTCCTCAAATGGGCAAATGTTATCATTAATAGTCCAGTCTCTCACAGGAGCTGGGTTTGTTTAGTCTAGAGAATAGGAGGCTCAAGGAACGTCACTGCTCTCTGCAACCACATGGTTCTCTACAACCTCTGCAGTGAGAGGATCAGAGGAAATAGCCTTAGTTGAGATGGGATATTCAGATTAGATATTAGAAAAAAAAAATTACCGTTAGGGTGCTCAGATATTGGAATAGGTTGTCCAGGAAGGTGGTGGAGACACCATTCCTGGAGGTGTTTAAGAGGCATCTGGATCTAGGTTATGCTTTGGTGATTTAAGGCTTTCAGTGGTAGTGCTGCGTGGATAGTTGGACTGGATCATCTTGAAGATCTCTTCCAACCTTGATGATTCTATAACTTTCTTATGCAAACATTCTTTCAGAAACAAAAGAAGAGATTTTTATGTACAGAAATATCCTTTAGAATACTGATGGAAATTTCTAGTGCTGAGTATCATTAACACTAATTTTACTTGATTCATATTCCACAAAGGCTCTTGATCTATGAAAGATAACTCCCTTCTCCTGGTTTTAATACTTTTCCTCAATATTTTTTAATAGATATTTGAGGGAGAGAAAGAGGAAGAATTGTATTCTTGAGGGAAATAAATGCACATAAAATTCCGCGAAGTCTGTCACAACAAATTGCATATCACCTTTTTAGAGAAGTAGGACCCCACACTCACACAAGAAGAATTTTAAAGTCATCCTTGAGAGGAAAATACCAACTGTCAGCTTTTCTTCTGACTTATTAAGTAATTTAATCACAACATTTCATTATCCAACCCC
>VZRQ01000595.1:471094-491301 GCA_013397975.1 Machaerirhynchus nigripectus
GGCTAACTTCTCTCTTTAACGTGGCTTGGCGATCAGGAGAGGTATCTGCTGGAGGTGGTACTTGAGGTCTTCACATGCAAGCAAGTAATTTTTAAAATCTGCAGTCCCTGGAATGCCAAAGATTTTATCATTGTTCCTCAATTAAATAATAGAAGGAGCATCACTGGGCTCAGATTTTTTAAAGAGTTACAAAATTTTACACATATTCCTGGGGACAGGTTGTGACTTATGCTGTTAGGAATGACTTAGACAGGTGAGAATTGTTTCTTTCAGTGCTGACTTGTGAATTAGAGAATGCATAAATCATTATGCTTCTTTCTTTGTTCACCTAGACAACTCAGCAGACCAGCACATGAAGCCCTGTGATGTGACGCTGTATCAGCATTTGAGGTACAACTCTCCAGCTTAGCCCATTCCAAGAAAATTATTAAGGGAGCTTTTCCAGTTGCCAGGACTGCAGTTTAACCTAGCCATCATGTACATAATAAATAGGTAGATTAGTACTTGATCAATCACAGCCCTTCACTTTACTCTAAAAACTTCTTTTAATGAAGTGGAATAAAAATATCTAGCAAACAATATTTGGCAGTCCTTTAAAATAAATGGTAAAATTTTATTCTGCATCATCCAATGCAATAACATCATTCAAAATAAGAAGTTCTTATTCAGCATTTTTTAATAAAAGATATAATATTGAGATATTTAACCATCATAAATCTACAAAGGTGATCTATGCCTTCAGTTTTAGAATGTATAGAACTAATTAGCCTGACACATCCAAAGTGGATTTCTTGAAAACCTAGGATGAATAATGAAGACAGCAAAGAAATTTACCTTTTGATTTCCATGTCTGCTCTGTGGAAGGATTTATGCATTTTTCCACATACATAAAGAACTTCCATTAAAGTTACGAGAAATCCCTAATTTGTCTAGTCATCCTCATTCAGTCAAAATGACCAGGGAATGTAATCACACTTTTAGAAACACCCTGTCGAATTGTTCCCCTTTCTTCTGCTTGTTCCCAGTATTCAATCTCATGACAAAAGTAGAAACAGCAAATTTTAAAAAGAAATTAACCATCCAGGGTTTAATTCCTCATGCAAGCACACAATATCTAATACCCTTTCCCTCTTTTTTTCCTATGATACAATTATTTGATCTCCAAAAACTTAGGCTTTCAGCTTGCATCCAGAACCTAAGCCTTAAGTTAATAATCTAAATCAAACTGTGAGTTCTACGAAATAAAACCAAATCCTGTCTAAGTTATCCCCTCTTTTTCCAGAGACAGCCAGAACCTTCAGAGGGCATTTCATGCCACTGCTGTTTAGGTTTTTCGCACTAGCAAAGTATTTTGGAGTGGGAGTGAGAAGAGGAAGCAGGATAAGACACGTTCTCCACTCCCCCTTCACAGGTGCTGCCATATGGTACAGCTTTGTACTGGTGTATGTAGATCTTTCATTCTTTGCTTTCTCCCATGGGCAATCATCCATCATCCCTCACTGCACTGTGTTTAGCATGCTGCCAGTATAGCCTGCACCTCTCCAGTGGTATGTTCTGCTTCAGTTATGCAAACCCCAACACCATTGCTGATTTCCTACATCCCAATAGGTTTCCCTGTGCAATTTAGCTTCATTAGAGTTACTGTACAGCATGCAGAAAAAGATCATTTCTCTTTTAAAGTGTCTCTGTGTAAAACATTACAAATTCAAATTAGGAGTCCATGGCTTAACAAGAGATAACCCTGGCCTTTCTCAGTGTAAGGTCAGAAAAGATTTTCCTCTACTGGCAAAAAATATGGGCAGTGAATAATGATTTTAGAAATGATATTATTGTTAAAAGGGCAATGCAAATGGTTTCAGCATGTGCAAACCTTACCTTTGAATCCAAACACCAAACTGAAAATTAGGAAGTGTGCCAACATCAAAAGCAGTAGCTCACAAGGTAATAAGATGAAAGCAGTGTGAAAACTCAGGGAGGCATTTTGAAAATTGCATGTCTAGAATAACAGTAATAGTAATAATTATATAAATATTTCATATGCTAATAGCTCTGTATGTACTTACAAATCTATATATTCACTTTTATATACCATATATCTGTATGTAATTAATCTCCCTTTGTTGGAGGTTTTTAAAAATTCATTCATATATATACACACACACATATGTACTTTTATATATACATGCATCTGTATATGTGCACAAAAGCTTTATTTTATATATATATCTAAGACTTAATAATTTGAAACTGTGTGCATTTTTGAAAAATAATTTGAAAGTTAGAAGCAACCGACAGGGCAGTGATAGGTGTGGCAAACAGGATATGCTGATTACACTTAAGTACAGACTAACTGACCGTTTAGAGAAGCAGCAATGATTTGCATGTGATAATCTCTGCTCTGTATTTTTTCCACCTCACTCTTCTTGCTCTCTCAGGCTTGCTAAATTAGTAAATCACATTGTGGCTGATATACCTAACAAGAGAGGTCATTTAGCAAAGTGCAGACCAGCACGTCCTGCTTGAACAGTATGTGATATCTTCAAAATCCCTGTCTTTCCTGCAGGGAAAGCAAAAGCTTCATCATCTCTGCTGTGCCAAATTCATTCTCCTGCAAATGGTGCTTCCAACAAAAAAATAGTGTAAATCTTCACTCATAGAGACAAAAAGCCACCCAAGTTATACCTTGCTGCAAGGTATAGCAAGTGGAAGCATAGACATCATCAAGCATGCCAGCCCTGTGCAGGGACCACTGGCAGAGCTGCGATAATGCTGAGGGCCAAGACATTGCACCACGTTTGGGAAGTACATTCTGTGAGGAGACAGACAGGAGGCGAAGGGCAAGGGAGGTCTGGGGTCACTGAGTCCATGATTGCTTTGCCCAGGGGCTGGAACCACAACATCAGAAATGTCTCCAAGCTCCTCTGGGTGAGTGGACAGAAATCTGGAGCTGAGCCCTGTATCCAGATCTATCAGTGAAATAGTGCCAGTGAAAAACGTTTCATCTCCAAAACTGTTCTGGGAAATTAAAATTAAAAATACAATTCCACATTCACTTCTAGGTAACAGGGAAAATAAATACAGCTCTTTTTTTCAGCCTCCGTGTCCCAATTTTTGTAGGTTTTTTCCTGTGGATTTTAGTGCAATTGCCTACTGCTGTCTTTAAAAGCTAACACTTAAAAGAAAAAACTTTTAGCTGGATCTCAGTCAGGCCTCTAGAATTAATACTCTTCTGACAAAAGAAAATGTGCTCCTAGTGCATGCAGTGAACTGCAGGGGAAAATATTCATAGTCAGATGTCTAAGTGGTTAATTTGCTGCTGCTAACACATGGTCAGACAGATACAGTGTCTAATACCAAGCAATTAAATTACATTGAAAATGAAAGGAGGTTTGAATCTGAGTCCATCAAGACAAAGAACACTTTAAAATTTGAAGTTTCAAGTACTGGAAGACTGCTCTTAGGGTTTTCTAATCTAGTATCAATACTTAAAAAAAAAAATCAATATTCAGTAGGCAGTGGGCAATCAGTAAACTAAGCACTCTATGGATTTAGTACTCATTCTACAGAAATTGCAACATGTACAGTGCTATACAAAATACAATAATAATTCAGTGTCAATTGCAGAGGTCTTGTTTTTATAATGCTGCCTTATTCTGAAGCGCACTTTTTGGTAACATTTTATGTGAATCATTAATTCTTACACCTAAAAATATGTATCCTTGAGCTATAAAAGATATGGTACATCCTCAGTCTTTACAATCTACAAAAAAACCCCATCCTGATACTGATAATTTTGAGGCAGATATAAAGAATGACAGCACTAGGTGATTTCAGTAGCATGTAGTGCATTCTTCTATGGAGCTATTTAATACAAGTCTGCCTCCTATAAAGCTGTTTAATGCAAGCCTGCCTCATGCTGGTTTCCATTTCCACTGATGTTCTCTACAGCTCATCTGCTCTAAAAAGAGGCAGATCTATTTTCAGGATATCCAGGGTAAATTGAAGGGATCAAATTACTCTTGCCTGTCACAGACCAGGCTCAGCTCCTAGTAGTTGCTCAGTTTTGGTAGGTGGCTGTTGACCCCCAACACCTGCAATGCCCACAAGGGCTGCTTAGCAAGGCACAAGCTGCTCTTCACATGCTTTGCAATATCCACCAAATCATCCACAATAATAGCCACTAATAGAAAAGTGAGGATGTGCAATCAACGTACAGTTCTATATTATAAATCAATACTTTCAGATTAAGTGTTTTCCTACATTTTCAAAGCAATCAGAGAAAGAAGTTATTAAGAGCAAAACAAACCCGCAGTAGATTTTTGAGAAACTGGAGAGGGTTTTTCCATCAAGAATGAGTCCCCATCTTTTTTCTGCCTTATGTAACAATTCCTCAACACAAATTATGAGGTTTTTTTTTTATTTATTGTTATCAGCCTCAGATTCGTCAGTTTTAATGGAATTGTATTTGCCTGCAACAATTATGGCTTTTTCTTTCTTTTCTACAATAGTCTTGCTTCATGACTCAAAAAAATCTCATTGAGTCTCTCTCTTTATCCTAATATAAAAGGCAGCAGTGTTGGATGGATTCAGTAACAAATACTCAAAAAAGGTCGAATATTCAGCATCAGAATTAAAATGCAGACTCTTCCTCTCTATCTGGGCAACACTGAAGTTGAGAATTGAAGACATTCTAGGGCTAGGAGAGTTTCTGAGTCTTATTTACAAAAAAAATTATTAAACTTCTAAATATTAAATTTTAAATCATGTGAGGATGAGCCTTGATCTGGTAAGTTAACAAACAGGGGTTTCTACATGCCTAAAAAAGATGCCAGGGTATGATTAGCAACCCTAAAACTCCAAGAAATGAGCAGACAAATGTGGATTTTTTTCAGTGAGACTGATCAGACAGACTATAGAAATATCTGAAGAGGGAATTGCAGTTGTTTTGATGGTTTGCAAATGGAGATAAATTTATGGGGTTTTTAAAATGCTCTCAGGATATTCCCTTATTCTTCCTCAGACACACTTTTTCTGTTATGTCCTGGTTGTACTGAGAGATGCAGTGCAAAGATGAGACCTCGAAGAGGCCTAAAATTTAAGGCTTATTCCAGTTCTCTTTCCCTTAATAGTCACAGTACTTTGTGATAGCCGTTTGAGAACCAAGTAGTGTCAAAATCTTAAAAGATTGAGGGATGATAATATGAAAAATAACTTATGAATGATATTACAAGTGCATATCTGTTCATTTATTCACAGTACAAAACATGAAATTTGGAAATTCTTGCTTGAAATCCTGTTCTTGTTCCAGGTCTACAATTTCTCTCAGCATAATTAGTAAGTGAAATACATGGACCAGATCTTCTAAGATACCCAGGCATCTAAATATGCAGATGAGTATCTACAAGGACTTTTTTCCCACTGTCTTTAGGCATGTAAATGCTGCATAAAGTTTAAAACCCTCGGTAATGAACTTTGACAATGTGAACCTAGGAGAAGATTACTTTGAACACAGGAACAAAAATTTTCATCTTCTTAACCAACAACTGCTGAACAGATACATTCTGAGATGCAAAAGAAAAACGTACCAATAAATGAAGAAATTAAGCAATTCAGATGAGCTAGCTTAAAAATTTCCTGTATAGCTATACAGTCGAAAGATAAATACTAATTTTGTGTGTGAGATGTGTTTTCTTGATTGTGTACGAAATATATATATCTGTACATTCAGATAGAAAAGAAATTGGCAGAAACTACCTATCATAACAATGTCATAAAATAGGTTGTTACTATCCTAATACATCTATTCAGAAAAAATTAATGCAATTTTAAGCAAATGGAAAAGTATAAGAGATAAATGCAAGTTATGGCAGTATCCGACTCCATTTTATACGAGGTAATTGATCCTGTTTTTCGGACTCCACAAATACATCACTTTGAGATGTAAGCTAGCTAGTTTTACACCATCTTGTTAGCACTATTCTATATTGCACACACTTCTGTGGCTTCCATCAGGGCATACCTTCTCAAGCTTTGTTGTCAAAAAGACAAAGATTCAGCTTCATCTTTCCCTACACGGAGTGTGTGGGGTCTCCTGAAGGAAAGTACACATATCTTTTTGTAGCCTCCACTGGGATCTGCAGTTCAAGTCCTGTCCTACATCCAGGCACTCTCCTTGTGCCAGCATATCATATACAGCCAGCTGTAACTTGTATTTCATACCAAGGACATGACAGTAATTAATGGCCTTTAAAAGTCATTAATGGTCTTAGAAGTTACATTTTTGGCAACAACTGCATGTAAGTCCTTAGTAGAGGTGCCTTTCTCCAGTCCATCTCACACATAAACCATAATCCCAGATCTCAGAGCTATTGAAAATACTTTTATAGCCAGTGTGATGTGATTGAAATTCCAGACAGAGACTGTAATTTTTCCAGCAACTTTTCCACTCAGAAAACCTTTGGTAAGACAGACTTCTAGCTGTCTGGCATGGATACTTCCCACAAGGAAGTATTTTCTGTACCTGTCACTAGTAAACTCCAGGCTCTGTGACTCTATCCAGGATTATATTTCCTGTCCTCCTTGGTACAACTCATCACTTCCCACAGCATGTCAGACCTTAAGACAAATCTTCTGCCTTTGTCACAGGTCAATAATTAAGACTCCATCTCCCATCTACTGTCCTCCCAATGTTCAGACAGATACTGGCACAGAAACAGGAGCACACCATTTGAGGTAGAATATTTTTTCTGTACACAGTATAGAATATAAATTCTGTTTCCCCTCACAATTTCAACCACAGCATTTTTACCTTAGTTCGCATAAATGTAAATTAGATTGCTGTTCATTATTTTATCTAACACTGAAAAAACAAGTCACAGAATTTGTGTCCATCAACCTTCTGCAACCTTGCATTTCAAAATACTGGAAAAATACTCTAAGGGGAGAGGTTCTGTTTTCGTTCTTTGCCTCAAGTTTACAAGGTATGATTTTGTATTCTTTATGTAATGGCAATGGCCAATAGATACCCTTCTAAAAAAATAATTCAGTTTCTCTGTTTTCTTCACACTCATTGATATCTTAGACATACACATGCACACAGCACATGCACACCAGAGCATTTGTGGACTTCTCTTTTCTCAGGCAGAAAATATTGAAGGAATGTAAAAACAGTAATAAGGAAAAGTATATATACAAGTCAAACATATATTGATAATTTCCTGGGCCCTGGATATTAGATGGACTTCCTGACCTAGAATTAG
Source organism: Machaerirhynchus nigripectus (assembly GCA_013397975.1). Classification (NCBI taxonomy): domain Eukaryota; kingdom Metazoa; phylum Chordata; class Aves; order Passeriformes; family Dicruridae; genus Machaerirhynchus; species Machaerirhynchus nigripectus. Next base: position 478,354 of record VZRQ01000595.1, read on the forward strand.
AATCTTCTGACAAAATCAGAGAAGAAAATGTCATCCAAACCTGTGCAAGTCACTGATTCTGGAACACAGCCAAATGTTTAACAAGAAACCATGAATGCACAGCCCTAAATTTTGATGATAGTTCAAGTCCTAACTACATAACATAAAAAAGTACAAAACATTTAATGAATTAAACAGGCATCCCAGACCAAAAAGACAAATTACATCCAAATTTGGAGGTTTGTTTAAACATTTGTATTCCTCCCAACATGTCTCAATAATCAGAACAGGCTATTTTGAATAATTAACAAAACAGGAATCAACCATTAGCATTGATAAAAATCATAATAACTCCAATCAAGTTAGTGTATTACAAAGTCAAAAAATAAAAGTGATAAGAGCATGGTTTCTATTTGAATTAATTAGAGCTGTATCAGTTTACATCAGAATATTGCTCAGGAGTAACTCAGCCATATGTCTATCCCTAGAGACATACTTACAAATTATGACATATTTCAATAACTAAAGTGAACTGAGAAAAGTTCACAACACAAATAGGCAGTATCAGCTTTAATCTGCTTTTAATTTACTTTACTCGCAGAAGTGAGCTGGTGTGGAGACCAAAGTCATACTGAAATCAGTGTAAAAACAGAGGAAGCACGACAAATAATCATGTCCTCTTTTTAGCTCTTTGCCCTAGCAGCTCCTTCCTTTGCTGTGATTTGTTAAAGAGAACAAAACACTCATTAAGACAAATTTCAATTTGTTCTTGCCCTGTGCTGCAGGTCATCCTTTTGTTTTCCTTAGCTTGAAAGTCTTCTTGGTGCTCCCCACCTTACTCACCTCAGCTTGCACAGCAAGGGTGACTCACCCTAAACTTAGTTTGGCCTTTAACAACACATTGCAGCACAAGTGTTTTGTCTGTGAGGAACAGTGGAGTAATGCAGCTACTAGCTGCTTTTATCCCAGATGGAAGAACAATACTGTGGAAAAGGGCCCTTGCATCTAGGATATATGTCCTTGTGAAGTTCTTTATAATTAAAGAAAGATTCTTTCTACTGAACAAGCAGCTAGAGCTTCACACTGTGCATTAGAAAGATGAAGACAGGGGGATCATGTCTTCATTCAAAACTGTCATTAGAGGGACTTAAAGAAATTATTAAAGCCTCTTCTTTTATCCACAAAATGAAACACCTGTAACCCATGCTAACACTGCTAAGCTCCTGTAAAAGAGAACTTAGCCAACTCCCTTAGAACAGTCAAGAGTAATACCTGCATCCTAAGTGACTGTACCCATAACCTGAATTTAAACAGCCTTTTTACTCACCATTGCTAAAGTGAATCCATTAAATTACATAATCAGATCAAGGGGGAAAATGGCAAGAATAGGAACAGAACAAGAACCTGTTTTTCAAAACTATAACCATTCAAAATGAATGAGAAATGACGTTGCAAGATGACCGGGTCCACTCCATTAGAGCATAATATATTTTTTTACCTCTGCTCTGTACTAGCCATTTTCAAATAAGAAGCTTTTTGCTAAACTCATAATAGGAATAATGAATTCAGTGAATAGTGCTCTTAAAAACCACTAGACTGAGGAGATCCGCTAGGTATGCCTATCTCCTTGATACATTTTGTGATCCCTAAGGTATCGCCATAACTTGCACTACAGAAACAGAAAAATACTAAACTACTTTGCTGATATATTATTGTAATACAAAATGGGAGACCGTTCCCAGGGCTCTCATATGACTATATTTATGCCAGTTATAGTTTCTATATATCCATCCACACTTGCAATGAGTGGCCTAAAACACTGTTTTGAAAACTGCATGATATCTCACACCTCCAGGAGTAATCCGTAACAATTTACAGCCAGGAGTAAACTCTTGTTCATTTTTCATCAAATAGGCACTATGTAGAATTTCAACATTCTGGATCTGTGGGAAACCAAGAGGTTAAAACTTCTGAAGACAATAATGGATCTAATTTACAGCCTTGGAAAGAGCTGGGGTTAATGTGATGACAAAACATATGGATCTTAAGCAAGAGAATTATAAACGTGTTCCTATAGTTATAAGTAAAAATGTGTTGGGTGATTTGGTGAAGGGTTTTAAGTATAGTAATGTGATTTTATAGTTTAAGTTAAGAATATAGATGTTATAATAGAAGTGTATGTGCATATGTGACCTAGCACATAACTGGTAGAAGAACAGACGCGTTGCAGTAAAAAGTACTAAAGGTGATAGGTTATCGAATCAAAGTTTCGTGTTAATTGCTTATTGGACCAAAAAGTTATAAATTGCCACGTAACCCTGAAACCCATGACTATCCTATGTTATGGTGACTTTTTACTTAGCCTCACGACCACTGAGACTGATGCCTTGTTTGTTATTTTAAGTAATAAATTGTGTATAACTGCGATAGTCCCATCTCTTTAATGAAAACTCTGACGGAGAGCATCGGGATAGAGATGCATATGCGGCATGGATCCCTAGAGAATCTTTGATTTTTTAAAATGTATTTTATCTTCTTAGAAAAGGAAAAAGAAAATTGATCTTATCACACAAAAGACCATTATGAAAAATACTGATTAAAGGTTTCTATTAATATTAATAATGGTAATCCATCTGTTTGACTAATGAGTAAAACATAGACTGAAGAGGTCAGAAATTTTAAAAAATTGCTATGTTGCTCCAGGATCTGATCCAAATTCCCTGAAATATAGGCAGAATTTTTCAGTGGGCTGACCTACAGTGAATAATACAGAATGCACAGAAGTCCTTTTGACCCCAGTCAGAGACATGACATTTATACAGAGTATTCCTGATATTCATTTGTACTTCATATTAACTTTGCATGCAGAGAAATCTTTGTGAACTTTAAAAGGCTTTTCTGCCATCTTAAATAGTCACAGATAAAAATTTGGGCAGGCATACTAGTTTTTCTCACAGGTGCTGTGAAGGGGCAGAGCCTAGAGGCATGTGGGCATGGCTAGTTTGCTATTCTATACCACCCACCTCATAGCTGGCAGGCGTGGTGCTGGAAGGGGTGGAGCAGCACAGTGCAGGATGATCCAGCTTGGGGGTTTGTCTGTCATTGTTTTTCACTGTCTTGGGGAATGCCAGCTGCAGAAATCTCTACCATCTTGCCTTTGTCTTGGGAAAACCACATGTCACTGCCAGGCTGTGGAATCATCCCCTATGTTGACTTTGTCTAGGCAGCTGTATAGAACTTGTCAGGGTGCTGAACACCTTTTTGTGTGTAAATCACTCCCTCTTTTGTATACTTTTGTTATTAATACTGTTGCTGTTACTGTTTGTTCCTTATCCCATTGAGCATTTTCAGAAAACTGTTGTCTCAACCCAATTCAAACTGCCTTTATCCCTCTCTCACTGGAAGGGGGCAGGAGGAATGGGCAAAACTTATTTGGAGTTTAATTCCTTGCTGATTTTAAACCACTACAGCAGAGCTGCAGGAAGGAAATACTCTTCTGTGCAACCCAATGTGCTCTCATTGCAAAATTATACCCTGCACCAAATTAATAAGCACTTTCCAAAATATTTTTCATAACTATTGATTTTTTTCATGGGAGACAGTTCTATTTTATTTATGCCAATAGCATACATTTTCTTCATTTTCACTATTTTCGATTAAACCCCACCTTCAACCAAAAGGCCACTTCACTCTTTTTTCCATATTCACATCTACCAAAAAAAATTCTAAGTATTTCACTTATAAACTAAACCTTCTAGCACTGTGATTTTCCTTTTAAAATAAGTTTGTGCAGCTATAAGTTGATTCTATCACTATTTTATGATCTCCTTTAGTTTATTTGTGCTAAACTTATATTAAAGAATGTACAGCAGTCTGTCAGTAGAGCATACCATAATTATGCAAAACCTGTACTGATATTCCCTAGTTTATGGCATCAGCCTCCACTGTGTTAACCAGAGCAGAACTCTGCCACTGTATCAAACTATAAGCATACTATCAAACTGCAGTTCACTGTGTGCTATTGAACATCCTCATTCTACTCATCCCTGACAACTCACTCTAAATTACTACTTTGCAGAAGTTGAACTCTCTTGAGTAAATCTTTTAAGCTAATTTTCCCTCCCTTTTCATTTTTCACTCTGTAATTCCAGATTCAATCTATTTGTACTGCTGTCAACCACTTATATATATATATATATATATATATGCATTCCAAAATGTGCATATATTAAATGTGTTTGTATCCTTTTTCAAGCCATTAGGGTAGAAATACAGTCTTTATCCCCTTAGACATCCTGCTATACCTCGTTAGACTTCTCTCTGCAAACATGTTGCCTGTGCATTAGTCTTTTTAGTAATGTTCCTTTAGTATTTCAAACACTGATTTCAGTCTCTAAAAGTGCTAAAATCCAAACCAAGCCGTTGAAATGTTTCAGGAAAACTTTCATAGACTAGTACCAAGGCCTTTTTAAAAATACAAATGCACATAAAATAAATTCCATTAGTCTGGTATTTTGTAATGCTGTGGAAAAGAAGGACTGAGAGGAATTCTCAATGGAGTATTAATAGGACCAGTACAGTTTAGGCCTTTTTTCTCTTGAAATTGCTCAACTTCTGCATCTTCTGTCCTGACAAAACATAAGATTATTTCCTTTAATACATTTTCTAGGATTATTAATGATATTTGATGATCATCTGTGAAAACTAGACTGATGCTACAAATCTGTATTTCTACCCCTTACCTACCTTCATCAAAATAAAAAAAAATGTTAAAAAGATATGTAAAATCTACTTCTCAAGAATATATTTTTTTGCTGGAAATTTTTGCACTAAAAGTACAAAAAAAAAGTTTGGCAAAGGAAAGGTTTACATATGACCACGCAGGAACAAGAAGATAAAATAATATACCAAAAGAGAAGGTTTAACTTAGATATTAATGCATCAGTGATTTCTTTGTAAGGTCTCTGGATTTTTTAACTTCTCTTAATTTTTTAATTTAAAGACATTTCTAAGCAGAAAATTACAAAATGCAGACCAATCATCACACTACAGCACTTAATTATAATTTGAAAACAAGATATAGAAGCTTAAGAGCTTCCATGTGAAGCAGAGAAGGGTAAAACTTCTCTGTTGGATTCAGTGGAGAAAATCCGTCCAGTGGAAATCACCATCATCTTTGGCCCCAAAACTGTGCTGAGAAACGTATTCAACTCTGAATCGTACCAGTCCCACTCCAAAATACCCCAGGAGAAAATTTCTTGAGGAACTATCCAGAAATACCAGACAAGAGAAGCAGAGGAAACCAAAGAACAGGCATGAGCGTTTCAGAGGGATGATATTTAGAACTGAAGACAGTGCTTTTATTTTGTATTTTTTTATTGGGGAGTGATTACCCACAGTGAAACAAAATTATATAGGGTTTGGTTGGGGCTTTTTTTTTTTTTCCAGGAAGAATAATTGACTCCAGGGTTAAAGCAACTGTTTGTGAGCATGTTTTGTGTCTACATACGTGGATTCATGTATATTTGTATAGAAATAACAGTCTTCATGTTCTCTAAGACAATTCTATTTGAGTTTGGACACTGGCCATGAAGATGTTTGCACTACAAGCTAACTAAGTTTTAGTGTAAATCATCAACATTTACTGCTTTTTTAAACTTATGTACAGAACAAATAAAATTCAGAATAACATGCAGGGCAATTTGGATGTGTATAGCACAACAGGACAGGATGAAATTTACAATACAAAAGGAAACTCATTTCACTGAAGTGCAGTCCCCAATTTGCCCAGGAGTTTGGCTGCCTTGAACTGGCTGGTTGTTTCTTCCAATCCTCCCTCCCTTCAATCTCTAGTAACACTCTTCTCTTTTATCCAGTATTATTTCCAGCACTGCCCTGGAGGGAACCCCATGGAATTAATGGCGCATTATGCTTTTTGTTGGACAGACTAAAGACTCTACGCAGATGCTTCTCTTTTCAGTAAGAGCTCATATATAGGTCTATTCCTACATATCAAATATTTTGGCTGAGATCTCAATCATCCCATAATAAAAATTATTAATAAATGGCAATAATCTGAAAGATAAAAAATATTAAAGGGACCTCAATCTTCCTCCTTTAAGACGTGAATCTCTGTCCTAACAAGAAGCATGCACATGCATTAACACTACCACCTCAATAACTTCTCAACCTATTCTGAAAATACACGAGAAATCTAGAAGGACTTCAAGCTACTCAACAAAAGTTCTCAAATGCATATTTTGTAGACATATAACCTAAAATCAGTTGAAACTGTTCAGAAAGTACTTTTTCATGAGTACAGGTAACAATTTTGACTGAACATATTTATAGGTTTGAATTTCTTAAATAAGGTCTTTAATTCAGTGCTTTGAGCTGAGTGTGGGTATTTTGGATAAAGGCTATATCCCAAAAGTATAACAGCATCCTACAAAATTTGACTGTAAAAACCAATTTTTTCATACTTCATTCCAGACTAAAATACTGGTCTAAAACCCAGGATAAAACTCAGAATTCAAAGTTTGTAGTTAACAGTCCAGTTCATTTTCCAGGTGGTTTACAAGGGAAAGCCATCTATGGGCAGATGCAATAATTGCACATAGAACATGTTCATAAGTGCTTATGCCCTGGTTTGATGGTGATCTTCCAGTGTTTCATTGCTAATGAAGTCTTTTGGAACACTGGTGTGAGACAACTTTAACATAAAAAGTCATACTTTTTCAGAAAGAGTTGTATTAGTCCATTAGCTAAAAAGATTATGTATTCTGGCATTAACTTACTACATAGTGTTTGATCTAAAATAATTTTTGTTTTAAGGTTATTATATTTGATCAGAAGATAAGGTTTCTGTAATCATTTTAATAAAATCAAAATATGTATATTAACAATATTTATATTACTTATATTTTCAATAAAATCAAAATACCTAGCTCTCCTACTTAGCTGTTGTACCTTTGATAATGTTTGTACTTTATTACATTTCTTGTAGGTACAGACTGCTCAGAAATATCTGAAGCAAAGTTTTTATTGAGCTATTACGAAATTCAAACAATTCCAGATGCTAAATTTTGCTGAATGCTTAATTTCATTAATATATTTATAACTATGAGCCCAGAGATAATTTTCTAGAAAACAAATACAAGGTGCCAATATATATGCATACAATTATGAATAAATTTCATGGAAAAAATTCAAAATTATTCATCGATAGAGGTAAAGCAAAAAAATACATTCTCCAGAGATATGGTCCTGTGCAAAAATGTAATTACCTAGGCTTTCTAGCACATAATCTGCGGTGCAGGCAGAACCTAAGTGGATTTCTAATTCCTACACACAAGAAGGGTTCAGGTTTTTTTGAAAGCCTCTTCTCCTTATTTCTTCCAAGTAGAGCTACTTCTGCTCACTTAATTCCTGTCTTTGCGTTCTGACTTGTCAAACTAATAAAAGCCAAAAAGAATTAAACCCAAAGATTCTGGAAGTGGGTTGTAAAATACTGGCTGCTGATTTATTATTTCACAAAATTAAAATATGTAGATGAAAATTGTCTCATACTGCATCTGAGGTATTTATACATTTAACATTCTAATTTCGTATTTTGGATTTCAAAGAGGACAACATCAGAAACTGTTCTGAGAAATCAAATCTTCATGTATTATGTCATTCCAGAAATAAATAAAATAAAAAATCAAAGGACAGAAGAAGAGATGGATAAAATCTTATATTAAAATTCATAGAAACTAAAATTTAAATAAAAACATCCAAGAGCAAATATTTAATTTATTTAAAGGTCATTTAATAGTAACTACCTTACTATAGTGTATAGAATAACCCAATATTGTCATAGACAGAAGATGAGAACATGATTTTACCTTGTATTCATAAAATGCCTTTCACCATGCAGGCTTAGTCCTAAGATCACAAGGCAGTCTTAACAAGTAAGCTAAGCAGCAGCACCAGCAGGAAAGATTATTTTAAAATAGAATTCACACAAGCTAGAACCTTTAAAAAGGTAAACATAACACATTGAATTTACCCATGTGCTTAAGCATTTTAAGGATCAGGGTCTATGCTAATGACAAAACTGGTAGGCAAAACATGCAGATGGGTAAGGTCAAGAAAGAGGAAAGAAAGAACAACAGTAACACAAAAATATGTTCCACACAGAATGTGTGAGCTGCTGCCTGCCAAGTGGTTAGCAGTAGGCAGTACTGTGTAGGCATCATGGAAGAAGCCAGGCGTGCAGAAAGAGCACGAGCTAGAGGTCTGCTTGGCTTCTCATATTGGAGCTTCATAAATGCTACATAGAAATATTTGTTTAAAGTCAGTCCTAGTATTTCAGAAGTGAAGAAACAACAGAATCATACCTACTGAACCCATTAGGCGTTCTAAATGCCATATTCAGCTAAATAGTCTAGCAGGAGAAATTTACCCTTTCTATTTAAATACTTTAGGCACAGAACAGTGATCCAGAATATATGAAGAATATATGCAACTGGAAGTTTCTTATATTACTTTATATGGTGTGTTTTCCCAAAATTTATTGTATTCAAAATGAACTATTTGCCAGTAAAACCTATGTGATGTCTTTATGATTTTGCAGCAGTAACAATTAGTCTTCAAAATCTGGAGAAACTTTGAGAGCAGTGGGTTAACAATATGATGTTTAACAAAGACAAGTACAAAGTCTTGCACCTGGGGGAAAGTAACCAAACAGCCCAGTACAGAATAGGATCTATGTGGCTGGGGATCAGCCTTGCTGGGATGGCTCTGGGGGTCCTGGTGGACAACAAGCTGAACACAAATCAGCAGTGCACTTCTGTATCAACAAAGCTAAATCATATTCTGTATTGAATCTGCAGGAGCATCACTAGCAGAGATAGAGACAGGATCATCCCATGCTACTCAGCACTCGTCAGACCGTACCTGGAGTCCTGTGTTTAACTCTGGTCCCAACAATTCAAGAGTGACATGAAGAAACCAGAGGAACTCCACAGGAGGACCACGAATATGACCAAAGGACCAGAAGACCTGCCTTGTGAGGAAAGACTGAAGGTGTTAGGTCTTTTCTCCCTGGTGGTGAGATGGCTTATGGGGAACTCATCATAGTAGTCCAATACTTATAACATGGCTACAGAGACAACAGAGGCTCTTTCTTCACAAAGAGTCACATGGAGAAGAGCAGAAGCAACAGGTTGCACCAGGAAAGGTTTCATCTCAGCACAAGAAAGACATTAACCACCAACAACCATTCACTGGAATGGGATGTGGCAGAGTCCCAATCAACAGAGCTTTTTGAGATACAATTGGACAGCATGCTAGAAAATGCTTTGGGAAAAAGTTTTTCATGGAAAGAGTGGTGAAGTACTGGAATTGTCTGCCCAGGGAGGTGGTGGAATCACCATCCCTGGATGTGTTTAAAAAAAGATTTGATGTGGCACACAAGGCCATCGTTTAGTTGAGGTGTTAGGGCATGGGTTGGACTCAATGATCTTAGAGGTCTCTTCCAACCTTGTGATTCTGTGATTCTGTGGTAATCTCATCTAGGCTCCCACTCTCATGAAAGGTTGGACCAGATGATCTTTCAAGGTCCCTTCTAAAATGGGCTGTCCTGTGAGTCTATATTTGTTACTATAAATTGTGATTGTGGTTTTATAATCTTAATTTATAACAGATTTTCTTGGCTTTTAGAACTACAGAATTGGATTTGGATTTGCTACATCCATATGGTTCTTTTATCAGTTTAAAGGAAAAGTCAATGTAGTTCTATTACTTGAGCAGATTTTATATTAGTGTGAAGAATCATCTTATATAGTTTAAAAGGAAATTTACATGCCAACACTATTTTTTAAAATGCATTACTATTATGGTATTCTACTAAAAACCCAAAATCACAAGAGATAAACGTATTTCCTTTGTATAAGAATTTAAATCAAGTTAATAGCATTGTAAATTTCATACATTTCCTATGTTAGAACCAGCACTCTAAATCTGTAAATTAAGTTCCGGCCAGATTAACCTGTCATTGTGCGTTTGAGAAAGCTAAATAGAGACCATAAGTATTCTTTAATCTTGGTGAAACCTCAGTTTTTTACAACCCTTTCTTTTTCATTAACACAAATAAGTCACTGACCTCACGTGTAGAAACACATATTTACCATTGAAGCATATGTCCCATGTGTTGCACAGTGCGCTGTTGCTACAAAGCACTGTTGGTTAAGCATATTTCCCACTAAATTATCTGATCTAATTTTCAAATTTTTGTAACTTTATCACATTAATTTGTTGGACTGAGGTTTTGCATGTCAGATGTCAGCCAACTGAAAATTTATTTAGCATTGTTAGAGCTGTAAGGGAAAGTGAGACAAAGGAGACGAAGAAAGACTTATTCCAAATTTTTCTGTTTGGTTTTTAATGACTAATTAAATATGTGTGAAAACAAGGAATATAAAATACTGTTGTGGAAGGCTATCTGTGTACTTATCAATAAAAAATGCTGTGGCTTCCATTCCCAGACAGAATCTCTGGGCGAATCTGTTTTTAAACCTGGCATGGGAAGGAAAGAAACAAAGTTGACGGTCCTCACTTAATTGCCTCTCATTACAAAATTATTCCCTAAAGTCTATTCCTACTGAGTGTTTTAAATTTTCCTTTATATCATATCATCATAGAAAATACCCTGGTTAAAAAGAAGATAATTAACTTTTTTCATTTTGGCTTTTTTTTTTAAAAGTTATCTCTTTTAAAGATTCTGGTTTATGGTGCCTTACTTTCACCGCACTATCAAATTATAAATAGTATCCCAGACAATCAAATAAATTTTCTCTTAAAAATCTGCTTTAAGCTGAATTACACTTAACTATACCATAAACTTATCTTTTTAAATACAGTGAATCAAAAAAAATTTGAAACATACATATCAATTAAATATTCACACTACTGCTTTTGCTGTGTACCCACAGACAAAAACCAATGGGGCTGTTTAACAAAGATCACATCCCTGTCCCCTCGAGGAAGAGCCCTAGGAGGTACTCTGGGGTTATGGTGACATAAAAGGCCTCTCCCAGGATGCTTTATTTCATTATGCAAATAAATGTCATTTCTGCTTCCCCAGTTGGCCCGTTGGCCTCCTCGCCCCTTTCTACCTTTTCTAGAAAGTTCTCCTATTTCCCTGTTCTCCCCATTGGTCCTCGCTCCCTCGCTGCTCCCTCAGATTTTCCCTATTGGCTCCCATACCCTAGTCCCGCCTGGGTACCAACCCCGTGCCCTCAGATTATTGGTCAGTGATGCTCTCTCTCCACCCCTACCCACCCCATATATAAACCTGGACTCTTCCACTTTCACCTTCACTTTGGTCTGTCTTCATCCTTTCCTGGTCTCCTTTCCTGCATCTACTCCATGTGCGTGGCTGGANTGCTCCCTCAGATTTTCCCTATTGGCTCCCATACCCTAGTCCCGCCTGGGTACCAACCCCGTGCCCTCAGATTATTGGTCAGTGATGCTCTCTCTCCACCCCTACCCACCCCATATATAAACCTGGACTCTTCCACTTTCACCTTCACTTTGGTCTGTCTTCATCCTTTCCTGGTCTCCTTTCCTGCATCTACTCCCTGTGCGTGGCTGGAATAAACTTCTCCTGTGGACTCTTTGCTGTCAACTTATTGAAGAAGCTGTCCTGTTCGTGTGTGCGTGTGTGTGTAGTAGCCTGCCGAGTGGCTTCTAGCTGGAGATTGATTTGCAAGGTTACAGCTTGCCACCACCAGAACCCCACCGTAACACCCACGTATTTTCCAGATTTCCTTCCTTTCTCTATTAACTGTACACGGCTATTAACCATGCATGGACAAATCCAATTACTGTATGCAATCAATGTCACTCCACAACTTTGCCTCTAAACATTGTTAATGGATTTTTGTGGCAGTTGTTGCAATAAACTGAAAAAAGTTTAGCTTGCTAGGTTAGAAAATCTCTTCCTATGAAAGTATGACTCTGTTGAGCTGCAGTGTCTTACCTAAGATTATAGATACTTAGCATCTTGCATGCATTGCTTTAAAATTATTTTTCATTGGCCTGTGTGCACACTATGTGTGAGACAATAAGACTAGCATATCTAAGCCTCGCTGTACACAAGATCCATTTTCTTTGATTATGGCATTAAAAGGTTATTGCTGGATTTGAAAGCAAGTGAAAATTCTTCACTCTTTCCCAAACAACAGCAGCTGAATGCAAGATAAAAAGCATCTTAAGTAGCCGATTGCATGAAAAAAAANTAAGCCTCGCTGTACACAAGATCCATTTTCTTTGATTATGGCATTAAAAGGTTATTGCTGGATTTGAAAGCAAGTGAAAATTCTTCACTCTTTCCCAAACAACAGCAGCTGAATGCAAGATAAAAAGCATCTTAAGTAGCCGATTGCATGAAAAAAAATAGAATTAAATTTAAATTCCCATAAAACCCACAAATTTTAAACCCAAGAAATTAGTTGCAAAGATTTTGACAAAATATGGATGAAAGAAAGGTCTTTAGGATATTTAAAATAAGCATGGTTTGATTCCAGGTTGTATACAAACAAATAGCCCAATAGCAATATATCTCCATGAAATGGAAATGCTGGATTTCAAAATGTGAAGAAAACAAAAAAGTTGCAAGACACTGTACTGATTTAGGGCTTCTTGGAAACCTTTGCCAACAGGACTCTAAGGATCCCAGACTTCTTTTTCAGAAACTAATACTTCCTGCCCTTTCTCAGAAGTCTGGCACTTCTATGCTTGAGTACAGAACTGTGAACTCAGCCAAATGGAGTCTCCATCTGCCCACATCTATAGGAGCTGTGATGCTGTGCTACTGTGCTTATCTCAGGTAAAATTATGCAAAGTTTTCTGTATGTATTTTAATCTAATCATTGATTAATCAATTTTCTTTCCCTGTGTTTTTGACAGCTTTCATCCACCCCC
>VZRQ01000595.1:492039-595819 GCA_013397975.1 Machaerirhynchus nigripectus
TGGCTTCTAGCTGGAGACGCTTTTGCAAGGTTACAGCTTGCCACCACCAGAACCCCACCATAACACCCACGTATTTTCCAGATTCCTTTCCTTTCTCTATTAACTGTACACGGCTATTAACCATGCATGGACAAATCCAATTACTGTATGCAATCAATGTCACTCCACAACTTTGCCTCTAAACATTGTTAATGGATTTTTGTGGCAGTTGTTGCAATAAACTGAAAAAAGTTTAGCTTGCTAGGTTAGAAAATCTCTTCCTATGAAAGTATGACTCTGTTGAGCTGCAGTGTCTTACCTAAGATTATAGATACTTAGCATCTTGCATGCATTGCTTTAAAATTATTTTTCATTGGCCTGTGTGCACACTATGTGTGAGACAATAAGACTAGCATATCTAAGCCTCGCTGTACACAAGATCCATTTTCTTTGATTATGGCATTAAAAGGTTATTGCTGGATTTGAAAGCAAGTGAAAATTCTTCACTCTTTCCCAAACAACAGCAGCTGAATGCAAGATAAAAAGCATCTTAAGTAGCCGATTGCATGAAAAAAAATAGAATTAAATTTAAATTCCCATAAAACCCACAAATTTTAAACCCAAGAAATTAGTTGCAAAGATTTTGACAAAATATGGATGAAAGAAAGGTCTTTAGGATATTTAAAATAAGCATGGTTTGATTCCAGGTTGTATACAAACAAATAGCCCAATAGCAATATATCTCCATGAAATGGAAATGCTGGATTTCAAAATGTGAAGAAAACAAAAAAGTTGCAAGACACTGTACTGATTTAGGGCTTCTTGGAAACCTTTGCCAACAGGACTCTAAGGATCCCAGACTTCTTTTTCAGAAACTAATACTTCCTGCCCTTTCTCAGAAGTCTGGCACTTCTATGCTTGAGTACAGAACTGTGAACTCAGCCAAATGGAGTCTCCATCTGCCCACATCTATAGGAGCTGTGATGCTGTGCTACTGTGCTTATCTCAGGTAAAATTATGCAAAGTTTTCTGTATGTATTTTAATCTAATCATTGATTAATCAATTTTCTTTCCCTGTGTTTTTGACAGCTTTCATCCACCCCCTTGCTGATAACACAATGCAAGATGCATTGACACCATACCTTTTAACTGAGACTTTGGCCTAAATTAACTCTTCACCACCAAACCATTTTAGATCAATATAGTATAATTTATTTCCATTTAATTTCTATTAATTTCTCTGAATAATACAGTAATCATATGAAGGACTAGTGTCTGGAATATTTTAAGCAACGCAGTTACGTCCAGATTCTTGAGAAGAATTCTCCATCATGCAAATAAATTAAAGAATCATAGAATGGTTTTGATTGGAAGAGACCTTTAAATATCAGCTTGTCCAAACCCCTGCTGTAGTCAGGGACACCTTTCACTAGATCAGAATGCTCAAAGCCCCATCCAATCAGAACATTTTCAATGATGGGGCAGCAGGCAGTAACCAGGCAGCAGATATGTTTATGACCAAGGACTGTGGGGGATGTTCTTGCCTTTCATTGTAAGTGGAACTTTATTAACAATTTCCCTTCAAATGCATAAGAATTGTTTCTTTTGCTATGAGAATTCTTAATAGAACAGTTGTCATTTTTATTTACTCCTACTAATATGATTGCAATGAGCCAAATCACTTGGTAAAATTTTGCTGTTCATTCTCTAGAAACTCATTTCTATGAATGAGCAAACTATTCCCTGTTCATAAATTATAGAAGAGGTTTTAAGAAAATGTAGGCTTTGGAGTTAGAGGTCTAGGAGATGTTTAAGCACGGAACAAGTAGAGCAAAGAGGTCTACATAGCAAGGTCTTTATAACCTCTTATATTAAGCTGGTAATGACTACTGGGATAATAAAATTTGGTTTTGCTTAAAGTTTTGCCTCCATATGTTTTATGTCCAGAAATGGTCTGAATGCAATGATGAAAAATACTTATGACCTATTTCCTTATTTCTTTTTTAATAATTTAAATTGTAAGCCTACTACCAAAATATGTGATCTGTATAGTAAGTATTCAAACATATATTTCTTTGCATTAAAATCAATAGGAGAATTATTCTCAAGCAAGAATACTTTTAGGTGATTACAGTAGTCCTTCCAAAAAATGACATTTTCTTAAATCACACTTATCTGAATCCCACACGTAAGACTATGCAATCAGTCAGATAAATGCCACTGCTTTGTCTCTGCTGGGTTCCCTGCTAGTGAGTTCATCTGCAAGTGTGGTGGTTTGACCCTGGCTGGATATCAGGTGCCCACCACTGCTCTATCATCCCGTCCTTAGATGGGCAAAGGAGGGAAAATAAATCAAAAGGCTCACAAGCAGAGAGGAGTTCAGGGAGAGATCACTCACCTGTTAACATGATGGACAAAACAGATTTGGGGAAAATAATTTAATACCAGTTAAATCAGAGTACGGTAATGATAAATGAAATCAAATCTTAAAAACTCCTTGCCCTCCCCCGCCTTCTCACCAGGCTCAACTTTATTCCTGATTTCGTCTCCACCTTTCTCCCTTCCAGTGGCACAGGAGGACAGGGAATGAGTGTTATGATCAGTTTATCACACATTGTCTCTACTGCTCCTGCTTTCTAAGGGGGAGGACACCTAACACCCTTCCACTGCTCCAGAGTGGGGGTCCCTGCCGTAGGAGACAGCCTTCCACCAACTTCTCCAAAATATGTCTTTCCCTCAGCAGCTCTTCATTAACTGCTCCAGCATGGGTGCTTTCCACAGGGTGCAGTCCTTCAGGAACAGGCTGCTCCAGGGTGTGTCCCCCATGGAATCACAAATCCTACCAGAAAATCTGCTCCAGCATGGGCTACCTTCTTCTCAGGACCACAGCATCTGCCAGGAGCCTGCTCCAGTGCAGCCTCTTTCAGACGTCTACCTGCTCTGTCATGGGATCCTCCATGTACTGTAGGTGGATTTCTGGTGTGTGTGTTCCTCCATGGGCTACAGAGGCACAGCTGCTTCACGATGGTCTGCACCACGGGCTGCAGGGAATCTCTGCTCTGGTGCTTGGAGTACCTGCTGCCCTCCTCCTCCACTGACCTTAGTGTTACAGAGCTGTTTCTCTCACACACTCTTACTCCTCTCTCTGGCTGCAGCTGCAGGTGCACAGCAGTTTTCTCCTTTCTTAAAACCACATTATCCCAGGGGCACTAGCACCGTCACTGATGGACTTGGCCATGGACAGCAGTGGGTCTGTCTTGGAGCCAGCTGGCCTCTCCTGGAGCCAGATGGCATGGGCTTTGTTGGGCATGGGGGAAGTTTCTGGCAGCCTCTCACAGAAGCCATCCTTGTAGCTCCCCCCACAACCAAAACCATGGCAAGGAAGCCCAGTACAGCAAGAAAAGAAAGGCGATATGAATTGTGCAGGTTTTTATTCAATGAAAAGAACACTATTACTACAAATGAAAACAAAATGAGGAGTCCAAGTTAAAAAAGTAGAGACATGTCCCCAGATAATGTTTGCAGAGAGCTATAGCAAACATTTAACAAATCCAAAGGGTGAATTCCTTCTGAAAGGTCCTACCAGAGCCTGTGTTAATTAACTGCTGTCTGCTGTCTGGTCTACTTTCGTGCATAGTGATTCCCTTCAGAATTTTCGCCAGCTGTGTTGGCTTGGGTTTCAGGAGATAAAGGGAGTCTGAGCACTGGGATCAGATTTCTGTCCATGTGTTAAGTTTTATTCAAATAGGAGACAGCACTCAAGCATTAACAATCCCTTTTTAGTATCTCAGTATGCAGGTATAAATTCTTCCGCTTTCCCTGCAAGAATGTAAAATGAAGGTTGTTTTTTTTTTTTTAAAGTAAATTTTATTGTTATTTTTTAAAGTAAATAAATAAATTTTTAAAATATCTCATAAAGTAATCTGCTCCTTCTATCATTGCGCAAAACAGATTTGGTTGTCTCAAACTGATGCTTTCTTGCATTTTTCATATTTTTTCCAATGCTGACTCTGGGTTCAAAGGATTCCCTGGGAGCAGCTGGGCCAGAAGCAGCTGTGGCAAGACCTAACTCAGCCTGTCACCTTGTGAGAAGAGTGGGAGCACAAGCTGAAGCAATTTCTATGTCATTCACTGGAAAAGAACTCTGACACTTCAGATGAAAACTAAGCAAAAAATGTGAGTGATGGTTTGCCACTTGCCTCTGCTGAGGTGCAACTCACTCACCTAAATCTGGTCTTACCACGACACTCATGCTCAGGACTCCAGTCCTTTAGTTTTGCCAGAAAATACACAGAGCTTGTGTCAGACTTTTTAGTCTGGTTGAGCAGTCATACACATGCTACATGCTATTGCTGGACTCCTAAAACCAGAAAATATTCCTAAAATGCAAAAGACTAAAGCAGACATCTACAATGAGAGCAAAATATTAACAGAACACTTGAAAAGTGAATAGATAAATAACTTTAAAAGGAGAAAATACTAAAGAAATAATAAAGTGAAGTTTTTAAGTACTACTGAGATCAGATAATTTCTCAAAAAATCCACTCTATGCTTCCACTTCTGGGCAAGATCCACCAGGTCATTTAAGCTATTGCTTCCACATATTTGGGTTTGTGGTTTTTTTATTGTTTTTTTTCTACAGAAATCACCATAGGATGCTCAGGGACATGCAAAAACAGAGCTTTGAATTTTAAAAACGTCCTTCAGAATGCCACAATTAAAAGTCTTGCTGGTTCCCCATTTAGCCTTAATCATCTGTACTCTGATGTTCATTTGTGTCTGCATCTGTAAGCTATTAACAGTATTATTAACAGCACTGCAAATTATGGGCCGAAATAAGTGTTTGGAAAGTTCTGGCTATACTTTCTCTGGGCATTAGAAGGTAAAAGTATTCATTGCTATGACTCCTTAAATTCAGGTGTCTTTAAGATTTCAGGTGGGAGTATGTAATTTCATATGCACCTTAATTATGTTGCTAAGTAGAGTTGAGTATATTTCCCTGTGGTATTCTTTAGTGCTTTACTGTTATTGCATCTTATTGACTACAAGGTGATAATTCCTTAGGTTGATAAATATGGAAGAGAAAAACTGACTCAAAATTCCAAGATACACATACAGAAAAAATCCTTTTCTAGGATGCACTGTCAGAGATCAAACCCACCACGTGGTATATTCAAAAGATCCCTGTTTCAATTAGTTGTGCTGACAATAAGTAATAAACCTGCTATCTGATGTACAGAAAAAGAAAAGGAGAAAAGTATACTGGGAAGCACTACAGAACTGACACCTCATATAAGCTATGACCAGAAGTTGTCAACAATCAAGAAGGA
The DNA here is from genome assembly GCA_013397975.1 of Machaerirhynchus nigripectus. Taxonomy (NCBI): domain Eukaryota; kingdom Metazoa; phylum Chordata; class Aves; order Passeriformes; family Dicruridae; genus Machaerirhynchus; species Machaerirhynchus nigripectus. The sequence goes on from VZRQ01000595.1 coordinate 497,349, forward strand.
AATAAGGAACACAAGGAGGTATGAAAATGTCATACAGGATTTTTTATAGCACAAATATTAGCATTATTTCAGGAAAACAACAAAAAGATGGAGTAACAAAAGAATTAGACTCATAAATCTTCAAAACACCACTATAAAGGCTGAACTTAGAAGTCCAGACTCACCCCTTATGCCTTCTGAAAATGGCATGGTTCATGCTTTTTCAGCATCAGAGTTCCCTGAACATCAAATAATGCTTCTGGGGGCACCTTCTAACACCTCACTTTCAACAGCATCCATTTTGGCCCTAGTCCTATGCCAAACTACGAGTTTTTCCAGCTCTGTGACTGAAAGAGTTTACTGATTTATCTATTCACAGAACCCTGATCTTCCTTTTTGCCTATCACTCAATGGTACCAGGCAAGGACAGAGTTGTATTCAGTCACCTGAACTGTGTAACACTTAATTTTCTCTTGAAGGAGGCATTCATATTGGTTCACACTCACCTCCTTTTGAATGAAAAAATTTTGGGAGGAAATAAAGTTACATAAGTAATCCTAAGTGAGTCCTCTCCAGGCAGCTTCCACAGCACCCAGATCAAGTGGTTACAAATGATTTAGATACACTGTTCAAGGTTGCCGCCTCTAGAAATGACCAACTAACTCCTGTACTTAACCTCGGAGCTCCTCTGGCCCCGTTTGTGTTCTTGCAAGTCCAAAGAGGTATTTTGGAGGTGAATGTGTACGCCTCTGTGAGAGTTCCTCAGTGTGTGTACAAGGAGCAGGATGATGGGTTTGCCAAGTGCAACACTGCCCTCGGACACTTCAGACACACAGAGCTAAATCCATCATCCTGCACCTTGTACACACGCCTAGGAACTCTCACAGAACCTTTTTTGGATTTGCAAGAACACTACATAGGGGCCAGAGGAGCTCTGAAACCAAGCACAGGAATGAATTGGTCACTTCTAGAAGCTGGCAACCTTGCTCTAATTGCACTGAAAAAATAAATACAGCAAAGGGTGAGAGTCTTTTACCAGTTGCAGTCTTGCCTTTCACACTTGCTGAGAGTAGGCACTACAACAAACAATATTCAGATGGGCAGCTAGTTTTTATTTTAGAGAGTACAAGATGGTTTGCAATAAAAGGAAAAAAAGAAAAAAAAAGGAAAAGAAAGTAAAAAGGATTTGTTCAGAAGAAAATGAATGATTGAGGAATGTGGGCAGCTGAGGAGTAGGGATCTGGGACCAAATAGACAAGCTGAGTTATAAAACTTATATATATTCTTAGCATTCTTACAACCCACCACCAGGTGATTATGGTATTCTGTGGGATAGAAAAAAAATCTGAGATTTGATTCCAACAGATGGAGGAGGCTGCTGATTCTACAGTCTCCAGGGAAGTTCTCTATCGACTAGAAAAGGAGACAGTACTGTTCCATCTCACAGTTACAGGGGGGAAAAAGGGGAAAAAAAAAACCAAACCAAACAACTGGCTCATGTGGGTATTTGAAAGCAATGTATACACGTGTATTTTCATGAGATAGTTTAGGTTAATAAAGCCCAGGTGTTGTTTAAGCTTGAAGTTCTTATGCCCTAGAAGGACATAAGAGGTTTTAATGTACATCAGTGAAATTAGTGTTTCTTCTGACTACTTCATCCAAGTCCCTCTCCAGCCAGCTCTAGGCTGAGCGTCTTGCTGCAGTGACAAAATATAAGGGGTTTTATTCTACCACAGTCATCTACAGAAGCAAGAAGTAGATGACCGTTTCTGTCACACGCAGTTAAAGAAACAGAGATTAATGAAATACAGTAAGGTATTCCCTTCTCCGTGCCCATACACAGATCATTGCGTCATAATCAGCTAAGAGCAGAAAAATAAGGGATCAAAACTACCTCTACCTGGCATTTCTCACTAACCTGATGAGAGAATTATATTATATACTAGAATAAATAGTAATTTTTTTTTCTATTAAAGAAATAATATGCATGCTAGACCATAGAGTGGTTATCCTAGGGAAAATTAAATTTGTTTCATATAATTTTTCATACATCTAATTTAAGTCATACCAATTTTGACCTTAGAACAAAGTATGCTACTCTATACACAAACATACATGAAGAAATACAAAATTACTTTTGACAGGAAAAGGCTGGATGACTACTAGTATCTGTGTTTTCCCTCTACTTTTAAGAATTAGGAAATACTTTATAGAATAACATATGGAACAATGACTATCATATCACATGAATTTTCTCCCCTGGCTGCTGATTTTCTTTTTTTTTCCTTAAATGTCAATACAAATTTGTACATGTGGGTCAGAAACTCCTTGGTCCCAAGAAGATAAACATTAAAATCGCAGAGAATTCTAAAGGTTGTTTCTAATACTAGCCAACAAGGAAAATAAATAAATAAAGCTGTGCATTTCAATGAGATTATCCAAATCAGAAGTACTCAGGTATAAGAAGAGGTTATTCCATGTCTAAGATCAAAGTAGGAGAAGCAGAACTTAAACCTCCAGGAAAGAGAATATTGGCTTAAGTGATCAAGAAGTGTAAGTGATTCATTAAGTCTAATTGGGCTGCTGCCGCTCCTTGAGGGCTTGTCTGAACAGCAGATCCAGCTTGTCAGGAGCCACACTACTACGTCTGTCTTGTAGGATCAGAATACAAATTACTCTCTCTATGTTAAGATCATCATCAGCACCACCTGGAGCTCTCAGTGGGTTTTCAGCACTCAGTGTATTTTTTGAGGGTGTTATACTCCCTCTGTACAAAAAAGAATTCAAAAGAAGGTGATTATTTCCTGCTGACAACTGGAGAAGTTTCCGGAACCATTTAATTCAACAGGCTTTCAATCAACTGTTTGCAGTCTGCTATTTTGCTGTGTATATGCATACATATATTGCTATGTTGAGTAACATATGTATACACACACTCCCTGTGCATGAACACATACTGTATTTTCATGTTGTTTAACAAGGACCAATATGTCCTGTTCCAACTCAGAATTTCCACAGAATTTGCAAAAATTGACTGATAAAATTCACTGATAAAAGTCAGTGGATTCACTAGGATAAACCTTGAACTTTCATTGTTCCTAGATGCATCGCAGTACACTTTCTTTTAGATTTCTTTAGATGAAACTGCTGGTCTCTGCTTGAGGAGAGGTCACCTTCATTGTAAAGATGAAGGCAAATCTGTGAGAAGCCTATTGGGATTACTTTTAGAAAACCACTGTAATTGTTCCAGCTCTGAACATTTACAGATCTTTTTCTGTCACGACAGATTTTTTCTATCAGCAGCAAACCACAATCAGCATAGGGAGTGTTTTCTCCTATTTACGACATGGGACATGGCATTTCCAGACTTTTTTCTAGCCCCAGCAGTAATACAAGAGGTCAGATGCCACCCTTAGGGATATGCATTTTAAATGAAACAAACATAGATTCCTGGCTGCTTGCTTGCCTTAGTTTTCTAATAGTCTCTAGGAAAGGAAAAGTCATATCTAGTCCCTCTGCTTTGCTTTGTTTATTAGTGTGCTCAGAGATCTCGTTTGAAAACAAAGAAGTAAACATAATTCACGAAGAGGATTTTAAAAATATTTCCCTTCTTCAGCTCCTCTCTTTCCTTCTCACAGTGATTTGGCAATAGTTTCCCTTGCTCCCTTTGTTGGTTGCTTAGAGTTACTTATCTATGTGGTCTCATTTCAAAACAATGGAAGCATTTAGAGGCACTTCTGGTCTCAAATATTTCTTTAGAAGGTAATGCACCTGAAATCTGTGTCCTTTTTCCTAAATCCCTGAGCTGTTCCTTATGACAGAGTGAACTGAAATGCATAAGGAAATATCCTCATGCCAAAAGCTGCAGAAGTTTGGCCCTATTTGTTTTCTTCTCCATAAAACCAGGGAAGCCCATTAAAAATGGAAAGAAACTTTATTAATAAATCTGCTAATTATATCTAAGTGAAGAACTCAAGTGGTTTTGGTGAAGAGGAACAGTAGATCACTCACTCTTGAAATGATTTTGAAAAAAAATTTAATGTGGCCAAGGCAACTAAAATTAAGATTTAATCTGGAATGGTTTTGTAAGGAAAGAGGTATGTCTGGTGTTCTGCAGCATGGGCAAATTCGGTTATTTAGAACAAAACTGTAGCCCTTCAGTGTTGGTCAGTTTCCTGCCAATCTTAAATAAATCAAATAAGCTGTAAATTTTTACTGAGAGTTACCAGCAAGAGGTTTGATTTGGATAATAAGCAAGTGGATAGGAACTGGGCCAGATGTGAATAGTATAAATTTTATAGGGGAGAAAAAAATGAAAGAAGATTATTTTCTTGCTGCTTTTTTTTTCTTTTTCTGTTAGATGGCTGGGCAGTATTTTATTTTTTAGTTTGTTTGGGAAGGGTCAGACTGTTATTTTGGGTTAAGTGAATGGGACAAGTTAATCAATCCTTAGGATTTTGGACTGTGCAGTAAAACAGGTTAATTTATTCTTCAGTATGACAGAAAACATGATTTATTGCTTTCTGTCCAAACATTTCATGGCATAAATCAGTAAGAAATGAGAGAGTGAGATATAATGTCTAGAATCAGTGATGCTGAACATTAATGCAAAAGCTAATCACATAAAAGAAAAAAATCATTAAAATATTCCATTTTCTTTACTGAATCAGTGGGGAGGAATCTGTCAGCTGTGCAGAGAAGCTTTTGGCTTTTTAGCTGCTTCTTTTCCTTCGGTCTCGAGGATTGTGTATTTTTTAATATATTTGAGACCATTAACAGGACAGCGAAGACTGACATTTATTCAATGGCATCATTAGTTTTCTGCAAAACCTCACTATTGTTATCAATGTCCTCATATTTGCAAATGAACATATGCAAAATAAGCTTCTATAGAAGAGTACAAAACATGTCTCTTTCTATCTTGTCTTTGTTTTTTGAGTGCATCCTGTGGGATGTGTGGACATGTATATACAGGGAATATGAATATATACAAAATAGCTGTACTTATTGGGTACTATATTGGTGGTTCATGATCTCCCTAGTATCAAATGAGCTTTTTATTAATGAATCCTATTCCATGAGTTCTTGTCAGGGTTGTTTCTGGGTCTGTCTGTCCTTTCTGTACTTCTACTTTCTATTGTGACAGATTTGGGTAATGTTTTTCAGTGCACAACTTTTTCTGTACTGCATTTTATCCCCTTCCCTGCTTATGGTACATGAGGATACACTGCTACAAAATATTTGTCTAGACTCAGAATGTAGCACCTAAATACAACAGGACAGTGTGAACTTATAATTTGTAGAAGAATGACAACTTTGTTTTTTATTCAAGTGTAACCTCTATAATGAAAAGATTATTAATTGAGGAGCTAAAAGTCCAGGAGGCACTGGAGATAAAAAACAAGTGACTTTATAAATCTCTGTGGCTGTGACTGGTGTAATAATCCTCCAGAACTGAACTGAGGTATCTTCTCCATTTAAGTGTGCTGGTTTGATGGAATGGGAATTGTTATGGCTAAGAGTGCCAAACTTAAGGAGGTTTGGAGGGCACCCCTCCAGGGAAAAGATAATATTGATGATTAAAATAGATTGTAATAGAAGACAGAAATTACTTTCTAAAAGATATAGGCCCTTGGGCTAAGAGTAAGTGGGGTATTATTCAGCTATCAGATTAATATCTGAAATACCTTTTTTTTTTTTGAGCTGTATTCTCTTTGGCAGGGAGTGGGTAAATGATTAATTAGATCTTTACCATCTGTAATGGCTCTTGTCCTGTAATTTATATATTCAAGAAAGTAGAAGCATGTCCTAGCATGAGGTACACACAAAAAATGCATGAGTAAAGAGGAAAGCCTGAAACCAGAGGCTGTGAGTTATATCAGTTTTCTTTGATGGAGTTTTGAAGCCTGAATGATCATGTAGCCTGACCTCTGTAATATTAAATGCCATAAAATTTCACTTTGTTATACCAGCCCTAAGCCCAGTTTATCTTACTAAAGAGTTGAAAAAGTAGAAGTCATATTTTCAATGATATTTAGGTCTTTAAAAGGTGCAGGTAAAAATATCAGTACAAATTAGCTGCTTCTCACTGATTTCATGAAACAATCCAACAACTGTACACTGTGTCTGAAAACCTGAGCAGATCTCTCTCTGAGGGTTTTGAATTACATTGAATGTCTGGCCACACACACACATGGCCATATATACAAATCACAGTGCTTTACCCTTTTCTAAACATAAATCATGGGACAAGATAGAAAGGCTCTTGGGAAGAGGCATGTTCATCCCCTTGACTGCACTATCTAATAAGAAGCTAACATTTCTTCATTGTTCGGATATGGGTTTATTTTCCTAACTCAAACTTCTCACAAATGACCCCTAAACCTATTATCTGTGAGTTAGAAAGAGTCCAGCATTTTAAGCACCAAACCTGAAAAGTGTCTTTATCTCATAATCTAATTTATTTCTAAAAAAGACTTATAAATGAGAGAAAGGTATCACACGTGTATAAGAAAGCATTCTAAGTGCCATCTTTAATGACATTTTAACAGGGATTAATACAAACTTCCTACTTATGGCCATGGAAAAATTCTTCATAGAGTGATTTGGTAATTATATAGCATAGAAAAAAGTATATTATGTTCTGGAGAATATTAGCTTTCCAGATGTTTTAGGCAGAAATTTTGAGGAAGTTCAGTAACAATCCCCAAATTAAGTTTTACCTTAGCTTTTCCCTTCTGTAAATTACATAATTGTTCTTCTTTTTACTGCTGAGCAGAAGGTAAGTAGGAGTAAAATTACAAAACACATAAAAATATGTTATTATTTTTGCTGTGAAAAAAAAAACCAACCTGTTAGAGAAGCAGAAAGAGCAACACTAGAAAGAAATACATTTCCTTCCACCCTCACTTGAAATTTCCCAGTATGCATTCCACTACTACCCACCACCTCACAATAAGTGTTAAGCCAGGTCTATGTTTCATTAAGTACTTACAGAGTTTTTAGTAAACTTTCTTCACTTTGCAATAGAATATAACAGAAATAGGGTACTTCAAACTGTTGGATACATTTGAGAGAAATTTGAATTTAAGTAACTGCACCACGCAAATTATACTTCTCTAATCAGTAAACCAGGATGGAAAAAGAGCAACAGGTATCATTCACTTCAACTTTAGCAGGATTTTCAATGCTCTCTCACACAATACTTTTGCAACAAATTTAGGACATTATGGTCTGGATGAGCATACAAGAGGTTAAAAAAAAGGGTTGGGTGATCAGACCTAGAGGGTCATGGTTAATGAGTTATGTTCTACCAGCATGTTGGTAACAAAAGGGCAGCTGCAGGGGGCTGAACTGGGACCTCCTCTAGGTAACACCTCTATCAATGGCCTGTAGGATATAATGGAATGATGGAATGCACATTTACAGACAATAAAAAGGACACCAAATTCGGTGGGAACCTGTTGATACTCTTGAGAGAAGGGTCTCAACCAAAGGGGCTGGAACAAGTTAGATAGGAAACTTCTGAAATCTGACAAGGAAAAGTGCCAAGTGTTGCCCCTGGGACAGAGAAGACCTGCGATGGCTTTGGTTTTAGACAGAGTCTGGGAGCAGCCCTGAGGGAAAGTCTGTGGGGCCTGATGGGCATTGAGCTGAGCCCCAGACAGCAAGGTAGCCAAGAGTTTCCTGGGCTGTATGAACTGGAGCACGGGCAGCTAATACAGACAGTGACCATTCCCATCTGCCCAGCACTCATCAGACTACAGCTGAAATGCTGTGTCCAGTTTTGGGACCTCCTGTGCAAGAAAGAATTTAGAAAACTGGAGCACTTCCAGCAGGGTGGAGGAGGCCAGAGCACTTGCCTTGTTAGGAGAAACTGAGGGACTGTGACTTGTTCAACCTGAAAACAAGGGAGCTTTGTGGACTCCTAACAATAGCTCCCTGGTGTCTACTGGAAGATTTTCGGGCAGTCAGGCCCTCCACAGCCACACATGCTGGGAGGATGATATTCAGTGGCATGAACTGAAACTAGAGATGTTCACGTTGAATACGTGGAAAAAATTCCTGACTCTGAGGATCGCCCAGCACTGGAACAGGCTGCCCAGACAAGCACTGCAGTCTCCAGCTGTGGAGTTTTCAAAATCCAACAGGGTAAAGCCCTGAGCAGCCACATCTGACCTCAGAGCTGTCTCTGTTGTGAGCAGGAGGTGGGAATAGAGATTTCTTGACGTCCTGTCTGAACCTGAATTTGTTTTGACTCTGAGAAACGTTAGGCAAGAATGATATCTCAGCTGCTTCCCAGCCGTCCTTTAATTTGTAACTAGAAAGGCCAATGTCTTAAATTGGTCTTTCAATACTTCAAACAAACAAAAACACAAGAGGAGTCGTTTCACAAGCTATTTTAGCTATAAAGGCTGAGAATTGTAATGTGCAAGCCTGTTGAAGCCTGATATCTGCCAGGTCGGAGGGTCAGTCTGAAGGCCAAGCAATTCATGTCTTGAATAAAAATCTCCCTTGGCAGGCAGCATTCCTCCAGTTACACTGATATTGGAAAGGGTAATTTTGCTTCTCACCCACTGCAGTGGATGTTCTGATCTATTGATAATTCAGTCAGACATTTCTTTATTAACCTTAATTGTCATCTCTTACATGACCACAAAACTTTTGTTTGCATTATTTCTGAAAATGTTTCGCATACACAGGACTGCAAGTATCAGTTTGACCTGGATTTCCTTAGAGACCATTAATTGCCTGAGATGTTTATTCTCCATCTCATTAAATAAAATTATTTTTAAATGTATTTGGGCTGGTTTAAATTGTATTACCTTTTACTTTTACAAACAATGGATGTACACAATCTTTCTGTTTCTGAAGATCTATATTAGGGTGTGGTTAACCACCTTAATCGGATAAATACCAGATGAACAATAATTTCTGATTCACTCAGAAGATGTTAAAAAAATCTGGAGTAAATATTGTTACCTACTTAATGTTGCCTAGTATTAAATGGTATTTTAAATAGTCTGGCATTAATTTTTTGGTCTACTTGGCCAGCCCAACTCAGGTACTTTTCAGGTACTTACGCACAACTTAGTCACTAGTACCTCTTACATCACTCCTTTAATTTATTTTCTTTTAAAGCAATATGCACATAAGCAATTATCTTTGCTTAAGACAATGACTTTAAGAGAACCAACTACAAGCAAGCATAAAAAGTACATATTATTTTACAGTCCTTATGCTTTATTGCTAATTTAATTAGCTCCCATTTACCCACAAACACAGCTTGATGGATATATTCTCTTCTTTATTATGTCAATTAGCACCCTGCAACATGGTGCTTCCTAAAATTATCTCATCTGTTGCCGATGACAATGCTCCTCAGTGCTCATATTCAGCAATATATAAGGCTCACTAGAGCTGGTCCTTGGCAGCTCTTCCCAACTTCTGCTTCCCTGAGGCTAAGGATGAGACTGTGATAACTAACAGGACCCTGAAAATTCTCCACTCTGTAGGTGGAGAAGAGAGAAACAGCTCCAAAGGCAATTCTACAGAAATCTTAGTTTTATCTATCAGTATTAGAAAAGCCAACATACTGAAATGCATATTTTTCTTTTGTTTGCAGAGGCACTTGCAAACAAGCAGTGGGAAAAAAAGATCTGTTGGTCTTTGCTGAAAGCAAAAAAGCATGACCATCTTCAATGCTAACTTTCAGAATCTCATACTGAGAGCAACCTAGCACCACTAGTAATATCCAGGAGACACATTTTCTAAAATAGTGGAAAAAATCCACACTTTCATGGTGAACATCTAGTGCTGTTCCTGACAATTCCTATTTACTTTTACAAGGAGAAATTACAACCTGTCCAGTGTATACCTAAACCCAAATATTACTGTAGCTATGGCTATTCATTTACAACAAAATGTGCACAAAACCACAGCCTTTTATTTGTTTCCACGTCTGTTGTGACAGAGCAACTTCACACTAATGTGGAGTGCATTATTCATTGTAGAATTCATGTAAACAAACATCACAAATATATTTGCTCCTAGTCGTGACTATGGGATTTCATCTCACGACTGGTGACAAACTGGAGACATTTCCACCTTCCTTTTCTTTGTGCAAATACCAAACTTTCACATTGAGTCAGATACTGCATTTTCAACACGGCTCTCAGTGTTCTACTTAGTCACACAGAAGAGCTCCCTTTTGCCCGTACATAAGCTCTCTCTGACTGCACCAGCATGTCTGCATTCAGAACTGGAATATAAATTCCAAAGGCAGTAGAGATACCAGCCTCTTTCACGACACCTTTTCTGGGACAGCTCAGATCAAATATTTCTAGAACTAACCAAATAAATCCCCTGGGACTCCTAAACTTGAAATTCTCTGGGCCTCTGGACTGTAGCAGGATTGGCTCAACTTTCTTTGCAGACAGTTTTCCCATCACAGAATCATTTCTGTACAGGATTTGGTCTCTGAATGGAGCATATCCATATCATAGGCAGTGATATGCATATGATATGCATATGATATGCAGTTGAAAGCATTTTACGTAAAATACAAAAAATAGTACAGGCTTATATGATGTACACAAAAAGATGTAGTACAGGCTTATATGATGTACTACAAAAAGTTGGGGTTTTTTTTGAAACAGGAATCATTAAAAATAAGTTACTTATATCTGACTGACACTTAAAGAAGAATGATTAACAGAAGATACATGGTGAATTTTCTGGAAAATCTTCTCTGTAATATTAGGTGTGAACAGAATGCATGCAGAAAACTCCCTTACCGTAGATGAAACAAAGACACCATGTAATCTGAACTGAGAATTAGTGTTCTCAGGAAATCAATGGCTTCCTGATTAATTAGCATACAGCTGCTAATCACCCTCTAAATTGTTGTTACAACCAGACATAACTCTGCCAATACACTTCACTAGGAATTACTTAATTGCCTGCTCACTTTAAGTTCCCTGTAAAAAGAAGGTGATCAAAAACAGAAATAAAGAAGATGGGACAAAATCAGGAAATCTCTCAGTTTTCTAACTAATTTGGAGGGTGAGTTTATTCTTGGGCCTAGGGAAATAGCAGCTGAACAAATGCAAGAATTCAGATCTACAGTACTTAGACTTATGCTAGATATAGTAAGAGCCTACTTCTACTTCTGTCATGAGGGGCTTCTTTAAATCCTAATTAAAAAAATGAAATTCTAATATATAAAAATACTTATAAAATATACATAAAGAGAGACAAAATCCTAATGTTTGATATTACCACCTTCCCTTCCTCTGCTCCCTGATTGGCCTAAGGAAAACTTGTGAATCCACTACTACATTTAAATCCTAGCAGTCATTCGGGAACTTCAGAAGGCAGATGAGTGTTTTTGACTGCAATTCCTGTTAAGGATATTGTCAAAGCAAAGCAAATGGAAAAAAAATTTTGGGAGCACTTGATGTTGCATTGCATCAGACTTCTTTATAATGCTTTGCCTACGAATAAAGTATAATTTTATTTTACGCAGGAATTTTCATCTGAGAAATAGGAGAGAGAGGAACCAAACTTAATTAACTTTTTCTTTTTCCACAAAAACTTTTTTAAAAGAGTGTTAATGAGGGAGAGAAATACTGCAAGGCTGACCTAGCTGATAAGCACAATAGAGAAAAAAACTACTACATCAGATGTGGTGTGACTGTGTTAAGGGTCAGAAAGAAGGATCATAAGTCAAGCCAGAAATAACATTAGATTATTAGATGGGGTTCCCCTTGACTATGCACTAGTTTTATGCATTTCCTCTTTGTGACAATCAGTGCCATTTGAACTGAACATTACACTTTGGTGCTTCAGGGGCTTCTTCTGGCTTTACTGTTTTTGGCACTGTGTCCATCAGTAACTAGGCCTGGGGAAACCCATCCAGCAAACACAAGAATAAACAGATCCCTTCATCCAAAATGCAAATTAACTGGAATGTGTCCATTTTAAAGTCATTTCAAATAGCTTATAAAAAGTCATGGCAAATAGCTTATAATACCAAAAGTATTTTACCTCATTTCCTGACAGTTGTTGGGATTTTTTTAACTACAGCACTAATTTGGGTAAAATAGCCTACGAACGTTAAGTGTAATTGCTGTCCTTGAATAAAACTAGATAGCTACATTTAATAAAAAGCATAAAAAGTGCATAAAACATACAGTGTATAAAAAGCTTTCCTTCTGTTTAGTTCACTCCATTTACTAGTCACTTTATCAGTGTTTTGTCTGAATCAAAACCAGAAAATTGTTTTAGCCTAATAAAGTTAAGATGATTTTAATCTAGATGCCTGAAAGCTAGTCTTAAAAATGAAGATAATCTGTGTTATGTACTCAAGTACATTCTGTATCAAGTCTGTGTATAGCAACATCCTAAATCATAGAATCATTGAGGTTGGGAAAGACCTCTAAGGTTATTGAGTCCAACAATTAACCTGGCATTGCCAAGTCTACCACTAAACCATGTCCCTGAGTGCCACGTATCCACATATTTTAAATAATTCCAGGAATGTTGACTCAATCGCTTCACATTTTGATACATTTATTCCTAAAATAGTTCCAGTGAACCTTGAATTAAAACTTCTAGTCAAATTATTTGACTTGATTGCCCGAAACAACTGATGTCACAATTTTTTCCCAAAAAATCCACCTTGGAACATTCATTTCATATCTGAAGGAGCAACCAAATGAACCATTCAGTAGGAATGCCATATATAAGGGTAATGCTAGAAAGAAGATGAAATCTTGTCACAACACATGGGAACTGGGTAGTTTGTATCTGTACACCTTTTGACATACTTCATAACAATGGAGATTTACTATATTTCTTTTACATAGGGCCCATAGGAATGGTAAGTGAATAACAGAAAACTAAACAAGAAAACAAGGTGGAGGGTAACTATGAAAATTCCCCTAACAGTAATTAAATTTGCGCCTCTGAAGTGGGAATGTTGTAATCTGGTATCTGTCCCAAACTAATATTAGAGTAATAAAAAGAAGGTTATCCACCAACAACTTAAAAAGAGAAAAACAAAATTTTGGGGGTTTTTGGTTGTCTGTTTCTCAAATTTTTTCCTCATGATTGTTACCAGTACAGAAAAAACTTCGGGTTAAGCAGAGTAAACAAAAAGAAAACCTAAGTTTAATGGCAACTTCATAGAATCATAGAATCATAGGGCGGTTTGGGTTGGAAGACATTATCTAGTAAAGATAATCTTGTTTGAACTCCCCATCAGGGACAGGGACACCTTTCACTAAGCCAGTTTGCTCAGAGCTCCAGCCAATCTGTCCTTGAACACTTCCAGGAACTTCTTTATCTTTCAGGGTCCAAATCATGGAATGGTATCAAGGTAACAGATTTCTCCTGTTTTCATCTGTTTCACTGAGTTGCTAGTTACATTGCTGTATCATCATCTCTGTTGTTACTGGTGTGCTTAATTCACAGTAACTCCTACTGCGCCAGGACACCTGGAGTTTCTGAATTTCCGGGTCTAGATATTATCCCATCCCATATTCTGAGCCTGTGAGGCTTCTTTTCTCTCCTCATAAGTAGTAGTGGCAAGCCTGTAACCTGGCACCTGGCATGGTAGGTACCTGACCTAGACACCCCAGATGGCGAACTGCACATGCCAGACAACATAAATAAAGCATGAAGGATCCACACTCTGCTTTGTTATTTTAGTAACTGCAAAAATCCACTTGGGAGTAACTCCTCTCCTTATTTTGTCTGATGCATATCTTGGGCAAAGCGACACCACTTCTTAGGGAATTTATCACATAGATACCTGCTTTTGTCTTTTTGTAGTATATAGCTGTCCTAAGGGTCCCTTCTGTTCAAGTCTGAGTAGGAAGGTGTTGTAGCTGTCTGTAGGTTTGAATGTGAAAAATATTTGGGATTTACAACATTAACAACATAACCTGTCCTTTATTCTCCCTACAGTTTACTTCTGGCCTTTTCAACAGATGCTTTTGTCTTCAGTAAGGATTATAAAAATCTGTAGTAAAATCTATGTCTCCCACTTCTAATATATAATCAAGAAACAGCACTGGAACTATAATCCAGGATGCAATACAGTGAGAAATTAGATGTAAAGTATTATGTCAGTAACACATTTTCCTAATGCACTCTTTTTTTTCTGCCGAAGTTTATCAGTGTTCATAATAGAAAATTACATAAAACTGAGACTTTGGTGTTTGCGAATTACATAAAAGCCTTATTAGTTTTAAGATGAATAAAATGTCTAAAAAGGGAGTTGGTCATAATGTGCTTGAATAGAGGTATTTTAATATTTCTGCTAGTAGTAGAAAAATCCCAGATCAAATGCAATATTTCAATGCCTCACCTAAAACTACTGCTGGAAGCTAAAGACTTGTGCCTTCTACCTAATTTATTGCTGGATGTGGTAGAAATAATAGAAATATGTAATAAACAAGCAAGGTTAAAGCCAGGCTGACATTTCACTGATTCCCTGTACTTGCTGGAAGATGAATGTTTTTGTCTAGACATTTGCCCTTTTTTGATATCATGACATGACAAGCATTTGTTGAGAACAAATATTTAAAGACAGACTGCCAAGGCTAAGAGGCCACAAATACAGCTTCTGTTTTTACACATAAGCGTACAAAGCATTTCATTCTTCTTAGAGGAAGGATGCTTGTTGCAAAATAAATTTTACTATGATCTTTTCCTTTTTTTAAATTTGTTTCTCTAAATGCCTGCAATTAATTTGTGGGCAAAGTAATAGTGATAAACCTATGGCTCCATGCAAAGCAGTGAAAAAGTCATGAAGAAAGACTGCAGCTTTTAAAGAATCATTTCATGTTCTTATTTTATATTATAAAAAGTAATGTTTAAACAAACTCAGCGTTGCCAGGCACCTTTTGTCATAAAATAATTTCAAATGTGCAGATAGAAATAGTGAGTTCAAATGAAATTGCCAAGACATAAAAATTGTTTTCCAGTGTGCTCTGGTAACTGAGAGCAAAGTCCAGCCCAAAGATTTTTGTCTCATGTAGCTTATAGGTTGAGGAGTAATTGCTATTAAAAAGACCCTGTAGTCTTCTTATCTTATTATTATTCATTACCTCAAAGAAGCATAGGACTCTCAGCACAGAGAATATGTGTTTGTATCATAAATAAAATCCTGCTAATGAGAAGTTTATAAGACTAACACAATCCAATTAAATGCCTTATTTAATTAATGTATCTATTCATTTACTTCTTCATTTAGCTACGTGGGTTTTTTCTTGTTTTATTATGTCTCTGCCATGAATATGTGTTTACATGTTTTTAGAATGGTTTGGGTTGGAGGGGACCTTAAAGTTCACCTTGTTCCAAACCCCCTGCCATGGGCAGGGACGCCTTCCACTAGATCAGACTGCTCTAAATTCCATGCAGCCTGGCCTAATTCTCTCCAGGTACTGGGCATACACAACTTCCTGGGCAACCTCTCCTAGTGCCTTACCATCTTCACAGTAGTGAAGTTCTTCCTGATATCTAATCTAAACCTCTTCTCTTTCAGCTTAAGGGCACTATCCCTTGTCCTGTCACTACATGCCCTTGTAAACTGAACTCCCTCTCCAGCTCTTTTGTAGGCCCCTTTAAGGACTTTATGGAGGCCAAGAATTCCAAAGAGGAAATACAAGAGAAGGACATAGAGTTTAAAGTTGTTCCTGTGGAGGTCATAGGCCGCTGTGTCATAAAATCACTTTCAGAAATCTTCAGGTGTTGTCTGGCAACTTGTCATCTTTCTGGTCCATTATTCCCATGACAAGAGAAGTATTTCACAGCAGGACTCTACAAATATTTCCAGAAACAGTTGTGGGGGTGATTTTTAAAATTTTAATATTTGCTGGTCTTCCATGGTTTTCTAGTTCTACATGTATTTTTTTCATAAATAAGTAACTCTGTCAAATCCTGCTAGTTTTGTACAAAATTTTTGAAAATACATCCTAAATCTATTTCATTCTAGTTGCTTGGTACAGCTAATGTTGAGTTCATTGAAGAAAAATAAATATTTAAGAACTATATTTTTGATACTTGATTTGATGCCCTGATGTATACTCCTCTCATTAAAAATGGATGAAGCTACAAGCTCTTTCAAGAGTGAGAAGACCATTTTTCTGAAGTTCATATTTGCATCTTAGGAGGAACACAATCTCTGTCCTGAAAGAGTGAGCAGCCAAATGAATATCTACCTCTGGAAGAAAGGCAATTTGCTTTAGTGAAGCGATGACAATCATATTGAATACATTGCAAAGAATATGGGTATTGGAAAGCCTGAGAGACAATGAAATACCCAGTAAATTTTACCAGAGGTAATCTGACAGACTGAATACCCACATTTGGGCATCCTGCATCAAATGCCTTGGTTTTTGGAAAATCACCCGTGAAAAAGAAATAGAACACTGGTGAAAAACATTGAAAGAGGCAGAAGTGATGTTCACAAATCCTCATCCTTGATATTTGCAGAATAAATTCCAAACATTCTTGATGGAAGTTATCCAGAAACAGTCAAAATTTTGATTTATAATTTTAAAAGACCCTCAAAATGGAAAACACTGAGGTGATTTGGTGATCCATTTTATTCCCTTATGAGGACTTTGGGATTTTCTGTTTCTTCTTGAAGCTGTTCTATATTAGGAAGTCTGTCGCTGCTGAGGATACAGGGAGTGTTTCTCCAGGTTTCAGCACGTCAGACCAGCTGTCCATGTGAGGCAGGATTATACGGACAAAAATTCTAATTAGAGAGTTCCTCTCTTAAGTGGCAGCATGACCCATCCCTAGCTCCTAATAATCAGCAAATTTTTCCTTTTCCCTCTAATCAAGCAACATTGACAAAATTTCTTCAGCACGGTGCTTAATTTACCATCTCCTGAAAATAAAATAAGAAGCCCTAGAGCTTTGAAAGCACTCTAAAATTATTATATTCATGCTCCCTATGAGATATTAAACCCAGGATAAGATATGAAGGCTCAGCACAATAGTATACTGCAAAAAGTAAAGAACTGCTCTGCTGACTGCTTAGTTCTGCAAGTTTAAATCATACTCCAGAGTCTTGTGCATCAGGTTGGGGAAAAATACAAAATGTATATTTATTGTTTTTCTTCTCCGCAAACCATTATTGTCCTTCCTCTTTTCCCACTAAATTGAGAAGTCCCACTTTCTTCCCCCAAGGCAAAATTAGGGCCTTGGTTGAGCTAAAAATAACTCCTTCTAATTTTGCATTTTACCTCAGAGTAAGTGCATTAAGGAAGAAACCTCTGAGTGGCTTTTGAAATGAGATAGACTGAATTGACAAGTACTCTTCTGGGGTATCTGCCTCTTTCACTAAAAAAATAAAATTGTTTTGCCAACTTTTTCCCTCAGCTGTAACCAAAATTACTGTAGAGTAAGTGTTCAGTTAGTTTATGGCAATTCTGCCCAAAAATCCTATTAAGCAATAATAGGATTTGTTTCTCGACTGCCAGTTTCTGTTTTGAAAACACACCCCCATGTTCTCAGAATTCTCAGAACAAATACTCATTGATTTGTTTCTCATCTTTCTCCTTTGAAAATAAAGTTACTGCTCTTTACCATTTTAAAGCATTTTGACAGGTGATTAAACTGCAGCCACTCAGCTTGTTTTGCAGATTTATAGAATTTTTCCCACCAGGGTCTTAAATTACATGTCTAACTGCAACCAGAAACTGACCTTTTGCGGGTCTTGCTCTTAAAAGAGACTTTCAATTCAAGTTACTGCCAGAGGTTTATCTATTTACTTGTATTTTTGTAAATGTTAGTACTAGAATGAAATGATCTATAGAAATTTTGGGTTTATATGTTCCATATATCCAAGAAGATAGTGGGTCTTTGAAAGAGAAAACTCCTAGAGTTAAAAGTTTTTCTGTAAAATAAACAAGATAATGTCTACCCCATCTAAAACAGACAGGATTTTTGCTTGGTGATTTTGAATGCTTATTAGGGAACACTTTATGGTATGAACATTAAACCAATTGCCTTTCTTAATGCTGAAAATTTCATGCTTTAGCTTTCAAGAGGCTTAGGTAGCTATTTTCAGAAGGAAGGAAATGAATACAAGAATTAATGTTGTATTTCAGCTAGAAATAATTTTAAAGAAATAGAAGGAGGAAGGTGAAAGAAAGAAAAAAATGTTATTTGAAAATATAAATGTGCATTCTCCCTCCAGTGGGTTTGTCAGCCAAAACAGCTTTAGTCCAAGAGCTGAAACATTCTGCAGATGTAGTGGCAGGGGTACAAACACAACACTAATGGAACATCCCTACCTGAAAGCTGTGATTTATTTAATAGATTTTCAAAGTATATATTAAACACATAATAACTTCACATGTAAATAAAGTCCATACTTCTTGTAATAAATTTATACGCCTTAATCAGAGTTCCTTCAGGTGCTTCCTTCACACTCTGCCTCGATGAAATACTGAGCAGTCTTTGTGTCCATGGGGGTCATTACTACAGCAGGTGGATGATGAGGAGAGTCCTGTGGGACTCTTCATTCCAAGACACACTGTTCAGATTTCTCTGTAACTCACTGGTGAGTATTTTGCGTCAGAGTGGGACATAACCTCTCCCCTCTTTTATATCTCTTTATTCTGATCTTTGACCTTCTGTTCACTATCCAGTGGCTTGCTAAGCAATAATGATTTTGATGAGAGTGTCCCTTTTGACGTACATGCTCTTTGGATCAAAGGTCTCATCCCTTACTCAGAGCTTTTTCTTTTTTTTTCTTTTCATCAGAGAGCCTATTTTTCTCTGACCAATGGTTTTGAAGGGGGTATTTCTTATGAAATAATCCTGAACTGGCAGCTGACTACTTATATCAGAAATTATAGCAGACACCTCTCATCTCTGCACGGGGAGGAACTAAGGAAATTTTGTGTCCCTCTTTGGATGCCATATCTTCCTTTTTTTTTTTTAGGTTTGACATTTCTAAAGTCTTATTACAGGCATGTTACTTTGTGACTGTGAGCTGAGAAGAGTCCTTACTAAAATTAGAGCACACAAACATATTTGTAAATGTAAACACAGACATTGTGAACATGGGAAAGCAAGAAATCATCTGATCAAATAATAGCATATTTTTAAACTACTAAATAAAAGATGACATAGCAGGTGAAGAAGGAAAATTAAGTCAGGAAAAAAATGAGATCCATTGACTATATCCTAAATATTTCTAGTTTTGAACAAGGAGAATTAAGGGTTGTTTCTTTCTTTTTTTTTCTAAATTAAAAGTCAACATTTTTGGTCTCAGAAAAACACAGAAGTTGGTAATTAGAATCCAAGACTAGAAAATTTTGAAGTATAAAGGAAAGCACTTGGTCTTTCTCATTAGCTTTTATTAACAACATTCTGAGTTTGTGAAATTAGTGTAACAAGTTACAAATGATGCATGAAATTAAAAATTTCTGTTTACCCTATAGAGCTTTCATCCATGGCTGGCAATGCTCTGCTGGAATATATGCAGTAACAGGTTGCCAGTCTTAGCCAAAATCTCTCCAAAATACGTGGTTTCTTAGCCCAAACAGAACCATTAAAATGTTGTGAGACTTGGGTTTTTTTCACACAAACTGTTGTTTTTACTTTGTACAGGAGCAAGAACCTCAAATTCATTCAGAAAGTTGACCGTGACTCTCTGTGCCCTCATGAAACAGGTTCACCTCAGACATCTGCATGCAGAGCACGGGCTGAAGAGCAGATACCAGGCTGATGCTCACATCAGAAAAAACCCCACAACCCAAAATCTAATATTTGTAACATACTTTCTCACTAGGTCAAATGTTAATCATGTCCATAAATCCAGGGCTTACTAGGTCAACACTCAACAAAGTGGTTCTGTGCTTTCTTCATAGATGATTTACAGAGAGCTTCTGACAGGAAAAACTACCATAGGTCTTAAAGCAGTTCTTTCAGGTTAACCATACTTTCTAAGAGATACAAGATCTCAACTCACTATTCCAAATTCAGCTGTGCTAAACGTAAATTATTTCTCTCTGTCTTATACATGCTTTCAGGCTGCTGTCATCCGGTGATTTGTGCACATTACAGGTCTTTCCACGGCCCCATGTTCATGTAGGAGACTTTATACTTACTTGTTTTCCCTCTTCTCATTGTTTCTTCTTTCCTTAATCTCCCTCCAGATATTTCTCGTGAACAAACTGAGAACTCGAAATGAAATATTTTCAATCCAGAAAGTGTAAAACCCACATTCTTTTAACTTTTTCTTTAAGGCTGTTAGGTTGCAACCTCTTTCGAAATTGCTTTTTTGTTTGGAAACATTTTTAGCCATAGCTCAATGTTTTCTTAGAGTAGAAGATAGCTTTCTGTTCAATCACTCTTAGAACAGGATAAAACAATGAGATCACAAGGCATTACTAAGTTATGAGGTCTTCACAGGGCCAAATGATGCATAAAAAACTTAAATTTTCCCCACCATTACTCTTAACTATTGCTGCTTCTTTCTAGGGCTTTCTTAGGCCTGAATTTGACAAACATGTAAAGGTTTTGGCAACGGTTTCAGGTTTCAGTGCTGAATCTGAAGCTGTTTCCATAATAAACTGCAGTAGCCTCTCAACCTCTTTTTTTTTTTGGAGTAGCAATAAATAAACCAATGAATATAAATCTACTTTGAAGAAACAGTTTTTTGTTGTTCAGTGCTGAATAGTGAGAACTGTGCAATGAAAAGAACCTGCTCATTTGCCTCTCAAACACAAAACTTCTTTTTAATTTTTAAATTACTACATCTCTAGTAATATTTTACATAACATTTACATACTACTTTTTAAATTACTACATTTTCCTTTTAAATTACTATATTTTTTAATTTACTACATTTTTTAAATTACTACATTTAAATTACTTCTACTACATTACTACATTTTTTAAATACTACATTTAAATTACTACTACATAGTGCTTGCCTTCATCCTTGCTAAAATGATATTTAAGCATTTTTTTGAGTTCACTATAACTTTCATTAAGATTTTTCATTTCATATTAAAAATAGTTTTGATAAATTTGTAAAAAGAGTAGTTACTTGCTTTCCAACCCCAGTGGACAATACCACAAAATAACAAGAAGTGCAAGAAGCATTTTCTGTGTGTATAAACTGTGTTCAAGCACAAAATCTTGTGTCTTCTTTCCATGTTCCTTCAACACAAGACATTTTATGATTCTTTTTCTTTTTTTGTTTTGTCTCCTATAAGTTTTAGTGCTATAAACAAAATTTCCGTCTGTCAATTGACTTTAACATGTGTTAAGTACATTATTGAATTAATATTAAATCCTACTTAGAGGAATCTTCTTCCAAAAAAGGAAATTAAACAAAATGAACACCACAAATGAGTAACTGGAAGTATACTTGAACTTCAGTTGGTGAAATTTTCATATTAAAGAACTGATACTTTTAGTACATGCCTATCATATTTAATACAAAAAATCAATAACAACAAAAGTGAAGTGACATTTTTACTTGAATTAAGTTGAACACAACTGATATTTTTATATTTTACTGTGGAAGAGTAGCCAAATTGTTAAGGGGAAACCCTTGATGGATTCCTTTTTTACTGAACTGAGTAATGTCTAAAGTGCCTTGCTGTTCTGAGTGTTTCTTCGCTTTCTTGTCCAAAAGATAGAGCTATTTTTAAAATTACTTTCCTTTGTGTGAGAGATGTAGTGCCATGTAGACTTCTAGTATTTATTTGTCCTTTACAGTACTTGTTATGAAAAAAGGAAGCAAATAACAAAATGCATACACTTACTCCTGTAGAAAGCAATAACATTTCTGGGTGTATTAAATCTTTTATAGCTCTGCAAGTTCTCAAGTTCCTGAAATAAACTCCAGTGCAATTATGCAAACTCATAAATGCTTAGGTATATGCAGACAGTACATAGCCACATATTCAGCTTTAGGCAGTTTGCATCTGTTGCTTATGTGTCAAGGAAACTTGTAAACCTTTTTAATAATAACAGCAGAGCTATATAGGATGTGACTTTGTCATCAGCATCAATTGTCAGCTCTCACCTGAAAAATAAAGCCTTGCAGCCAGTCAATTCACAGAACTTTTCAAGGCTATTAGGGACCAAGAATGATAGACAAATTATCAGTTCATCTTAAATATTTCTGTGATACCATTCCTGCTGTGTCTTATTTCATTTGGGAACTCAAGACATCTTCAGTCATTCCCTTCTACTCCAGATAACCATATTCTTTAAATTATTTGATAAACTCATCAAACTCTACCTTAAAAAAAAATTTAGGTATCTTATGCATGTTACTTTTTTGGCTACTTAAAATTTCATTCTTATGATTGCCAAAAGATCTCTTCTGCTTTTTTTTTTGCTTGAATATATTTCTGTCCAGTTTAACAGCCACTTACAGCTATGCTAGAGCCATCATTTTGTTTGAACAGCTCTTGTACCTCAAGTAATGTGTTTGAAGAGAGCAATCATGAGCCCTTATGCTTTTGTTTTGCTAGATAAGCCAGTTTTTGCTGTCCTCTTTTAGAAAGAGTACATTCTTCCCTGTATTAGTTTAATAGAGGGTTTTTTGTAATTTTTCCATCTTGACTATGAGTAAACAGAACTGTATTTAGCATTGTAGATGACAAATCCATACTGCGTGAATTGATGAAGTGTAGTGCACTGACAAATTGTCTTCCAGTGCATGACAATTCCTCTCCACACATGCAGATGTATCTTCCTTGGTGTTTCCAAAAACTAACTCACCTTTTAGTAGCTAGCTCTAATTACAGATGACTTGCAATGCTATCAAGCCTTTCTCATTCAGTGGTTGATTTTTGGCCAAAGCATATGGTCATACTTTTATATTAATTTAAGTTTTGTCATTCCAGACACTGAGCCATACATGTATGTGAAAGGTCGTCCCTCCAACATGATATTTTGATCTTGATCTATACTGAAAATGTCTCCCATCTTTTTTCCTTAATCAAAAAAAGCCCTGCATCAGCTTTCTGCTCCCTTTGTGTTTATGCTTTTTTTTTTTTTTTTGGTCAAGGTCATATAAATACTAAATACGGTCTCTGACCTGTGAGAATTTAACTAGTAATCTCTTCTCTTTTTTGACATAAGTCAATTCTTCTCATCCATCTATTTTTTCCACCCCTTTATCATTCTTATAAAAATCCTGTCTTCCTCATTTGAGCCTAAATTTTTCAACATGGTACTGCATTACATGCTTCACTTACACCAAGATAGATGAGATCTACATCATTTCCCTTCACTATAAAACTCAGTTATCTCCGAAAGATATGAGAGTACTCTGTTGAAATAGCCTTCATAAATGTAGTTGGGAATTAAAGCATGCGCAACATATCTACATTTAGCCATCTATTTCCCAGTTTCTCCCCAGTACTGCAAAGAGAGCCTTTCTCTACTGAGCCTTAGTGCCCCAGAGGCTTAAATTAGCTGTCCATACAGAGTTAGATGTGACTGCTTGGAAGAGAAAGACATATTTTTCCTCAAGCCCTCTGTTCCTTTCTCAAGCCTATTTTGCTGTGAGATTTAGGAACCCTAGAGAAAGCAAGTTAAACATAAGAACTCCAAAGTTTTAGTGACAACCTTTTTCATGATAACCTAGTGGTGAGAACAGTCACCCACAGAAAATAAGACTCTGTTCAGCCTAAGAAAGTAGCATCTCAAAAAAAGAGAAAAAAATCATTAATCTTACAATAGATAGGCTCTGCTTCTTCTGAAGCTGAGACACGGGGAAACCAGAAATCAGTGAATTGTAGGTGATACTGAACAAAACAAGGGCAGCCTAGATTTAGCCGTCTTTTTAAGGCTGAAAGTGTAATAAAAAATTCTGGTCCCTGGTCATCCACCTTCTGTCTTAGCCAGATATCACTGCAGGTAATACATGTTTCAGATAACTAGCTCTGGAAGCCCACATTCATTCCTGTGCCTTGACTTCCTCCAAGATTAGGTAAGAGGTGGATGCCCTCAGGTCTCCCCACATTCTGTGACCCATGGACTCCAGAAATTCGTCAGTCTAACTTTAAGTGATAAAGCAGCATCTTCTCCAACTCAGGTTAAATATTCCCCAACTCAGAACAAATGTTCTAGGAAGCATGAGGCTGTTGATTATAAGGTAATTTTTCCAGAGATTCAACTCCATTAAGTACCTATTAGCCGTACATAGAACGCCTCATGGGGCTTTTTTAGATGTAGACTGCTGTTAGTTTGGTTTGTTTGTTTTGGTTTCTTGGGTTTTTTAATCTTTAAGGTCTCAGAAGGTGGATGTTTGTTTAACTCCACAGATGTTCCAGATATGCTCTGGAGATACCTGGGGCCATTCACAGTCAATGGAAAGAGACATCTAAACTATGTGGTACTGCTTTCCTTCTTGTGCACTTCTCTTTCCAGTGACTTCTGTCAGTGGTATTTGGAAGCAACAGGAGCTGGAGACTGTGTTACTCCCATCACCATACCAGGCCACAAGAAGTGCCTACAAAGGTATATTTATATAGAGAGAGCAACTCTCACTTTGTCTAAATACGTTCTAAAGACATATATATTAATGAGCTTCTAGTTAGTACATTAGTAATTTTCAAGGCAACGTAAATGATAATAAAATTGACAGATTTATAAAAATGTCCAATTTTATTATTTTTTAAAATTTTCTGCTGAAGTTTGGGGTTTTATTCCCAGTTATATTCTTTGTGAATTTCAGTATTGGTGTATGTTGATGTTTTTAGTTTCATTGCAATAAGCTTTAAAAAAGAAAACCTGAGAGGGCAACTCAAATAAAAAAGTCATAGACAGAGAAAGCAAATGTTTTTCCAACCCTGTTACTGGTGTAGCATGTATAGATATTCAAAGAATCAATATCTAGGCTAACTGTATTGGGTGGAAAGGTTTTGATAGCAGCAGAGGCTGTGAGCAGAGATCAGGGTCTGAAGTATGCTCAGCTGGCTCCAGCCCATTCCAGCTGGATCCAGTGGACAACCAGTGGTCGAAGATAAGACTGTCAGCCACGCTGGTGTTGCCTGTGGGGAAACAGGTTGACGAAAAGGTAAGAAAATGCTGCACAACAGATGTGAGAGAAAATATTAGAGAAACAGCCCTGCAGATACCCAGGCCAGAGGAGGAGGGGAGGAGATGCTCTAAAAATTCCTCTAGACTTACTTAAGGACTACTCTAAGTAGTTGAATATTTCAGTTACTTGGTTCTCATTTCTCATCCAACATTGTATTGGCATCTAGAGGATTTTGGAGCATAAAAGTCACATCAACATTTGCACATCAATCCAGAGTTCAAGATGCAACAGGGTGTCTTAGTTAAGTTGATTTTAAAAGCAGCTCATGGTACCTGTCCCATGCAAATCTTTCCAGCTGTACCCAAATTACATAATTGTTTGAAATGTACTGCACTGTCTGTGTGCAAACTACAATTCAAGGTCATCTCTTCCTTAGGTGGATTGATCTCCTTGCATTGCATTTGTGTAGCTAAAATGTAAATATGCATATGAATATATTTACATGCAACCTGTTAAACCTAGTTGATTTTTTTTCCTAAATATTGACACAATTGCATANATACATGAAAATCACTGTTGTACTCCAGTGTAAAAGGAAATAATAAATGCCCGGTATTTGAGCCTGTTTGGTATGCCAGCTTGATTTCTGTATTCTCATCACATACTATCAGCTGTTAGTTTGAAAACAAGTAAAAGTGTAGAAATGCAATAAAGAATATGAAGTGCCTTTAATTTTGAACTCATTTGCAATATGTTTTACATTGCTCTGGAAGTTTTAATATAGTCTTTCATTAAAACACCCATAACATCCCATCATTCTTTGACAAGCTGAAATGCATAAGTAGACTATGACAGTGCAATAAAAACTACTAAAATGTTTAAATGATTTATGTAATTTAAATTTTCCAATGAGAGGTGAAGGCAGATTAAAATGTTAGTGCCATTAAAATGAAACTGCTTTGGTTGGTATGACAGGGAAGCAAGAGTGAAAAAAACTGGAGATTACAATCAGAAACTCAAAATGAATGTTTTTCCATATTAAGCCATTAAGTATAGATAATCAAGAAATAGTTTGATCATGATGCTCACTGCATTTTTCAGTTCCTAGGCTCATTCATCTGAACCCAAACCCTTCTTAATATAGACATAACCAATAATTCCTCCTTATTGCATTTTTATGCTACCTCCGTCTTGGTAATGATAGCTGATTGTTTTTTATTGCCTCTCCATTTCTGGAAGTTACTCTTCCACAGGTTCTTCACCAGGGCTTACTTTTCTAGCATTTCCGACTGCACATCAGTCATACGCCTCTATTATGCTTCAGGTTAATTTTTCTGTGTATACCACCGTTTAAACTTACATAATAATATTAAATCTTTTTATACTATATTTATTCTTACAGCTTTCCACAAAAACTTTTCAATAAATTATCCTGTAAGCAGGAGTTGCAGAATAAGTAACAACTTTATTAGTGGTGTATGATCTTAAACCTCATAATAGTAAAAATAAGATGCTTGTAATTGGATAAAAAAGAAATAGCATTGCACAAGTGCTGTATCCTCTTCAATAATAGATATTTCCATTTTTTAACACATTCACATTTAGCAGTGAAGGTTTGATCAGTGATTTGGGAGAAAAGTAATATAAGACCAAAATATTCCCATTGATGTAAATCGTTAATCGCTCTTTGCTCGTTCTATTTTGAGATATATTATCTAATCCACATTCAGTCCACTTAATATATGCTGTTTTTCTTTCACACCATTTCAGATTATTACTAAAACCATTGTACAGTAACCACAATTCATTAGATATATTTAGTTAACATCATGTTAATAAAATATAAACAAATTTGTAACACTTAGCTTTCATAAAATTACATGCAGCTAGTTTAGTGAAATCAATTTGCCATAAACTCATACTGAATCTAGTATCATTAGTATTTGTGTACACTCTTCACTTTGTATGAAAATGACCGCAATCATCATGATCATTAAATTCACTTGTATCTAGTTTCATCTTTCATGCAGTGCTCTGTAAATAACCAGTGATATTTAACCACCCTGATATCTGCTGGAAGTAAATCAAAATGGGGCACAAAAACCTAGGAGATTTCTGGAGGCCACTGATAGCAGCTTTGTGATACAGGACGTAGGTGACAGAGCAGTCAACATAGGTGATGGAGGAGAGAAGGTGCTCTGCTGGGCCTGATAGTTTGGGAGAAGGAAGGGCTGTTTGCAGGTGTGAAACTCTAGGCCAACTTTGGTGCAGTGGTATACTTCAAGACCCTAAGAGGAAGGAGCAAGGAAAAATGAAGGACCACAGCCATGGATTTTAGGAGAGCAGACCTTAACTTAATCTGTTAGAATTAGCTTTCTTTTTTTCATAATTACAGTCAGTTTTATCACTTTCACAGTATTACCAGCATATCAATATATAGATAGTAATCCATATATACATAATATGAAAACATACTTTTTTGTTCTCTGCCTAAACAATATACATAACATTGAATGTGAAAAGTAGATTCAGAATCTCCAGCTGTCAATAAAATTGTCTGGATGTCAAACACTGAATGTATTCCTGTCAGAAATATTTATCTTAGACTCAAATCTTTCTAGCCTACAAAACCTTCAGGAGAAGGAAACCCTGAATCTTCTCAGAACATCTTAAGAAGATTCAAGACTGGATAATGTTTAGGTCAATTATTTATGGTTTGTTTCACAAAAAAATAATTTCTTTTCTCTCTCTCTCCCTTCCTACTTCTCTTTTCCTTGCATTCTAATCTTTGATATTAGAGGTGTGTAATCCATTTTCTCACCTTTTTGTCTTTAAGCGTTACCTGTAGCCAGTCTGACACCCACTGAACTTCCTCAGTTCACTTTACAAAGGTATTTTTAGCATCATGCATATACAGCCTGAAATGCATGGAAGGACTGTGAAATACAATCCTGGATGCCACTTCCTTCAGGCTCCATGTTGTGTAAGGAGTCCAAATTTATAACAGCTTCAGCCTGCATCTCTTATTCTGCTTCTAATGTGTTTCTCTTCTTAACAAATCATCATAGGAACATTGCAGTCTGTCTTGGGAACATGACAACTGAAGAGGTGATGAGAGAGCTGGTGATGGAAAATAATGCTTGGACAATGGTAGACCACATCTGGAAATACTAACAAAGCAAAATAAAACAAAACCAAACATAACACTCAACAGTCCTTAAACCACTTGGAATCTGAATCTATAAAGTTGTAAAACTATTAAAGCACTGTATTAACCCACCAGGTGCAAACAGTTCTTCATCTGGCAACACCATCAAACCCGTAACTCTCCAATTTAGCAACAAGAGTGTTACAGGGGGAACCTTATCAAAATCTTTGCAGAAGTACAGGTAGATCAGTCACTCTACCCTTGCCCAGTGATGCAGTCATTCCGTCGTAGAAGGCCACTAGATTAGTCAGGCAAAATTGGCCTGTAGTGAAGCCAAGTAGGCTGTCTCTAATGCCTTTACTTAAAATTTGGACAGAACTGCCTATCAAAAATATTGTCAGGCAAACTGAGCATAATTAAATACTGTTAGTAAGCTAACTAGCAATGTATTGAGTTTAATGCAATGTTTTGTTGACTTCCATGTGTTAATATATTTAGTTGAATTTTCACATAGATGGAACTTAGAAATAAAGGACACAACTTTCATATGGCATTGCTTGTTTCAGAAGTTTTAGTAATTTAGGGAAAAATCTTTATTTTGCTACACCTTTATTTCCACAAGCAAGTAAAATACATTCACACAGTCCCATTTTTCATTTCAATGTCACAAGTCTTCATAGAATTGGTGTTATGTATAACAGCAGATCAGGCTCAACTCTCACCTAGATTATCACAAATTTGAAAACATAGACTATTACATGTTAATTATCTCCATTAATTGTGCGTTTACATTTAGCACATATACATGTAGGTTGTGCGTATACATTTAGAATTTGAGCCAAAGGATAAAAGATGAAATGTTAACTATTGACTCAGTGGGCTGTTCATCAGTGGTTTTAATTCACCATGTTCAAAAATATAAAGTTATATGAGAAAGATATATTCTCTCTTGACGACTACAATGTACATAGTCTGATGGACACTAAAGATGCCTACAACTGCAGAAGGTTGGTGGAATTCACTGTGGATTCTTCCTTGTTTCAATATGGAAAGGGAAACTGTCAGCTATATTCAACCCAATAGCATATACTTGATTGCCCATCATATGCATGATTTCTATCTTGGACATCAAGAGCAACTGGTGGTGCATTTCTGATTAAATAAATCAAGCCATTCTAAAAGCAGAAAAATAATTATGAAAGAATGGAGGATTCTGCAATGTAGAGACATTGGTAGTGCCTTTGTTCTCAATTTGTTCCCTACTTACTCAGATTTTATGATTATTTTAGTAATTTTGACAATCAACTACTTCCAAGGATCAGAACATATGAGGGCCATGAAAACTAGAAGCAAACTAGAGTGTATAATCAAAAACAATGCAGGCTTCAAGAAATCCACATTGTGCTCATAATAACCAGTGATTAATATAAATTTTAAATAATAATTACTTATCAATGTGCCATTAATATGCTAGGAACTTTTGCTGATCTGTAAACTCCTATCAGTACAATGCCTGAAATTATATGCGTATTATATATTATTAATATATTTTTTTATCAATTAAATTAGAAAGTTACGAAATGCATCTGCATCTTTGAAGTGCTCACAGTTCTAAGGGCCACATTACAAATATATACATTATTCCTTTCGCTTCCAAACACACATTTTTTAATAAAAGTCTGCACAGTCATTAATCTGTAATTTTCTCCTCTAACTTATGCTTTGGTATTAGAGAGTCTGATAAAAATATGTACTTTGTGCTTCAATTCTAAAGGAAACTACTGCTGAAGGAAGCAGATCTCACAGAAACTCCCACACAGAAGCTGCATCGCAACTGCGTAGAGTATGTCCTGTAAAAATGAACCCCAAAGACCGGAGGACCTGCTGTCCAGTGTGCTCTTGGGCACTTTCAGGATATTTTTACATCATAAGAAGAGATGGCTACCGGGAAAAGAGCCTAAAACAAAAGGCTTGGAAAGTAAGCAACTTTAGCTTAAAACATTTTCCTGCTGATCCACAAGGCAAAATACCATGTATCCAAGGGCAGAAAAAAGTCAAGTGTAACAGGAAAAAAACATTCATTGAGAAAAAAATCAGCATTCAGTTTTTCCCATGTCTAACACTCATAATTTTTTTCTATAAGTGGAGGTCCATCCAGAGTTTTGAATAATTATGTTAAGCTCCAGCCAGCTACTCATTAGCATAGTTTAATATAAACACATAAAAGTATTCCATCTCCAGCATATACTGAGTTTAGGCAGAGAAAAATAGTGGACATGCGCTCCTCAGAAATTAGACTACCAGGGCTGCCCTGTACTGTGGCTTCTTACCAGGATGTTGGTTAAGTCATAATGCAATCCTCATCAACAATGAAAGAAAACAAAAGTCCTCTTGATGTATCTCTGAACTCGCCTGGTTTAATGTACCCATTGAATGCAGGACATTTTGCCTTCAACAAAATCCAGAGTTCATTGATCAGTCTTGTAACACCTAAGCTGAATTACTTGCTCAGCAATCTGTTCTCATGGAGACAAATTCTCCTAAATGCACCATACTAGAAAAATCAAAAGTAATGCAATTGCGCATTGATTTTATTTTATCTATGCAGACACCAGGCAAAAATTTGAGAAAGATCTTGGTGTAAATGAAGAAAAAAATAAGAATCAAGTGTGTCAGTTTTATCTTTATTTTAACCAAGTAAATTTCTTCATTATATTTATTCATTCACAATCCTCGTTAGCTCTCATTGTTGAAATACCTATGTTATTTTTAAAATAAAAAATAGAACAGAGAAGAATTTTCAGTTACTTAAATAATCAAAGTGATATGTCGGGATTGCGGGACGGATGATTCAAAGATGTCACAGAGAGTTCATTGCTCGATCAGTCTCATTTTTATTTTTAAAATGATGGAGCCAGAGGGATGCTGTGACCAGCATCCCAGTTACAGAGGTAGCAGCAGTTACAATAGCAGCATCAGTGATGGCAGCTGCAACAGGTGCAGAAGCCAGAGCCGAAGCAGGCAAAGCAGGCTAAGCAAGCAGGCAGGCAGGCAAGCAAGCAGGCTAAGCAGGCAGCAAGCTAGCTACCTATTGTTACAAGACCATATATATTTTTCTAAGCCAATAAGCAAACGCCACAAAGGCTGGTTAGCACATTTCTACCAATCATAACCGTCATGATTTCTCCGCAATGCGTACTTTTTTGACCAATCATCAAGTTGCTGATAAGGCCTACTGCACAAACTAATATTGTTACATTTTATTTTTTTTAATAAACTTTACCACAATATTTATTGCTAACTTCTAAATACTTAACTTTTCTACTTATCAATACTTAACTATGCATAAAACGTGTTTCTACTTATCATAATATATGTTTCTTCTCACTAAAATATATTTCTATTTGTAAAAAGCATATTTCTTCTAAAAAGCGTAATTCCTTCAAAACTACAAAGCTGCTTTCTTTGCAATAAATTGTGAAGGCTTATTGTTTTAACTCAGGAAGCCTCCTCCAAGGTCTCAGGTCAAAACAAGTATCCATTTCTATCTGGTCAAGCGCAAAGCTCTGCATGTTCTCTGTCAGCATTTGTAAATCATCTGTAGCTCCGTTATCTGTAACTTCATTTCCCACAGTGATAATCTTTTCAGAATTAACATATTTGAATGGAAAAAACTTTTTAGAAACATTTCTACAAGTGTACTACATCTGTTGAAAAACTGGTTCTCAACCTGGCCTGGATGCACTACAGATCACACAAAAGCTCAGGGTTTCTGCTTGTTTATTTGGGGGTTTTGGGGAGGGTTTTCTAGTGAAGGAGAGGAAAAATGTAAATGAGGTTATTAGTAGAGAAATATCACACCACTGCCTTTATATTTAAGGAAAAAGTTAGCTAATTCTGGAAAATTTCCATCTAAACAAGGACTTTTATAAGCAGAACCATGACCACATGCCATTTATATCAAGGAGCCAGGGCAAAGTAAAAAGCTGCCTTAATATCCTTGAGATTTGTACAATTTTCTGTTTAACTTTCTGTTTGAGACTGTAGAGTAGGGAAAGGACTCTGAAACAGCCCTTGACCAAAGACCTATGGGAATATGTAGAGTAAATGCCCAGCACCAATATTCTCTTCTTCTATACCCTGTTTTCTTTCACTAGCAACAATAGAATGTACCATGAAGTGGTATTGTCAGATTTCCTTCTCACTCTGATTTGGGTTTTGGTTTTTGTCCTATCCATTTTTATCTTCCTATATTAGCCACAGAAAAAGGGCAAAGGAAGGAAAACACTAAGGTAAGGTAAAAGAAAAAAAAAATATATTATTGTCTTTTTCTATATTTGGTAGAAAAAAGATTAATTTTCATCCAAAAATTAAAAATTAAAAATATTTTAATACCTCCATAAGCTCAGCCTGGAATATTCTGACATCTGCTGAACTGGCCTCTGCAGTACCAGCATAGTAGTTGCATCACAGAGAATAGGCATGGAGGAGACACAGCTGCAAAGTTTATATGTATGTGCTGGAGAAAATTCTTGCTGCTTGCAAAAAGACGTTTGAGTGACACGTCCATTCGTGACTTGGACTTGCAGAATGTTGGAGGCCTTGTCTGGGACAGACAGATGTTATGAAAAGCAAAAAATGAAAAAAAAGTATAATTTCTATTTCTTCTTTTTCCATTTCTCTCAAACTCATAGTAAAGCTCTCTTTTATAAAGGGCAGTGACTCTTTTCTGTACCAAATGCTTAAAGCCAGTGTTAAACCCACTTGTGGTAATAAAGAAAATGTTCAGCATCTGACGGTGAAACAGAAGCAGAATTGTCTCAGACTTTGCAATTACTGACATAGACATAAGAATTACATGTGAAAATGATCCAAGAGACAGAACTGCTGCACTATGGAGGCCTTCCTTTCCTTGTGGTACAGATCAGTAAACCAGACTATCGCTCAGGTAGGTAGGCCCAGCAGCACAGAAGAAAGTGCATGTATCTCCACCCATTAAAATATACTTCCAACATTCAAATTTCTTAAGCAAGGTTTCACTTCAAGTGATTCTTCAGTCAAAGTTAGGAATGATTGGCATCTTTCCATAAAAACATTAATACATTAACCTTGTGAACTGTTGAACCAATGAACAAGACTGATTGAATTAAAAATGGACAATTCACTTAGGATGTGGAGGAAATGGATGCATTGATGCAAGGTTTATGCTCAGAAGTTAACTGAATAAGCAACTGGCATTTGATAAGTATAAATTTACCCATAATTTGGTGAGCCAAATAAGAACCCCAGCTTTGACTAAGTCACTGTCTTTATTCTGAGTTGAACTTTCCACATTGCTAACTTTGAAGAATGAAGCAGCAGAACAAAGTTAGAAATAATGTTTAAAATACTGAATCAATTTGTTTCAGAAAACCAGAAATATTCATACTTTACTAAGCAATTTTCACACTCCCTATCCAAGTTCTTCTTCCTTCATGGATCTAAAGAGG
Source organism: Machaerirhynchus nigripectus (assembly GCA_013397975.1). Taxonomy (NCBI): domain Eukaryota; kingdom Metazoa; phylum Chordata; class Aves; order Passeriformes; family Dicruridae; genus Machaerirhynchus; species Machaerirhynchus nigripectus. The sequence goes on from VZRQ01000595.1 coordinate 531,010, forward strand.
TGACTAGTCAGGGAGCGGTAGGCTTAAGCAGTGATGAGTATCATCCTGCATGTTCTTCAGCCACCACAGGTTTGACATCCTCCCTGCACATCAGACCTGCTTCAGTGAGTTTCTAGAACTTGGCTGCCCATTGACTCAATTTGGATCCTCCAAGCAGAATGTATTTAAATAAACCTTCTCTCTGGTATTGCTAATATGTACTTAATTAAACAGGATGAGCCATGTGTTTAATCAGGAAAATAATTATTTGATTCACAGGCTAGGAGAAATTAAACAGGGCAAATATTCTTAAGGGGAATCATTTCTACCTATACAGATTTTGTGAAACCCTTGAAAGATACCCGAGTCCTCATAATATTTCTCTCACTTGTATGCAAAAAAATTATCAAATAATCTGAAAAAAAATCGCGTCCTCTTTCTGTATACAGAAATTATTTTTAAAAGTAAATATTAATTTCATCTTCATGTAAAAAAAACCAAAGCAAACCCACAATCTACTTAGGTTATCCCCTTAGCCTTTAGATAGATCTAAAACACAATGCCTTTACCCTACAGATTCACCAGACCTTACTACAATGCCAAAAATAGGTATACCAGCAGCATTTGATTAATATTAGTCTCCTCAAAAGCTGGCAAAATAAAGTTCTGGAAATTCTGCAGTAAAAATGCAACAGAACTCTTGTCTTGATCCAGTGCAATTAATTTGAGTTAGAAGCAGAAATACAGGTCTTTGGCATAGACTGTCAACTTTAAGCCAAATATCAAAAGCAGTACAATCATAAGCAGATTGAAAGTTCCTCCATGAAACAGCAAGACCTTTTATTTTCTTTTCAAGAAGCATATTTGGATTTGTAATACTGAATTTCAGAATCCTTGCAAGGATGAATACACAATTTATAAACATTTTCGTAAACCAAGATACTGTTAATTACAGTTGGTCGGAAGTAAAGGAGGGTTCCAGATAACAGCTTTCTAATATGACTAATGCTAAAATAAAACCAAATGTTTAAGGAATGGACTGATTTTCTACATCAAATGGGATTAATCATGAAAGAAAACAGTGAGCCCATCCTCAAATATTAATGATTGGAGGCTGATAATTCTACGTTAATAGAAACCAATATCTGTTATGAAAGCTATTATACCATTAACCCCAGCTCTTTCAGACAGTGTTACAATGATTTTACCTTGGAGGATGCTTTCCTGATGCTCCCTGTTCAGAGAAAGTTGTCTCACTACATCCTTGATGGTAACAGCTGAAAATAATATAGATCATGGCATTATACCACTTCTCCAAGCAACAGCCAGTGAGTGTGGAAGGCAAGGTATGATTTAAAGGAATTTTAATGATGCTGACAAGAGGTAAAAAAGACCATTGCCCATCACTTTTGCCATCGCAGTTGGAAGTAATGGTTATAGTTTTGTGTCTCCACATGTAAAAGAAGACATTTTACCCCACACAGGTGTATTTAATCAACAGAGCCATGATTTTATTTCAGTATCAAGCTATGAGAGATGTTTAGGATGTGAAATAGTTTCCAATTAGATGCAGGTCTATTTTGCTTAACTTTGGTCATGATTTTGCTTAGAACAAGGATTTTAAGAACTTTTCATGTATCAAGACTGTAGTAATAATTTTTTATGTCACAGAAATGCTCAATAATATTCATGAATGTTTAGTGCATTTGTCAGTCTGACACAACCAGCAACTTAGAATGAAAATAATCAAATCCATAAAACAACATCTTTCCACATTTCATGTGGACACAAATAATGGAATCAGCTAATGCTGAGAGATAGAAGGTCAGCAACATCATTAATTTAAGCTTATCTGCAATGAAGGAATAAAATAACAGATATATTTGTAAAGCAATATCAGTTTAAAACTCTTCTAATTACATTGCCAATAAAGCAGGGCAATGGTGAGGAAAAATATGTATTTCTGAAGTGGTACATCATTATGGCAGGCATGTTTTGCACTGGTACAAACTGTTCTCCACATAGTAAAATATAGCTTTATCTTCTTCGGTGAGAAATACTTGAAGTAATTGCAAACAGTTGAGATTGAGGTCACATAAATCTCCTTGACTGAATGAGGGGAGCTCTGAATGTCAGGGATAGATTATTTACGTTCAGAAAGGCCCAACAGAGCCTTGCTTAAGATATCAGCAGAAACAGGAGCAGCCCCAAGGTCCACTGCAGTAGAGTTCCCCAAAAAGTAACATTACTGTGCATTGGGCCCACTACTTAACACAATTTCTCCAGAATGTAAGGTTACTGTGCATTGAGCCAAATACCTTATTTCTCATTTTAATTACTGACATTGAAAACATGCAAGTTGAACTTTAATTAACATTAATTCTGCATCAAATACCAATAGGGCTTATCAGTAATAAACAGCAATCAGCAATAAATGAGATTACTTTAGCTGCACATTCTGCCAGCAATGAGAATTTTAGGTGCACAACGAATGACTTAAAATATAAATACCATCCAAGACTGCAATTAAACATATTCTACTGTTATTCTGTCAAATTACTTGCTAAAATCTTGTATGTATTATGTTGTAGAGGTGCTACAGAGGAGATAGAGAAATTTGAACCGTAAGATACCATCTCATTTTCATTGTGCAAAATTATGCTAATTACTTTTTAATTTGGCTTTTTTTACTGCAGCCAATGTATCACTTTTTCTGTTGTCTGGCCTAATTGTTGTTGTTGTTGTTATTATCCTACACATACAAGCCCTTTTGTTTTTAAAAGACCAAGAAAACAAAAGTAAAATTTTTTCAGCAATGTTATTTAAGGGAACACAGAGTTTGCATAGAAATAGTTATGTTAAATCTCAGAAAGAGATAACATCTGTATCTCTTTTTATAAAATCTACTAGTCTACTTTTTATAAGATCTACTAGTCCCGAATCTTCAAAGTCTCAGAGTCCTCTGCAAACATTTTAAGAGTTTCTCTTCTGCACTGCTACAACTCATGTGGATTTTAAAAACCAATAAGGATACCCTCCACTTTTGTCCTAGATTATCTTGCTTTTCTGCACTTGCTTTTCTGCTTTTCTTTTGTAGTAGATTTTGGTGCTTATAAAGTCCATGTTAAAACTTCAGGGTGTTCTTCTCTATGACTGCATCTGTCAGACAAGACCCTCAAGTAAAGCAGTAGCAGACTACATTTTTGCCAGGATCATGTAAGATAAGAATTTATTGTTAGTCCACTTAATGTTTTAGCCATCCAATCAAGCAATTATTTCATTAATGAAAACCTCTTTAATGATATCATTCAACTGTTATTCTTCCCAAATATTATGCTCACTCTGGATCCTGAGGTGGGCAGTTTTGTTCTTCCTCAAGAACAGTGGAGGGTCAGTTATCAGTGTCCTAAGGTCTGAACTGGGAAGTGTTTGGTCATGGTGATAATGATGGGGTGATTTTCTCCTCAGTCTCAGTGACCACTTAGGTAATTTTTACATGTGTACTTATCACAGCTTGCTTCCTCCTCCGTGGTTCCCAGCTACAGCTTGCACGACACTCCCTCAGTCCCAGTTGTCTGGGGTTGGATGCACCATACCAAACTTTAAAATACATGAGGCTCCTGAAACTTGCGCTAAACCACGTGAGGCTGTGGTCACCCTACCACCATGATATCAGTAAAAAAACAAATCAGCTCTGGCTGGGGCAAACTTACACAAGTTCTGAGATCCTGCACTCTCACAGCAATACAAGGTAGATGGCTTTATTTTAGTAAGGGCAGAACTATATTAGTCAGTCTACAGTTGTGAATGCCCTCCTGCCCAGCACTGCCCAGTGGAAAACAATCCATTTATATACCACGTGGGGATGCCTCAGTAGTGCACAAAGACTGATGTTGCTTGAGGAAGAGCAGTGTTCTTCCCCTGTGTATAATTCAAAGTTAAATTAATTTAGCAATCCTAAAATTTACCTTGCAAAGGATATTTCACACACCACACAGTTCAAGACTTCATTACTTAAAAATGTCAGGAAAAGTCATTAATTCTCTCATGCCCAAAAGATAAAAACTAAAACTGGTGACATTATGAGAACCTCCCTTGTGAAATTTATATAATTATGAGATTTAACCTTGCATTCTCCTCAGACCACTTGACATCACAAGGATGAGGAAAGGATAAAATCAAAAGAAAAATGTGTTTCTGTAAATAAATGTTAACCCCCAAAGTGGCTTCCACTATAACAGAAAAATACAAACAGGGCAGGTAACAGATGGTTTATTCTGCCCTTGAAGAAAAAGTCAGTAAATAAATTTATGCAGTGCTGAAATTTTTAGAGGCAAAGGTCAGTATCATTGTAAATGCAAACAGTTATACAGAATTTTACACTGAGTATTTATTATTCTCAGAAAGTTATCTTTATAAATATTTTTCTGTTAATGCACAGCTTGCATTTATTCTTCTAATGTTGCATGGAAAAATACATTAAAGGACAAAACAATTTTTTTTTATGCACAAAGGATTTATATAATACTTTCCATAACTTAGGCAAAACTATTTCAAAGTCACATTCCTGTTTGTTTCTACTGCTATTTGCAAAGATAAGCATTTATGGTCCCCATTTTTTTAAATAGTCTAGCCAATGGGATAAAATGGCATTAAGTTGTTGCTTTGGGATGAATACAAGCCCTTGGAGAAGAGACTCAGCTTTTTGAAGTGGGATCCAAGATGCAAGAACACAACAATTTTGAAAACTGATGGAGTATTACAGTGCCTTTATTAAAGTCAGCCCTTCTATCTCTTAATTCTTAGGTGTGTTTAGTTTAAGGCATTAGCCATGTGAGGAAAAGGTTGAGATGAACCAATTTTTTTAAAATACTTTCAAAAATTATGTACAATATATTCACATGCCCCAAAAATTATGTTAATTGGACAACTAAGTTGCAATATTCCAGAAAGATATATGCTGCAAACAGCTTGTTTCCTTTCTACTTGATTGCTCAGAGTAGGGATCACTACTTTTTTCTGACTGCATTTCTACTGTTGCTGTCTCTTGCATTTATCAAAGTGAGCCAATGAGACTAATTTCCTCTTCATTTTTTTCTCATGTTCACCAAATTTTCCAATGGAATTCTGAAATTGTAAAGCATAAATAAATGCATTCACAAAATAAAAAGTTTATTCTGAGTTAAACTCTTCTATTTTTTACAGCAACTTTTATGACCTTCTCACACGTCAGAAATGCCTCTTAATAAATAATCAAGTATCACATCATTATCATGTCTTCATAAAGATTAAAAGGAAGAAATGCAGGATAGGAAAAAATTGTTTTTCTGAGAACTGACATTCTTACTAAGACAAATTTTAATATTAAAGAAGTGACTGATATGGGAAATTGAAATACAGTAAAAATATCTGCAAATCAAAAAGCGGTTGTCTGGTAAAATGGACAGAGACTTTAAGTCTGAAAAAGTTTTTGTAATTTCAAAGATATGCAAGGGAATGTGGGGAGCAGATTTTGAAAAATATTGTTAACAATTTTGACTTATCATAGGAGAGCTTAAAAATGATAAAAAGTTTTCAGCAGCTGTGCGATTTACTGTTTCTCTATTCATAGCTCATACATAGGTACAGAACTCAAGGATATCATCCTGAATCTTTTAGTTTATGTGAGCTTCAGTACTGAAATTCTAATGCACATAAGACTATCCTTATGAAATGGTGCCGTTCTCTGAAACAAAACTCATTTTAGAAGATGAACATGTAAAAAGATCACAAGCTAGCTAGTTTTTATCGACTAACATTGTAGATTTTATTTTTTTAAATATGTGATGCGATCTGATCTTATTTGCTCATGTACCTCTGCACGCTAAAATGAGATGCCAGGTGCACATCAGATGCCTAAAGTCCTAACCACGCCATTTTTTATGAAAAGCCACTGTTTGGTGTCTCAAGCAATTCCTATTTGCAGCAGTAATACAAAGAGATTTCCTGTATCTGAGGCCTAGTCTTTCCTTTCCAAGCTAAGCAAAATGGGGACATAAAAAATATTAAAAAATTGAACCTGTTCAACTCACTTGATAACACCTGATGAAATGAAAAATTTGGTTAAATGTAATGCAATTAGATTTCAGTAACAACATGAAAGTCAGAAAACCATAAAATCAGCATGCTACACTTACACATGTTCAGCTCTGAATAACCGGGAAATCTTAAAGTGCAATTAATTCTAGAGCAAAAACTCCTTGGTGAGTGGATGTGCATCTTAGGACACCACAGGGAACAATTCCTGTATCTAGTCTGTTTATAAAGTTGTTAGCCACCAAAACAACAATGAATTACTTACTGACTAATTTTGAAAATAACGCAAGCACAAAATACAGAAGAAAAGAGGTAACAAATAAAGAACGGTCTTTATTTTTCAGTCAGGCGGTTAAAACCAAACCTTGCGTGGGATCATGGCAAAGTTTAACATTAATGCAGGAAGTGCTTGCAGAATGAAGAATGCTGATAAATGGTGGCTCTGAAGATTTAAAACTCATGATACAGAAAGATCTTACTACTATTGTATCTGCTTTTAAGGTGAAAGTTACTAAAATGCTGCATCCAGCTTTAGTGTTCAAAACTGAAAAATAACTGGAGAATGACCAATGGACTAGAAAAGTGAGGTGAAATACTTCCATTCATTTGTTCTGCTGAAATAAAGAATTTTTGTTACTTTGTTTACAGTTTATTTATCAGAATGTGCATGTATATATGTCTATATAATGCATACTGAATTGAAACAACACTAAACTTACTGGTGATGACAGATGAAAATATTTTTATAACTATAAGAAGCAGTCATGTTGACAAAAACCAGTCAGTTATCTTGTTCCAGCTAATAATTAGGCAGACATATTAATTTCAATCTTTTTTTTTTAATGTAACAACAAAATAACAGATTATAGTCTCTTATTTTGTTTATTTGTGTTTACCAGCCTAAAGGATCCAAAATAAAATAAATATCTATGAAAAGACAATATCCCATAGACCTCCTGAAGTCTGCCACACTGATGTCATCCACAAATAAATAAATAAATAAATAAATAAATAAATATATTCTGAATTCTCATCTTTATTGCAAACACAAATTAATGTACCCATTTTTAAGATAAAACTAATTTTTAACAGCCTAGGAAAATACCATAGATAAAATTGATTCCCTATTGCCAAGAATTTTAAAGTAAATACTAAATATTTTTCAGAAGGATATTTCTATTCAAGACTCAGGTCCCAGACTTAAAAAATGAATTTATTCATAAAAGCCTTACACCTTTCAAAAAGTGAGAGTAGGTCATGGTGCTTCTTCCTTTAACTTAAAAAGGAATTTTTAAAAAAAGTTAAAGAAAAATGAACCAGTTAGGTTAGTACAGAATTTTTCCTTCACTTTCCTTCATATTTTTTCACCGTACCATGAAAGGAGAGAGGTCATGTAATATCAATTAGGAGTATAATGACCCACCCTAAGGCAGTAAGAAAGGAGAAGAAAGGCAAGAAGGCACTGCCTCGTTTTGCCTTATGACATATAGATATTGGTTTTAGAGTTCCTTCTGCAAAGCTGACTTTGGAGTAAAATTTTGTTGTCTCTCTTTTCCCTGTGCAGTACAACTGAAAAGCCAAACAGATTAATTCTCTCTTTTCCTAACACTAGTGGTTCCTCAACCAGAGAGTGAATGAGCCCTTGCAGGTGAGTATCCTGAAACTGCCTTGCTTCTGCTACCAAACTGTTTAAAGATATCTCTGTGTCAGGCTGCTGCCTTTCGCACTACCCTTATGCAAAAACATATAGATGCCATAGGATCAAGAAAACACCTTAAACTAGCCATACTCTTTATACCTCTTCAATCCTCATTTTCAATTGCTGTTCAATTATTTTATGAAAAATTTCCAAGAATTTCATCTAACTATAAGATGCCCGTGAGAAAAGTTTTGGACAGATGGTTGAAGTTTAACATCATTAGAAGAAACTGAAAGACAAGACTTCCAAAGAAAACTGTTAGAAATAAAATATAATGTTGTAAATAAAAAAAACCCAAACGCTTCAATTTTTAAAAGAAAATCAACTGTCATCATAATAGTTTTTATTCTAAGCCTGAATACAACTTCCAAAAACTAAGGATTTGAAATTTCTTTTCTGTTTTGGTTTTTGAAATAATTTCTCATTTTCTTCCTACCAGCTGGCCTAATTAGTCAATATTCAGTGCCATAGATACATAATAAGAAAATTATGATTAGAATCTGAATTACTCTTTTCTTTGTTAATTATTATTCTTCAGCATTGAAAAACTTATTGCTTATTACTGTTGTGAAAACTGTAATGGATATTTAGCTATTTACTGGATTTCTATAATATTAAATTCAAAGATTTTCCCACCTTTCTCAAGGCAATGTGACTAACACAGCAGTCACCAACCTGTTGGTTCTAGTATTGAGAACTGTTCTTCAAGATCTTATATCACACCCAAAGAACTGCCAATATTCACGTCCTGCCCACTGAAGGTGGGGCAGCACCAAAAGAAAATGAGAGAAATGGTTTGAAAGAGAAGTAAGCAGATGATGTCATACAGGAATAGCAGCAGCAAACTTAGATGCCAAGTTTGTAGCCCTTCCATTTCTAAGAACTCATTTAGCTAAGCTAATTGTTGCTTCTTAATCAGCATGCCACACTTCATTTTACATCTGCAACTTCAGCCTTCTTTACAGGAGTCAAACACCAGTCCAGAACTAATTATTATTTATTCTTATTATATTCCTGCCTGCAGCTTCTGTCACAAGCTATGATGCCATTATAAGTAACCATTTCAAAGCACAGAGCATGATGGACTCCACCTAGAACTTCACAAAAAATTTACAAGTTTCACAAGCAGTTGATACAGCAGATGGATACAGACTGCCAGGAGACTGAATGGAAATAATGAGATGGTAATGATTAGTGCAATGGGGAGCAGTGTTGTAGAATTCATGGGTGCTTTTTAGGATAGGGAAATTTAAGAATAAATTTAAGGGAATCAGCTTTGTGGGTGCTTCTCTCCAAGTCCTATGAAAGGCAGCAGAGAGAAAAGCTAGTTAAAGACAATTATCTCTTGGTTAATAGGCCTGAGGTTGAGGGCTGATCAGAGGGGAGATTAAATAGTGAGGTAAAAGTAGGAGAATGACAAAGGAAATCTGCTATCCAAGGTTTCATGCAAAAGATTACAGGATAGGAGGGAATGACAAAATCAAAATAGAAAACAGGATAAAATATGTCAAGTCCTGAGACATGGAAGTACTGGAAATTAAGACACCAGTTGATCAGAGCTTTACCTGTAGAACTGTCAACTCAAGCATTAAAATTAAGACAGCCTCATCACAGCAAATGTGTGTGTAGAAGTCCGAGCAATCAGCTAAACACGTGCTTAATAGCATGGAGCCATAAAGGGAAGAATCTCAAAACCAGATTCACTACCCAAACTCACACCTTCAGCGCACCTCAGAATGCTGCCTAACACAGTCCTTTGCTCACACAAAGCAGGGCCTGCTTTATGAATTTCTGACATCACTTTTATCTGGTAACTTCTTGGATAGGGAATGGCGTAAAACTGACAGCCTGCCTGGTTGTCTTCTCACCTTTCGTAGGTGATGGGTTCCTCTTGACTACATTGATTTCTAAGGTCTATAAAGTATTCCTGGATTCCCCATCAAAAATTGATTGTATACTGTTCAGCAGTCGCACCTTAAAAATTATTTGGAGAAGGATCACAAAGAAATTTTCTAGAGTTACTACCACCTCCCAAGACTCATAAAACTGTCCAATGTCCATGCTTCTTCCCTTGCCCGCAGACTGACCCAAGGAGAAAAGAAATGCAATTACTGCCTTTAAAAAAAGCAATTTGTTATTATTTCTCTAAATTTTCCTGATTCTCTGAATTAAACATAGTTCAACCTGAAATATCCAGGGAACAATATCCTGATTTCTGGTAACAGTGGTTAAACTTTTGTATTATAGTTGAAGTGGTAACTGATGGTAGTGTATAGTGTACCCTGAGGCTGGTAGTTAAGAACTGAGTATACAGTAAATGCAGAGAGTAAATTCCAACGGTAGTTTAGAGTAGGCAACAAGGACTGTGTTGATTTGCAGCTGAAGAGTTTGGACTTCTGCCTTTGGACTGAAGACAGTTGCAAAAATCTCATGATTGCATAAATTTTTAGGAAGTTATTTAGGAAGATTGTCTCCAGCTGATATAATAGTTTGGCAATAAAGACACGATAGAAGGTTTTAGGAGTTTTAACAGCTAATGCAAAGCAGAACAGAAAAAGGCAGAATAATAACGTACATTTAAAAACCATTCTTGCCGAGTAAGGCAATGATTCTTCTGACATATCAAAGTGACAGAATTTCAGAAACATCTCTGTTTAGAAGTTTGGGCAGCATGCTTTGGAAAATAAAACTGGACCTTAGTTTTTAAGAGTGTCTTGCCTGATTAAAATAAAGGTTGTAACCCCTTACAGTGGAATTTGTTAGTATTTGTTTTGAAGAGAGAGAAGGGAACTTCTCCATGGTTTATAAGTAAGAGCTGGTTTAATTACTTGTGTAAGTGTTCTGTCCCTCTGAGGCAGTGAGAGCCACTCCAAACAAAGTAAGGAGAAACATTTCTGATGAGGGGACAGTGACAGTTCACCTTTAGCTGGAGCCAAAGCTTAGGATGCTTTGTCAGATATGTGAAACCACACACACACACAGATGCACACACAGTCTCCCGGGGTTCTGAAGTGGGCGTTGCAGCATGCACGGAGCCTGACATCAGTGTCTGCTCAGCAGCAGCATCTGCCATTGAACCAGACCAGTGAATCTAGATTTTCTGTTTCACTGAACATGTCTTCTTGTCTGTGATCTTACTTGCATCATATGTGGCTTTGTTTCAGGAGAATCGTGATAAAACAAAAGGATATAAAGTGCTGGCAGGTTCTCTGGGCTAATAATGATCCTATTATTACACGTAACACTAAACACATTGTAGCCTATACTGCTCTGCAAAAGGCTGTGCAATGCTCTTAATCTGTTCTATGCAGCAAATAATAAAGATAAATTAACTTCCACTGTCCTTATAATAAGATACAGTTTTATTAATGTCTCTCCATTAGTAAGTTATCAAATAGTAGTCATATTCATAGGCAAGTCACACAATTTACACATTCTGGTGGAATTTGTTCACCATGCGAATCCATACTTTTCTTCCAGCATAAGAAGCGGTGAATGGACAATGCAAGTGCATCAACTTCAAAAGAAAATTAAGGACTCTATCTAAAATTGGGTTTTTTGAAAAATTCTTAAGAAAACCAAAGATAAGTTACTTTCATATTCCAAATTTATGACCATCTGTCTTACAGAAAGTTGATGATGCTCTATAAATAAAATCTTCGGAACTTCTAAAACAGGTTTTTTTCTCTTCTTTGGGACATAGTTTCTGCTACTCATCACCACTAACTGCTGCCTGGATGCAATTTTCAGTGGTTAGAGTCTTTGAAGTTTTGGTTTTGTAACAGTTTTTATGAGGAAGTTAATCATGCCTTTGTTACTTTGGTTTGAAAACATTCAATTATCTTTCATTTTTTTCCTACTTATCCTTCTGTGGAGGTCTGAATACTTACTGACAGTGATATTGGCTGGGCAACAACAGTTGACAGGGTAAAGAGAAATTTTTTGTTTATTTACTGAAAGTTGCTGAAAGAGGATGAAAATTATTTCATTTCGATAAAAATGAGAAACAGCATTTCAAAAGCTTGTGGCTGCACTCTGAACTGCTGCAGTCACCTGTAGGAAGACTGATAGAAGAGGAAGGTAAAGAGCAAACACTGAGAGCAGCAGAACTAAAGGAGTTTTAGATTGAAGAGTGTGATTTCTGTTTGAGCAAGGAAAGTACAATGACAGTCAGTGAAAATCTTTCCCTTGCCATCTGCCACGTTGCTAACCCCTTGGCGTAGTACTTCACACTAGTCCTTTGACATTTGGCTCTTTTCCAAGGTTATGCTGTCATTCTTTCCTGAATCTGCATGAGTCTGCCAAGAGATCAGTTTTTATAAATATACAGTTTAAAGTAAGCACATGCCTGAAATGCAGTTAATATTTCAAGTGCAACTTAAGAGCTTGAAAAATCTCAGTCTCTATAAGTGCTTTGGAGGGACGATAATGAACTTGGCAGAGAGCAAAGATGATGCTCTTACTTGTACTGTCTTGCAGGTTCTTAGGGCTCCTAGGCATCAGGAAGCTCCATCCCTGCACAGGGATCCAGTATTCTATAATTTGGTGAGGAAAACGTTTGTGTGGCTTTTGATGAAGTTGTAGTTAATGGAAACAACTGGAAATAAAACAGTGAACAGGAAAGCTAGACTGGTAAGGGAGATGGACCAGGCCTCAGTCACACAAGACAGATACAGGGGAAACAGTTTGTAGGAAGAACAATCTAGTACAAGGAATATTAACTGTAAGGAAAAAAGGAAACCATTAAACAGCAGAACACATTCCCACAGGTAACAAAAGCAATTCATGATAGCTTCACATTTTCTGATTTCTGGTCAACTTTGCCCCGTTTTTATTCTTCTAACATGGGAATTTGAAAGATTCTTTATACAGTATTGGTACACAGGAAGTTCTGTAGAAATTGATCCTCTGACAAGTAGCTTGCAGCCTGGCTAAATATACTACTCCAGGATTCCTTCTACACTGCAGAAATTAGTCTGGCAATCCTATCTCCAATTTCTGTCCCCCATAATCTTTGTTCAAAACAATGCATTTTCCATTGAAGTTGAGCTTCTGATCTTTTAATAGCTGTTACATTAAAAAATAGTCGTAAGGTTATGCTATATGAATATTATACTGAAAACAGCTTATTTTGTTCCTATAACAATAGTTCAATCAGCTGCAGCATTGCTTCAACTGCATTATTGCCAAAAACCATAACCAGATGCTTATTAGAGCCTTCTATTCATGATCAGACTTAATTTGCATTGGTTCAGAAGCGCTTCTCTCTTACATAACATTACTTACACCATCAATATACGTGTGCTGAAACATCAGTTTTGAACAATATCAGTGTTTCATGTTGTTGGTCTAAAAAAAGGCCAAAAAAAAGTGAGTCTTCTATAACTAAATGATAGACAGACTCTTAAATTTTTCATGTTCCCAAGTGGCAGAGGTTGAAGTTTCAGGCTGTAGATGAAATATACATGATACCTTCCTCAGCTAATTATTTGTCAGTATATTAATAAATCACACCAGTCCCTGCAAGGCTATCTAAATTTAGAAGGTTCATGAGATGTAATGCATAATTAATACCCTTAGATTGGATGGCTTAAAGGCAAGTGATTTCCTGATCTCATATGAAGTAGAGAACATTTGTCATCATTGTCCAAGTCACGAATTGCCAGCATGCCTGCTTTTTCGGACTGTGTATAAATGTTTCTGTCATTTATTCTGGTTCATAAGGAAAAAACAGAAAACACATAACAAGCAGAGCTTGATTTTTTAAAACAGATGAATATGTGTTTATGAATGATAAAGGAATAAAATCCCATATGTGCATGTAAAGGTAATGAATTGGTGTTTGATCATAACCACCAATGGGAGATTTACCACTGATATCACAAGATGGTTGTCAGGTCACAAATATATGTGTGCAAATACCTGCATGCAAAATTCTCCAGTCATTTGGACATATGGCTTCATGTTCTCCAATCTCTTCTCAAAATGTTCGTCCATAGGCTTTTAGGAGGATGGTCCTCACAGCTTCCCACACTCCACCTTTCTTGCCCCTTTGCTCTATGGCTCTCCATAAGACCCTTTCCGTGGTCTCATTCTCCCTTCTTGCATGCTTTATTTCTGCATGTCTTCATTCAAGTGGGAGAAACCACAGTGTACATAATTCATTTTTCCCCAGATGCAAAGAAACTCAGTTCTTGAAGTTTGCTGAATCTTGCTAGAGTGATACACTCTACAATGACTTTTACATATTGGCAAGGTTTCTACAGGCAGGACTGCAGACAAATGTAAGATTGACAGGAGATAGTGTCTTTGTACATCTCTCCTCCACCTTCCTATCATCCACAAAGGCAGGCTTTATTTCTGACAAAAATTGCCAAAGAGTACAAATTAAGTTACAGAATCACACCTATTCACAGAATAAAGTTCTACAAGAATGCTTCTGCTTTGCTCTGTAGACATGAATTTTCCTGTCTGAATAAGGTATTACCCAACTAGGAAAGCATGTTTTCAATATCAGGCTATGAAAAGCGGAGCTCCTTCCTCTCCTTCAGACCTTCTCCAGTATCTTGCTTACCACTGTGGACAGCACAACCGTACAGTCTTTCCCACTGTGAAGAAAATAAGCAAACCCTCCACTGATGAGGTTACTTCTCCCCAGCTCTGTGACAAAATTTGTGCCATCATTTATGTGGTATTATTTACACTATTAACTTCTCAAAGCTCCATCAGGCAGATGGCTTAAAATCTTCTGAAATTCAGTGGTTAGAATAGAGTCTGTAACTCCAACTGCAACAAGGCTGCCCATTTTTATCCTGTCTCTTAAGTTACATGTGACTCACTCCACTCAGAAAAGGTAGAATGCAAGCAGAAAAAGTAGAGGACATCAAGAATCAGAGGTAGAAAATGAGGTTGTTAAATTTCTTATATAATAAAAGAAGAGAAAAAGTAACCATCTCCAGGTCAGGGAAAGGGAAAATAAAGACCCAGCTAATGGCTCCATAGTGACAAGTGCTGAAATACCAGCTTTTGAAATGGAGCTTCCTGTCAAGTTACCTAATTCCTTGACATATTTCCCAAAATCTTTCTTCTGCAATTGAATATGTCTTTGCAATTGCAACTTAGGCCACTTTTTGCCTGTGTGGACAGACACACAGGCAATATTGAATATAGACTCAGTAGCATTAGAGAGGAAGGCCACCTGGATAAAATCCTGTTTCAGTCAGGTGTGTAGCTTTAGTATGAATCTCATCTCTGACTTGACCTGATGTCCTGGTACCAGCTGGGATCGAATTAGTTTTCTTCTCCGTAGGTGGTGCAATGCTGTGTTTCAGATTTGGTATGATAGTGATATTGACAACACACTGCTGTTTTGGGTGTTGCTCAGTAGTGCTTACCCAAAGTCAAGGACTTTTCAGTGTCATGATCTGTCAGTGAAGAGGTTCGCAAGAAGCTAGGGGTGAGCAAACTGGGACAGCTGATCCAAACTGGCCAAGGGGATATTCCATGCCGTAGAATGTCATGCTCAGCATACGAACTGAGGGGAATTGGCCATGCGCCACTGGCAGCTGCTCAGGAACAGGCTGGGCATTGGTTGTTGTGTGGTGAACAATGGTATTGTGCATCACTGGTTTTCCTTGTTTTATTTCTCTTTCTCCTTCCTTTTCATTGTTATTATTATAATTAGTAGTATGATATTTTACCTTGTTTTGATTACAAAATTATTAGTATCTTAACCCAATGGCCTGTGGGGGAAGGAACTGGGGGGAGGCACAGCACTTAATTGCCAGCTGCAGTTAAGGCATGACAACTGATTTCCACAGCTATTTTCCTGGCTTTCACATACATAAATTTATTCCAAAAATATTCACAGATTAGCCTGATCAGAAAAAACTTGTTTCTGTGCTTTTTTTCACTGTGTCCTTATTTTCTACCTCAGCAAACACAATATATGGGTAAAAAAATCCCCAGATTTTGGGTAGGAAAAGATCCCTGTTTTCATGCTACCTCCTTGCTGTCTTTACTTTGAAAGATCTTTGCCATATATGTACAAAATGGCATCATTCTTTCAATCACCTCCCTTCTGACTTCTTCAGTACCTGTTTTATTCAGGACTTCAGGACTCTAGTGAAACTAATGATGGCTTCACTGTTGTCTCTTGCTCAGAAAGTGCTGCTTGCTAAGTGTAGAGGCGAAGACTACACAGGGAAACATTGACATGCTCTATCAAAGTCATTGTCTTCAGTATCTTTGCCTACTAACTTATCTTGACTTATTATGGGAGAAAAATATATCATCCTGCCTCTCTTTCATGTATGTCATAAAGATCCTTCTTTTTCTTTTATGCAACTGATGCTGGAACTAACTGTAAGAGGGTTTTCTGTTATTCAGTGCTGGTTTTCATCAGTATTTTCAGAAGACTCTTCTTCTATAATCTATAAGTCTAGAATTGATATTTTGCAAATAATATTTTCATCTCTTACTCCTTTTTTGTATTGGTATACCAAGTAGAATTATTAGTTTGTTGTTATATTTATTATATTTGATTAATGTTATTGTAACATAAAGAGCTGAATGTGCAAATCTAAGATAAATGCATTTGAATGGATTAGTTGATGCGTCTGCAATGATCTACTAAATGGTTATGTGATTTGTACAACCACCACACCCCAAATAAACATTGAATACCTTATTATTTTCAATAAATGCCTCTAAATCTGATCAGTATAGAAACAAAGGATAACTTATTAAAAGCTTAAGAATTATTTTTCCTTTTCTGGAAACAGCCATAAGTGTGAAAATTCTATAATGCCCTTGCTTTTTTGAATGAAGAATTTCCTGTTATAATTACAATAATCAGATAAAAACAATTACAGTAAGATCTGATAGATCTTGAACTTTACATATTTCCTTATAGCAAAGGGAAAAATTTTACTTATAGAATTTGCAAGTGGCTTCAAACGTGTTTTATAAAGTTATTTCATTTTTATAATTTAAAAGTTATAAAAATTTCTCTGCTCAAACAGGCCAGAAATGTTTTTCTTACTATATGGAGATTTTGTATAAATGCCATATCTCTTGCCCCAAATTGTTTTTGAACATAAAAGTGCTTGTACACTGATAAAATAGTAAAATTATTTCTTAAATAGTTCTCACATTTCCCAATATATTGAATTTAAATTTTATCTCTCTTCTGTGGTTTAACTCTGGAGATTTCACTATGGAACTACAGAAACATTAAGAAAGTAGATATTCAGTAATACTTTCAGAGACATATCTTTAGAGATATCAGCCCCATACACACAGAATGTCTTAAAATTACTAAAATTCTGTACCTGAAGGTGATGGACTAAGTTTTTTGATCTCTCCTCCTCTTTTTGGTTGAATGGTAAGATCAGACACTTCAAATGCTCCAGTTCAGACCCAGGGGAAAAATAGAATGCTTGTTCTGTTATGTACTTGAAAAGTGGAAGATTTATTTTAAGAGAGATTGATGGTTAACACAGTAAGGAAAGGGCAAGAATAATAACTAAAAAAATGTGAAGGAAAGGGTAATAGATTAAGATATTTTGTTTTACATTTTTGTGCTGAGGGAAAGCATGCCAGTCTTTTTAAATTGTTTGCCTGTCCTTGTGCTTTCATTTTGTCTTACTGCACTGCTTAGGATCATTCAGATCAGCACGAAAATGCATGTATTGTTTAACATCATCCATAGACTATTTTTACTATCCAGAACAGATCTCCAAAACAAGCAAGATGCTCAATCAAGGCAGACACAATGCATCATGGAAATGCAGTCTAGACAGTGAACAAGTTCATAGGAAAAAATAAGCTCATCTTTCATTCAAGCTTTGTAAACTCTCAATAACAATTGCTAACTCAAATTTGTTGTACTGCAGCTCCAACAAGGTAAAATAGCTTAAGTTAAAAAAAAAACAACAACTCTGAAATGAAA
Organism: Machaerirhynchus nigripectus; assembly: GCA_013397975.1. Taxonomy (NCBI): domain Eukaryota; kingdom Metazoa; phylum Chordata; class Aves; order Passeriformes; family Dicruridae; genus Machaerirhynchus; species Machaerirhynchus nigripectus. Next base: position 548,715 of record VZRQ01000595.1, read on the forward strand.
TACTTGCATAATTTTTCTCAATATCAAACTTGAAGGAAAACTGTCCTATAAAAAATATATTACCTTGTAAACACCTGTCCGTTTTGCTGAAAAATCAATCTGACAGAAAATTATAAAGAAGTCATAGAGGTTTTTTTAATCAAAAGACACCATTTTTTGTATTCACGTTGTGATAATAGTCACAGTCACACCATGAGGCAGGGTTTCTCCTAAGACAGATCACATCCTATGTATGGGCTAGCACTCCAGTCATGTAGTGGCTACACTCTGATCCAAGGTGGGGCCATACCAGCATAAGATTTCATATTATGAAATTTTGATTTTGACATACGCTAAATGGATATAATTTTGTTTTTCATGAAATACAGTTATTACACAGGAAAAGCATTAGGACCACTCATAGGCTGGAGAACACTTGCTTCCATTCTTCATGGGTAGAAACAGACAAATGTTAGTAACAAATAATCAAGTTTAATTAAATTTTTTAAGCACGTAACTCCAGTAAGAAAGGAGCTATGGACAGGGTGAGTACACTAAAGAACATTGCAAATTCATGAATTGTAAAGGGAATTCTATGTATTATCCCTCAAAGTCAAGGTCAGACAAAAAAATGCTTCCTGCAAAAACTGTTTATGGACTACAAAAATATTTTGAATATTTTTAAGAAGATTTAAAAAAATAAACCAAAGTGGAAGGATGTAGCAAAGTTATTTTGTATTATTTTAATGCCTCCTTTCATGGTATGATTATTTTGTGATCTGAGCTATCAATTTACTGAATGTTCAGACTTGAATATGGATTAAAGTATAATAAACTACTCAACACAAGCATCCTGTCTGAGGATCAGATTTGGATTTTGCATTCAGGACTGTGCAGCATAATGAGAGACAGAGGTTCCTCCTCTGACGTGTTCCAGTTCTACCATCCTGCATCATATTGCTCAATTTCATCCATGGCTGAGAAAGGAAGGTAGTTACAAGTGCTTCACAATGACAATCATTTGGTATATTCTAAGTTGCACTTGTGATAAAAATGATTATTTACTTTTCTTTAGGTCACTCCATAACTTTCTGACAGTGAAATCTTATACTGGGTTTTACATACAACAGCTAAGCCACTCAGGGAAATACAATACAACACCTGTGATTTAATAGTTGTAAAATTTTTGCATTAAAGATACAATTTTTTTTAATTCAATTTATTGTTGAATGTGTGTGTGCTTTCTTTTCCTTATTATTTTTTATCTTGTTTGATTTATAGTTTCAGACCCATAATCAATAGCGAGTGCCTGCCCGGAAAAGAAGTCCTGTCATTGTTAGAATTTTTGGAGGAACAAAAGACTCTCTCACACAAATATTTTATGTAGATTTGTCTTGCTTTTGCTAATCTGAAATCAATAACCTATTTGAACCTGGAGCCAAAATAAGGATGTACTCCCTAAGAGCGAGAATGGTGGCCCTCACCACACTAAACACAATTTGTGTGTTTCCTGAGAAAACAGGAGGGAGACACAGGAGCCCCTCACAGCTCTTACCCACACAGGCAGCTAACAGGGAATCTGTGAGGAAATACAGGTACCTATGAATGCAGTTCACAGGCTCCTGGGAAGGCCCCACACATGGACTCTCTGCACTCAGCTCTTTGTGGGGATGGCCACACCACTGGCTGCTACGCACCGTGTTGGTGAGAAAATCAAAGCTCATGCTTTCAAAAAAAGCCTTTACTTTGTCAGACAATTGGGAACTTGTCAGCAAAAGCAAGTCAAAACAAATGAGCTGGTTCCAGGTGGCCTCGTGCCATTTCCAGGCACAAGGAACTTTCCCAGATATCTGGACTTATATAGCTAAAAATGATAACCACAATGACAGCATTACTGTAACTAGGCTTTTCTGCATCCGCATATTTATTGTAACTGTTGGGTCAAATACACTAAAAAATTGATTTCTAAATGCCCTCAAGTGATACCAGGCAAGTTTCCTCATTTTGCTGGGAGAGGGAGAGGTACAACAGGGAACTTGCTTCATTTCATACAGTAGCATGGCCAGATATATAAGCCAGAAGCCTCACTGCTTATCTGCCAGTCTGAAATGAGGATTTGAAAATTTTCTATCATGTTAATGACAACTAACATAGCAGCTTTTCATCCTTATCAGAGTGACTCCAGATGAAACTATCCCACATAAACAACAGTGCTTGCTTAATAAACAAGAAAATGCTGTGCTTGCCTACATTTTCTCTTTCTCTATATTCTTAAAACCTTGTCAGAAGCCATACAAATTTTTCTCAAATAAATACATAGGGCTAGACAATTGTCTCCCCAACAATGAAACCAAGAAATAAAATAGTAGGGAAATGCTCTACAAAATATTTCAATTATAACAGTTTAAGAATTTAAGATAATCAAGCTTTTCATTATTGCTGGCTCTAAGCAAAACTGTTTTTCATTCATAGTTTGCTATTCTAAAAACCTGCTAATAAAACTGATGCCTTAGGACATACCAGAGCTAGCTCCAGCTGGGAAGCAACATAGTCAGTTTAATCCAGTACGGAAGCTGAGATTTCAGCTGACTTGGAACACAAACAGATAAACCTTACACCTGATTAGGATGTGGGTCATATCTGTATGAAGTGCCATGTAAGTTTGTCATCCTAGAATATGTGATATAGACATATTCTTCCTGAGGTGTATAGTCCATCCTCTTACATCTTTTCTCAGACTTCTAATTCTTCCTAAGCTCTCTAATCTTCCTCCCTGTTCCTTTCTAAATTCCCCCAAGGAAATGCTACATATGGTACATTATTTCTTTCTTATCACATCACAGAATTTATTTTATCCACACTTTCCCATCTAGCATTCTTTGCTTAGGCTGAAAATCCTGTGCCCATCCTGCCAACTGCAGCCTTGAAACACACGGCTGCTTGCACATGCCTGCAATGAGGCAGGAGGAAGCTATAAACAAAGAGGTTCATATTCAGACAACTTCAACAAATAAACCAGATATACAGAGACCAAAATTACACAGGCAAGTATTTCATGGGGCATAAATCTGTGCCCACACAATAAAAGTTAAGGTTGAGTGCTCTTTAAAAATTTATTTGGAATAAATCTGAAAGCTGGAAAACAGTAAGTGAATCCTTAATGTGTCATTAGAAATAAAGACTTTAAAACTTACAAAAATATATACTGTTATCAGGAGCACTCAACATAGCCAGTTTAATGAATTTAGAGCTGTATCTTCATACTGTCTTCCTTTTTGACCATCTGTGCTTGCACAAATCTTTCCTGTAGGATTGCAAAATACACTGTCATTCTGGGAAATGATAAGTGTCATTAATGCTTAGCCCACCCAGGTATTATGTGTGCATAAATCCTAGAAATAGGTTTTCCCCTCTCATGGATTTAAGTACCATGTCTATTCTGCGTACAGGAGTAGAGATACTGATCACTGCTGTAATTGGAGTCCCTAAAAGTGTAGCAAACTGGTATAGAAGAACTTATTAAAATAAATAATACTGTCCACATTAACAAATTCTAGTGTTAATGTCTGTGTCTGTTTGAGTTTGGATTTGGGTTTTGGGGTTTTCTTGTATTTTCTAAATTATAAGTTATAGACACTCATTTTTAACATACATTTTTAATTAGCTGTTATACTTGACCATATTTGCAGACAGCTCTGCTACCAGAGCATGCAGGAACCGAATTCTCTCTATATCCATATTAAATAGTTGTGTACTTCTATATTGCAAAACCATGATTGGAATAACAAATTTCAATTGCAGCCATATTTTGAACAAGATATCATCTGTTTTTTCAGATGAGCTGTTATTTCTCATAGTTTAATTTCCTGTAGTGATACTTAATCTAACCCAAGTACTATAAAAGTAGCTTTTTTGATGGATACCCACTAGTAATTGAAATAGCAACCATTTAGTTTAAAAATGAGAATTTTAAGTTCATTATCTGTCCCCTGCAGAATATGCATGGATAATTTAGTCCTATCCATAATTCACTCCTTGAACTCTCATTTGTACTGTGAGAACCATATGGCCTGGTTTTATTTAGATTTTGATACAAAATAACTAATTTCTGGCACAATCAGTTATAGCCTCTCTAGAAATTAGATCCTCCTCCCTTTTCTTCCCGTGTGACTTCATTTGTGCATGGGAAAAATTATTGTTCAGATCAATATTTGCTGAGTGGCATTTCTGTCTTGTTCAGTTCTCATTTTGAAGCTAAGCCGCTTACAGAATTTTTGTTGTTAAAAAACACATTTAATGATCCTAATGATGTTAATCCATGTGTACAAGAATAGATGGATATAGAAGTATCTGCCTATAGAATTTAATAGCTTTCAGTAAGATTAGGTCCACTGACTTTATGGATACCAAAGAAGATTACAAGATCCACTGAAACAAGCAGACATCTTAAGTCCATCATGTAGACAGAGAACTCCAAGCTCTGCAACTCAGAGCCAACAAACCAGAACTCAAGTGTCTGGAATTTCTCTTCATACATTTAAGTCTTGATATAACAAAACCAGGCCCATCTTATGGAATCAGTGAATGACTGGGGTGGGAAGAAACCTCTGGAAATCACCTAGTAAAACAGCCCTGCTAAACCGGGATCACCCAGAACAGATTACATAGGATCGCTTTCAGGTAGGTTTTTAATATCTCCGGAGGACAATCCAAAACTTCCTGGGGCAGCCTGTTCCAGTGTCCTACCACCCTCACAGAAGAGATGTTTACCCTCACATTCAGATGGACCTTCCTCTGTTTCAGTTTGTGCCCCTTGTCCCTTGCCTTGTTGCTGGGCACCACTGAAAAGAGACTGGCTCATCCCCTTGACATCTGTCTGTAAGGTATTTGTATGCATCAGATCCTCTCTCAGTCACCTCTTCTTCAGGCTAAAAAAGCCCAACTCTCTTGTCCTTTACTCACGAAAGAGATGTTCCAGTCCCGTCAACATCTTTATGACATTCCTCTGGAATCTCTCCAGTAGTTCCTTGCATTTCTTGTGCTGGGGAGCCCAGAACGGGACACACCAGTCAGAAACAGCCTAGCCAGGGCAGAGTAAAAAGGCAGGATTGCTCCCTTCAGCACTGCTCTTCCTAGTGCAGGCCAGGATACCATTTGTCTTCCTGGTCACAAGGGCACACTGCTCTTGGACACCTTGTTGTCCACCAGCATACCCCAGGTCCTTCTCCAAAGAGCTACTTTAAGGGTCAACCCTGAATTATGCTGAGATTATCTTGCATTAATTTAAATACACATGAAACACTCTTGGATGGGAGAGAACTGTATCCTGCCAATCACAGGTGTTGTTTCATTATAGTATGTGTGTATAGAGTTGCTACATGCAACTTTTACTTCAAATTCTTAAATTATCAGGTTTTCAAGACCTGATTGAACAAAGCCTCAGGCAACCAGGTCTAATCCCAGGGCTGGCTCTTTTGCAAACAGGACTTGGAGACCTCTTGAGCACCCTTTCAGCTGGTATTAACCAATGAGTGTATGGACTGAAAACAGAGCTTGGAGCTGGCAGAAATTAGTGGAGGAAACTGCATAACCTCTTTTACACTGAAGGGCAGCATAAAAATTCCTCCTGAACCTGAACTTTACAAATCTGTGAAACTCAACAGCTTGATCTAAATTAGCACTTTGCTTCAGAGTACTGAAGTTTTGAACTTCATCTCTGGACCATATCCCCTCTTACAGTGCATTAGCTCAGTTCACAGGGAAGTTTTAATTTATGCAAACTAGATCCTGTTAGGAGGAAACTGGAGAGAAAACCCCATAACAGGCATGCACCAAATACAATCTAAGAAATAATGGGATCATTCGTGTTCCAATCAGAGGTCAGTGCTTCAAAGGACTTCAAATTACATGTGGGGTGAAGACATTTGAATCAGGGAATCAGACTAAATCGGCTAAAAATAATCCCCCAGAACAGTGAACAAGACAGCACAAGCTACTTTGATCTGATGATGTGTTTCTCCTTTGTACTTGCTGATGTACACATAGCCAGTACTAGAAAAGTTAAGCTGCCTGGCAAATGTACAGCTGGAAATCAGTGCATCAAAAGAAAGAGAAATTAAAGAAATACTAATAACCTAGGTGAAGACCATAGCAAAACTCCAAATTATTTGCCTAAATTTAAAATTCAGTCTTACAGAATTCAAAGATATTAATTAATCTGCAGCTAGGGAATGCAAATTACAGTTCTCCATTTTTCCAGAACTGTAGCACCAGCTACTGAAAGTTCTGGGTTTATTTTTTATGTCCTTTCTCTTTTGCATTTTCAGAAACTCCTTTAATATAACACACACTGAAAGCAAACCAATATAACAATTCTCAGTTCTACAGGGAGAAAAATATGCAGATAAACAAAGCAGCAATTATGATTTCAATGCTACGCTCTTTAGGAGTATAATAACCATCCATTTGAAGTTCCATGATAAAAAGACATATTTAAGCCAGAACGTGGGCCAAGATTTGCCCTTATGTCCTATTTATTTCATTTTGTGTTTATGGAGAATATTTCAAATGAATACCAAAGCATATAAGCACAGTGTAACATATAAATGCAATACAGCATGCTAAAAAACGTTGTAAAACAGTAGAAAAGGAGGTGGGATGGGGGGGCAGAAGGGGACGTGTACAGGTTGTTTCTTAGGAGCAATAAGTAGTCTTTATAAAATTTCCAAAATTACACACAAATTATTATTTCAGTAGGTTAAAAGGTGTCACAATCAAATCTCAGTCACTTTATGTATCATATAAACATATGATATATGGCATATGCTTCTCTAACCTTATCCTGTCCAGAAACCAACAAAAACACCATTAGTGACTGGAGTAGCTTCTCTGAAAAGAATTGCTTTTATCTCTCTGTTGAATATGAACCTGCAGCAGAAAAGATATTTGTACTAACTTTAGTATCAACTCACTTTCAATGATGTCTTGAATGCACAAAAAGTATAAAAAATTTTCTTAGCCTTAATTTTTTCAGCTGAGGTTGGACTTAGTGACAGAAAGTGAATGGAACTTCCCATCCATCCAGTGTCTCAAACTAACACAGTCCACACTCCATGAATAATTAAGCAATTTCTGTCAGTAGTCATTCTAATACATTCTAATTGTTACAGCAGCTTTTATAAAAACTGAATTTTCTTTATTTAACTTAGAGCTAAGCAGAGACTGACACACAACTCAGAAATCTTGAGCAAGATTGCTGTTCTCAGAACTTTGCCTAATCTCCACTTAGTGTATTTTTTAAAATTATCATAGAAATAGCATTTTCTATAAACATAAAAAAGCCCAAAACAACTCCTTTAAACCTCTTTTTAAATATAAATAATTTTTTTTCCAATTTTCTGGATAGATTAGAGCTGTACCTAATCGACATAAGAAAGTTCCATTTCAGTAAAAATTTTAAACTTCTGCATAGTCTTAAGCAAATCCACACTAGTTGCTAAATTACTTTGCATGCTTAAAGTAAAATATGCTGATGTTGCTTTGCTGAATCAAGACTTCTTTTTTTAGGCATTCAGAAGGGTTATGGAAGAGGAATTAGAGGTAACATCTTATTTCTGGGTGTAAACATCAGAAGAGGGAAGATGATGTGCAACCGAGAATGCAGAAACGTTAAATCATCAATCATCAATGTAAATATTACTGATTTTTCATAATAATAATAATAATAGGAACTGTCTTCACAGACCTATTAGATTTTTTTTCTGCTCTGATGACTCAAAATTGCTTTTTATTTCTTTCATTTTCCCCCTTCCTTCTACTGTTCCTACCACAACACTGATGATGTGAATCATCATAATACTGTTGATTAGTGCCATTGCATATTTTTGGTTAAGAGAAAAATTGCTGTGAGCCATCCTCACTTTCAGCAAGTAAGTTAGATTCAGTTTGTTAAGAAATAAGCTTAATATGCTAAAAATTTCTGAACATGCTAAAATTTGTAAGTCTTTACCATCCATGTGTCTTTCCAAGACAACCTGTTTAGCCATCAACTGTTCCTACGCCCGGCTGAAGCACTGTGAACCAAGTGTGTGAGCACTGAGGGTAGAGTGAACTCCACAGTCTTGAAGCTGAGTATATTCATCATTGTCTTCGGTGTAAAATTTATCAGTCGAAAATCCTTCCCCTCTCAGTTTAGTCAGTTTACACTGACTGAAACATTTTTCAAATCTAGAACAGACTGGACAGTAATGTCCACTATACGACTAAGTGGACTTTGGTGTTATATAAAGGCAAAAGATCTTTAGTTATTTTTTTAATCATTTTGATAAAATTTGCATTAAGAAAAGTTAAAACACTTCTTACCCAGTGAAATAAAATAATTTTATTTGACTTGATCATTTTGGCTTATCCTACTTGAAATCAATTCTAAAAATTTCTTTAACCTATACTATTTTTTTCTTGATTTGTCAGTTTGGTAAAAAACCTGAAACTATCATTTGTTCACACAACTGCAAAGTAATTTATATATTTTAATGAAAATTATATTCCCTAACAGATATCTTTCATGTGTATGTGATTGGGATAAGATTGATAGCTCTGAGAAGTTATTCAGCACAGAATTTGTTAACTAATGTATATATGAAGATGGTAGGAATCATGTATATGTAGAGTTTCAAAAATGTAATGTAATATAAACCCAGAGACAGCAGCAAATGTATCTTGACTAAACAATTCCTCAATACTTTTATACTCTGCAGTCCTATAATGCTCTACACTTGAAGTACAGATATGCTCAAAATCCTCAAAATTCAGGTTGTGGTCTTACTGAACCAGAAGAACTCATTCACTCAGTAAATAGGAAACAAAAAGACAGCTTGTATAAAATACTTCAGGCCTACAGGTTCATCCAGTTCTAAAATGAAAAAGCCAGTGACCTAATAGGTTCTTATTCGCTTTCCACTTTTTTTTAAATGGATTTTTAATATCTGACATTGAAGAAAAAGCTGTCCCAACCATCTTTTTGTCACCTGCAGTGCTGTGTTGGTATTGATATGAGAGTATTGTCTAGTGTTTATCACAAGTTACTAATATTGTTTCCTTGCCAAGATCATGGTTGGAGTTCATAACACTGTAATATCTTCTTCCCATTCACTCCTTTGTTTAGTGACAGTATAAAACTGCAATTTTTTTTCCCCAGAAAATCAAACTAGACTGTACTGTATTTGGAATTCAACAGAAGCCAAGGAAAATTAAAACCACCAGAATGTGGGTCTAACCAAGCTTCCTTCTCCCAGTTACAGGGGTTCTGTTCCCCTGGATCAGTGCTTGATGTGATGCCTGACACACCCTACAGTGAAATGGACACTGCCAGGGAAGTTCCCAGACAGACATAATAGCCATCTGAAATTTAATAATTCCCACGAGATTCCACCATCTATGAAAATAACATGTGTCCTCAGTCTAGGCACATTCCCTTTTGTTCTTGTTTATATTCAATTCCCAGAGAGACTTATCTAAACTGCTAGAACAAAATATGAGATTATAACAAACATACCTCACACAAATGAACATCATTGTCTACACAAACTGACTACTGAAAAAGAAAGAGGTTTGTCTCCTTTTTGACTGCTTTTTTTTCTCCTTGCACCTCTTTATAGCAAAATTCCCTCCTGAATCATGGTCTTATTAAAATTTATTCCTTTCTTTTCTTTTGTCATAGTGAAATAGAAGTATTACATTTTTACATAAATTATTATCCACAACATTCCCCATATACTGAAAAAAAAGCATTTATATTGATGATTCAGTACAATGCAAATGGTTTTGTATGAAATCTTTTATGTAGCACTAAAGATTTTTTTTTTATGTGATAATTTTTTACATAAGCTCAATATTTTGAACTCAGCTGAGGAATCATTTTGCTATTTATTCAATAGTTTTCTATTTTCTTTAGGAACAAAAGCTTTCTCCTCTTTGCATGAATTACTACCAAAAAATTCATCTGCTACTCAGGACAGTATAAATCACAAAGCCCAGTGGTGAAAATATTTGCTGTGTCCTGAAGACAGAAGTACATTCTCAAAAAATTGTATTGCTTAATACCATTTTTCAGTCTCACAATAAAATCAGTACTTATTTCATCAAGTTGAAATCAGTTTATAACTTTCTAATTAGATATACTATCACTAAATCCAAATTAATTTTGGAACCTTTCCCAAAAAAATTTTAAAAATTTAACCACTCTGCCTTATGCTGGACAGAACTGGCTTATCACAATTTCAGTGTAAATCACTGAGAATTATGACTGCTTATGTCACTGCTGTGTTGCAAATGTAACTCAAAGCAAGTAGCGAGAAGAGCATTGTCATGGTCCAAAGAGCACCAACGAACACACACGTATGAATTTTCCCACATCTGGACTTTCAAGATGTTTGAGTTTTTCAAAATTGCGATAGTAGATGTCATAGTAGCTCTCTACAGCTTTCCTACAGCTTGATTAGGATAGAAACAGCCCAAATGAAAACAGTGCTGTAACATTTTAGGCTTACTATGCAACCAATTTTTGTACCTGTACAATTCTGTAATAGAGGGAAAGAGCAAAGAATGAAGGAATAAAGCTGTTAAAACTTATGTATTTCTTCAAGTTCAGTTTCAGATGAGATGTTTCTCAAAGAAATGCTTCCATCAAAATACATTTTCACACCCCATCCCTCCAAATTTTATGTGATTTAATTACGTAGGTCCACATGAAATGGAAGTAGTAAAGGCACTGAACAGCCACTAGCCTGCTGTTTAGGGAACTCACTTGGACCATAGAGCAACTCTTCTGAAAGATGAGTATTGCATTACCAAAATCACTGTCATTTTCTGAATAACTCACATTCAGCCATAATTTTTGCCTTTAGTCTTTAGTTAGGTAATTTTTGCTTCAGAAAAGATTCCAAAGCTATTAATGCAATGTGTTACTATGCTGCCAATTCTTGAATGGCTGCCCAACCAACAATGGATCTTGCACCTCAAATTGTTTGTGAGAGGGCTGGGAAGGGCAGTTGAAAACAGCAAGATTAGTGGAGGGAAGGCAATCCAAGTTAATACAGCTTGTTGACACTCTTTCATAAAGCCATTCTTCTGCATGGAGCTTGTGAAGAAGCATTTAAGTGCACCAAGATATTAGTGGACTTACATGCACCACCTAAGTCAATAGGCAACATCACTGGATCTGCAGCCTAGAAAATATGTGGTCTGTTTTGCCACAGTAAATATAAGTGAGTAAATACACAGATACACATATGGATAACTCTGTGAAGTGGATTGGCACATGGGAAGGAATGGACCTGGCAAAAAAGGCTCTGGGGCAAAAGAGACCACACAGTAGGATGCTCTGTGGGGCTTCTTTCTGTGTCAGGTCTAGCACAAGTCAGCTCTTCAAAAACATAACTTACTCGTGGCCAGGGCCCCCTACACCAAGGAACTTCCTTTAAAAAAGGCACAGAACTGTACAGAAAGCAACTGAAAGAGATACGAAACTGCTAATTCAACAAAAATCTGTGCTGTTAAAAAAAAAATGGGGAAAAAAAGAGCCCTAGGTCCCAGATATTGGTTCAGAATTCAAAAATATGCCTAAAGATAAAAATGAACCAAATTAAAATTGAATTTGATAATAACATCCTAATTGGGGCATGGTTCAAGCCACTAAATCACAACCATCCTCAAAACAGCATTCATTCTCCCCCCGAGCAAAATCAGAAAAATATCAGAGAAACGTGAAGGCAGAAAGGAAGGATATTGTGTTATATTGTTAATCATTAGTGAGGCTGAAAGAAAAGTTCTAGGTGGAACAAATCCTTACATTAACATACATTACCTGCATGCTGCACATAGGTTTGCATTCATATACATTTGTTCAAATTAGATTTCCCATATTAAATGTTAGAGCTGTTTCTAAGAGGCTGCTTTACTGTTCTTTTTTTTATAAAATTTGTGTCTGTTGTGTGCATGTCTACTCCATTGAGTTCTACTATATACAGGTTGTTGTTGATTTTCTCTGTATACTTTATTCTGGAAAATTCCATTATAATAAACTAAAATCTAAGACTTTGAGACCTTCATTTTCTTCTGAGACTGTAAATTTTCACTTTTTATGTGTAATAAAGACTTCAATTTTCTCATTAAACCTTGCTTAATTTATTGTGCTCTCAGATTACCCAAACAGACATTTTGCAGTCTGCAGCCATCTTTGTATCTCTTCCTTTCCTTTTCGTTCCTCGGTATTTCTGTCTTCCAGCATGCCATGTTTCGTAGGTTACATCTGGAGGCAAGATGGCATTTGAAACCGAAACGAGTAAAACTGGTATGCTGAGCTCAAAAATGAGCTGAAGTCGTGTACTGTTTGCACCTGTGAGTAAATATATGGTAAAATCATTCAAGATTGTATAGACCAATAAATCATATTTGAGAACCAACATCTGCTTGCTTTCAACAAATGGCTGCATAGAAACTGCTCCTTTATACATGTGAAATCCTTAAAACAGACATTATGGAGGTTCCACAGATCTAAAAACCTGTAATCCCTTTTAAAACAAGTGATAAATTCTATTTCTCTACATTGATCACAGATCTCTGTGGGACACTCTTTCCATTTTCCTGGATTTGATCTTTCCATTCCATACTTTAAAAATTGTTTAAAGTCGCAAATGAACTTTTTTATTCTCCAACTCCTCCCTTTATTAATCTTTGCATGTCAGCTGCCTTTAGATAGATATGCCCTGGTTTTTGGTCACGACATCACTGTCTGTTGGTTCTCCTCCATCTTCTCAGGTTAACATTTAATTTTAACACTTCACATATCTCTATCCATCTTTCTCAGAAGACCTCCTATGATTTTTCCCCATGCTCAGAAAAAAAAACATACTGCAGAAAGAAGTACCTATGGAGAGAAAGAATGGAGAATGTCTCATCTGATGTGGTGGAATTTGCTCTGATTGTGATCTAGGTAGCATGAAAAAGAGGGTAAACTGAGGTATTAGTCTCTTTAAAGGATGCAAAAGATGGAAAAATTATACTACACATAGTCTCTTTACAGTGTTCAACCATGAAAGATGTTTTAGTAATCAATAACCTGATTCTGTGTGTCACCTATTGCACATACCTCTCCATGGTCCAATCCACTTGAAACTTAAATTAGTCTAGGACTTAGACCTCATACTCCCCAGTGTAACTGGACAATGAATACATGTCACTTATTTCCTGTGGTATTTCTTTAACCATTTTTATTTAGATTAGAGTTTCTAGTAATTTTTAAATATCCCAGAGAAAGCAGCAAAGTTTTACCATCACAGGGAATAAACAAGGAGCATACTAGTTTATATTACGAATGGGATTAAGAAAGCACATTTCCACGTCTTCAAAGAAAAAATGTCAGTATTTTGTAATGTCAAAGCCTGCTTCATAAATTACCAAAATTAATGAGGTAAAGATACCCCAGTGCATAGAGAATGGCACTTTCTTTCTGCTACCTTGCAGTGTTCTCTGTAAGGAGAACAGGAGTATTTCAGGGAAGAGTGGTAAATATGACTTCACAATATCAGTCACGTAGTAAGTTATAATTTTACTTTGTTTTTATAAATAATGGAGATTCTAGAGCCCTTGGATTTACTAAATTAAGAAGTTTAGAAAGGCAGTTGAAACTATCATGTGTGATCTGATCACACTGTTCGAGAAAGCACTGGGGAATAGGGGAATATTTTCATTTATCTGGGGCACAGACATTCATGGACTTTCTGGATGACAAGATGCAGCAATTGGTGGGTGACAGCTTAAACTGACATTTTCAAGTAATGCTAGGTGAAAGCTGAACTTCATGTAACTCTCTACCACCTCCTCCTACTCACACACGCACACACACAAATAATACAAGTAAATCATGAACTTTTAAATTAAAATTGATAATGCCATATTACTTCAATAAGGGTATAAGTGGAATCAGTGTCAGGACCACATTATCTGAAATTATGAACCTACTTCTTGTTCAGTTCCTTTTTCTCTGCTTTTTCCTCACTTTAAAACTCCAGTTGCCTCCTGAAAACTGTCCTGCTCTTTTTCACCATTAATAAAAAGAATATATATCCATTTCAGATGAAGAATTATGTGAGGAAATAGGACAATAATTTTCTTTTAGTATCTAAGCAACAGAAATTGTACAAAATCTTCAGCCTGATTCATGCCAACTGACCTACTGAAATCAATAGAATTGGCTGTGCAAGGAAGAAAAGCAGATTTTGTTGATACCCTGGATCATCAGAATAGAAACTTAAGAACAAAACATGGTCCTTCAAACTGAGGGTAAAATATTAAATACATTCTACATACTGAATATTGACCAAAAAATATATAACCTGAAGTTAAGAGAAATGGTCACATTAAGTTATAATAATTAACCTTTGTCATGGATTTTTTTCTAGGACTTTTATAGTCACATGTATCTTTTTACAACACAAAATAATTGTCCTTTCCTTGTGTCCTAACGAGATACTATTAATGTTCCCAGCTAACAATTCCCACCTACACTGGCTAAAATATCCGATTCAGACATGGATGGTTTCCTTGTGGTGATTTAGTGGTTTGGATTCTCCTCTAGCTGGTTAGCATGAATGCATAAAGCTAAATAACAGACATATTGCATTGATAGTTGGTTCTTACTTTATTTAGATATTTGTAATTACATTAATATCTGAATATCACACAAGTTTTCAGGCATTTATTTTTACAACAGTCCTAAAACTGAAAAGTACTTTTTTCCTCTATTTTCCTTCTGGGAACTTAAGAAGAGAAATACTGAAAACTAGATCCACAAAGGGTCCATACTGTCAGTCAAAACTCACAGCCTGAAGTTAGATCAATTATCCTTTCTGGAAATACAGGCTTCACAAATGCCAGAGAGGTGACAGGGAACTACTTGTCCTAGCTGAGAAAAAAATGCCTGCAAGTGTTTGATCTTTGCTGGAGCACCCCAATCGTAGCATAGAATCACAGAAATGCAGATACTCACCCCATGACCCAGGCAAGACAGCACTTGTCTTGAAGATCATGCCAAGTTCCACCTTCCTGATTGATGGGAAACATTTGAGCTGATCTCTGAACAAGTATTTGAGCTCAGCTTTTTTATGTCCCAGGAGAGTACCTCAGCACCAAATCTGCCATGCATTTCTCTGAAAGAAATTCCCACTAAACTTGTTTCACGTGTATAAATAAATGGTCCTTAATAACCAAATTCATCTCTTAAATATGAAGATCTGCAGTTATTTTTGTGTCTTTTGGTCTATGTACTCTAGTGAATGGTTATTAAAAGAATATAAAACATTTTCACACAACCAGGCTGAGGTAATATCTTTAGACTCTGGGGCCAAGTCAAAATAGAAAATGTCTAAATCAGGTCAATGGAGAGATCTTTGACGAGATAGTTATTGACTCTCAAACTGGTGAGAGGCCTGAAGTGATACAAAACACCTTTTAGATTGACTTCTCCACATGACATCTAGTTCTGGGAAAAATGCTTTAATTTCAGTGTAAGGAAGAGTTAAAGAGATCAGTGGCAGCAGGTTATTCAGTCACTTAACCATCTAGGAATTCAGATTAATGAAAACATGGAGTAAATTTCTCCACAGTACTGTGCATCATGTGAAAAACAGCACCACTCCTTCTGCAGGGCAGTTCAACTCAGGCAGAGCAGTGACCAAGTATGGCTTTTCTCCAAGATTCCAGAGAGTTCATTTCCAATGTGCCTAAAAACCTCTGCATACCCAGCAAGTGCACTTTTTCTCCTGTATTATCTTCTGGAGAAGACAGTGAGCCACACTCAACTGTCAACCAACCATGGATCCATTTAACTCAACGTCTGAAAAATTGTGCCCACCAAATGAGAACAAGAAGAAACCATAGTTCATTATGAGGATTAGAAGTGACAATGAAGCACACTAATTTGTTATCACAGAATCCCTCTTCACCCTTTAGCCTTCATATTACCGTGATTATTTTAGGTCTCTTTATCCAAAACCTCTTAAAATATCTTTTGTATTCTAACCAAAAGATATACTTATCATTTGTGTCTTAAATGGAAAGAGTGGCTACAAAAATGCAATATTTTCAGATAAACTCATCCCCATTACATCTTTCTTTCTTATCCCACAAAGCAGCTAACACCTTTTCCTCTTTTAATCAAAACTGCAGGTGGCACTAGTAACTCTTGTTGTTCTAAGATGTTCAGTGCCAATGATTCAGCCTGCATAATTTGAGTTGGAAAGAGGGATATACACTTTATTAAGCCTGCACCATGTAAAGATTCCAAAGTAGTTGATTCTCTTGCAAATCAGGTAGCCAGCCAATAAAAAAAACCCAAAAAATCCGTGGTCGATTCGGCCTCTGAGACAGCAGGCAACAATGGAATTGTCCCTTTCTTCTATAACCAAGCAGCTGCTGAACAGATTTTTGTACATATATTTCTTACCAAGCTTATAACAGGGAATAGAAAGACTAGGCATCTGCCAGTATATGTTCACACTTTTGGAAATGAATGCACATGAAATATTAAAAAATTTAAACATGCTGTTTCTCTACTTTAACATGCTGTTAAAGCAAATATTTCTGTGTTTGACTCTCAGCCTGGAATGCATTGTTTCACTTGACTACCATCATTATTGAAACACTTCACATTTTTTCTCACCATTCCTCAATGGAAAAACCTGATTGCAATTCAGAGTAGAATTTATTGAAAAAATGAAAAGACACTAATCAAGGAATTAGATGATTATATCATGTAGAATAAATAAATCCCCTAAACATTTCAAAACCTTACTAAGATTCAGTAGCAGAAAGGGAGTTAAGAAACAGCTCTGTTTTGTCTTAGCAGTCAAGAGTGAAGATGCATGCACATGGTTACTGATTTATTAAGGCTTGTTAAAAACTTCTCCCAGAGGGCACAAACACAGAGACCCTTTTGACTAAACTCACTAGATGATCCATAAAAGCCACACGTTTCTTCATTCTGAACTTTATCTGAAGGGGAATGTCTAAGTCATCATGAGCACAAAGAAAAAGACTTGTAAAAAAACCCTTTGTCTTTGTCCCCTCTGTAGATCTGTCATTCAAAACTGTACAACTCATTGGGAAACAAGTAGCTGAAGGAAGAAAGATTAGAGACAAGTTCCTCTCTCTGTTAAAATTTGCGAGAAATATTTTTATTTCAAAGCACTCTGAATGCAAATACTTCTTTAGGAAGGAAATTATTTTTTTTACCTTCCAGATACTCCAAAATGATGCTGCTTTCTGAACAAGCTCATTGTTTTGTTTACCATGACAAGAGAAAAAATACCAGTTGCAACAGCAGCCTGAAGAATTTATGACTTACTGTGGTACTCTGAGTGGACAGCTTATTGGTCTAAAGAGGAAAGGACCCCCATGTGAAAAAGAATAAGACGGTAGAGTAGTATACAAAGTACTGATTTCATTCTTAGATCCCCAATTTGAAATATTCAGCATTTATTCCCCTCCCATGAGTGCAGGCCAATCTAGAACACAGCAGGCACATCCTTTTGAGTAAATTTGCCAGTGCCAGCCACGTGTCAGAGATGATTAGTGAGGCAGAGATGCCAGCCACCTTCTCTGACATCAGAGGTCAGACAAAGGAGAGTGCGACAAAAGCTAAAAAGCATCAACCCTACAATGATGATGTGGCTGACCTGGCACACCCACTATTCCCATCACTTCTCAGTACTCCTTTTAGATGCATTTCCTGCTGTGAGAAGAGTCTCTCTGGAACTAGCAGCTTGATTTTGGTCTTAAGAAAATACTCATAATATGGAAGGAGTCAATCAGACTGCCAAATCCTGCCTTTCAAGTAGTGAATTGCATGAACTGCAAAAAGGCAGATAATAGTCAGCTCACAACTTTCTCAGATGGAGCAAACATTCCAGATTGCTGTGAACCAGGCAGATTCAGCCTGCTGCATTAAAAGCATGCATGTTTTGCTCCTCTTTGTGAGAAAGAGTCTGCGAAACAGATAAGAAAAACAGATATCCTCCTGGGAGGCTAAGAATTCCTTAGAAAATATATTGTGGAGCTGCTCGGCTACCAAATAATTTGCCAACCAATGAAGATATTTAATTTCATGCTATGACAAAGCTGCTTCTTCTACTGTGAAGAACATCTTTTATAAGTGCTGTATAAGTAATGTGCACATCATTTATAATATTTTTTCCTAGAAGTCCTTTTTCCTGGGAATTTTTTCCTTTATTTCCTTTTCCATTAAGAGTCAATTCTTAGGCATCACAGAGTGGTGTTTTATCAGTAATTGTGGCATACCAGAGATTTTTTTCCTAAGGGGATGATAACCTAGTGTAGAGTCCTGCATCTAATTCCCTTCAAAAGGTCTGAACACGTTGGGCCGAATGTCATTCTTGTGTACGAATCTGAACAGGCTTGTTTGCAACTCTGCAGGCTCAGGAAACACTGACACTGGAGAGATATTCCAAAGGCCAGCATTAGAGTTCATGAGACATTTTAAAACGTAGCAAGGATTATAGAGGGGAGAAAAAGAAGGTCATTCCCTTGAATTTTTTTTTGTGTTTGGGGAGTAATTTGGTCACAACTTCCTGAAGCGTCCTTTCCTTCTTGTCTTTGAAAACTTAGATTCAAGAGAGGTATCAAAAATGGAGTTACCTCAGGTGCCCTTTTACTTTTCATATTCTTCAAAATTCACAGCATAAAATATCTTATTTGCAAACAGAACTCTAAGCAGAGACCATCACTGAAGAAATTGTTGAAATTCACCATTAATACATAATTTTCTTAACTCCTTATTCATACCAGGTAGATTCCAGCAGCAGTATAAAGCCATTTAATTAACATATTTATATAAAGAAATTGGTAATTTCAATATTATTTTGAAGTTACCAAAAAATGAGATGGAAAGAATTGGCTGGATATTGCATATCTATTTTTAATTAACCCACTGCAGAGGTTATTTAAACTGAGTAAGCCTTTCTTGCTATATATTGTTGAGCTCAGAGAAACAAGAAGTGCTTTGTGCTCTTTGCTGCCTCTGCAGAATTAGTCCATTAGCAAGCACTATTTCTTCAGATTGTGCCAACCTCACTGGTGCTGTTGGTCAAAAATACCCTTTCACCATATGTCTGTGCTGCTGTTTATGAAGGCAAATATTTTCATATCAGCTCCATTCAGATTAAAGTAAATCCTTACAAATTAATATCTTAAGTAGATAATGTGTTTTTCTTCTATGTTAACTTATCCATTCCTGGGTAAAAGAAGAATCTGTAAAATCCTAGCTTTCAGCTTCTAAGATGCATTAAGTCCTCATAGTGACTGTATATTGCTGTAAACAAAAGCAAGATGCATAACTCAATTAAAATATCATATTTCAAAACAATTTGGTTTATAGGCCTTAGGCATATGCCCTGGCTTTTATTCTCCTGGCTGACCTTTCTTTTAAAAGCTCTTCACTGAAACCATCTCAAAATACTGTGCTCATGATTACCTGTTAATTACTTGTCCTATCACTTCCTTTCTCCATTCTGTCCTTCAGCAGTCTCAAAACTCCCCGAGAATGCCCATAAACATCTAGCATGAGGAACATTCATAGAACTTCAACAGTGTCTTTCAAACACCTAATCACACTTTTACTCTAAGGTACATTCTGAAAAATCAGTTCCATTTTTCCAAATGCATACTGGCTCAAGTTCCTTAATGCTGTTGCTGAGACACAGACAACTTTATTTGAACTGTAAACATGAAACACACTGGCATAGGAAATAAAATTATGTTGATTGCACATGCTCAGCATGAAGTCCCATAAGAACTCAGTAAATTGCTTATATTTGCTTATATAAAAGAAAGATGATAGCAGGTAAGACTGCTGCAAAATATTCAGTAGGTGATTTTAAGGAAATATGATTATATTCTTAACATAACAGCAGACACAATTATGGGTACGTATAACAATAAGTATCTCACCATGAAACTCCTAATCATCTCTAATTATGAAATATTTTTAAATCTTTTAATTTAGCTGCCTTTTTTCTTTATTTCCTAAATTAATTTCCTAAATTTATTTCAAAGAATATGGTACTGACACAATAAACCTAAGAGCACACAGACAGAGTAACCATAAGTTATCCTGATGTTATTATAATGTGGAATCTAGAGGTTATCTTGAAGGAAATGCTAAATTGCAGATTATTTTCCCAGAATTATCTATAAGCATCAGTGTCTTTTTCTGCTTTTAACTCCTGAGTGTCAGTAGACACAATTAACTGATTGAGAATGGTCTTTTGCAGGTTTCTTTTTTCAGCATACATGATTGTGCATTTGTCTGCATGCCCCACATATTTAATACACCTGCAGATAAATACTTAAAAAATGAAAAAAGGTTTTAAAAGCAAACAAAGTTAGGAAACAATCAAAGAGCATGTAAGTATGCCAAATTTATAACTCAAACAAAATAGAAGGGATTTTGAAGTCAGATGGTTTCTTTTGGAAACATCTGGAAAAATATATTCTTCCCTTAATCTTATCTTCTGATATAGATGAAGAATTTAGCAGCAGTGAAAATAATAGGGAACATAATAAGCACAGGCAGATGATGGAACTTGGTTTGGAAAATCCTTATTCAAGTGTTAAAGGTGGCAAAGCCATAGACCATTAAAATAGAATTTCATAATTCTCGCCATGTATCTAATTCGATATTGCACTACAACTGGCACTTGTAGTAATAAACATGCAGAACTATATGTTGTCTCTTCATCCACAACTTCTCAGGCTGCCCAGAGAAGTTGTGGATGCACCATCATTCAAATTGTTCAAGGTCAGGCTGGGCAGGGATCTGAGAAACCTGATCTAGGGGAAGATGTCCCTGTTCATGACCAGGGGAGAGGATTGGCAGGGAGTGGGGTGGAGGGTGGGGGAGGATTTGAGCTAGGTTATCTGTAAAAGTCCCTTCCAACCCAAATAATTCCCTAAGTCTATTTATGTTTACATGTGGCTCCTTTTAGTGGAAAGGATGCATTGCAATCATAGAGTTCCTAGCCAACAGAAATTATAAACTTCCTGTTTGACATCCTATTGACATCTCATAGCAGTGTCCTAATTCACAACAAAGGATTCTTGGCTGTTATTACAATCTCTGCAAATAATCACGATGTCTGCAAATGGTAAGAGCCCCATAAGAGTTGTACAATGAAATGTCAAAGAGAGCCAAACAACAGCAGCAAAAAACTCAGCTTTCGTCTTCTTGTATAAGCGAACTGAATTTTGGCACTGGTTTTATAAATTTGAATATTTCATCCTGAATTATGGCCCAAAAGTATGTTACAGTGTTATTCCTCCTCTGTGTCCAATTCTAAATTTAATACTGAACAAAGATTATCACTCGGAAATTTATTTATTTCTTCATGTATCCAGTAAAGTCTTAAAATCTATAGAAAAACTGATTTTGTGTGCTGTTTTCCTAGCCTTGCTGCTACCTCCATATAATTTTATAATTATGGTGCTCTCTCAACAAACCCTCATCACTCCTTTTTTCTGCTTACACAGATGCTGTGGATGTCTATTTTTATAGTCATTCTTACTTGGAGACTTGCCCACAATTAACAACTTCTGGTCTCTGTTAGTAACTGAAGGCATTTTCCATATCAAACGCCACATTTTGGAGTCTACAGCACATGACAGTTTGAGGTTTTTAATTGTGAACTTTAATGGTGAAATTTAACACTGTAGAAGAAATTTCTTTTGCAGTAGATATGTGAGGGGCCAAAGTGAAACTCCATCCAGCTTGCATGGAGAAAAGTTTCCAGAGAATGCAACTTACTTTTCAGAAAACTTGAAATACCAAGTGTCAGATAATCAATGCTACACTGGAAAGAGATTCATCAGGGAGATAGCATGGCCTAAGAAACTGAAGGCTTTGTAAATCAATGCAAGAATCCTGCAGTAGACCTGGTAGTGCAAAGGGAATTAACAGTTCACCAAATAATGATGTAGAAGACTGCATGGGACACACTAAGCCAGCAGTCAGGTACATTGGCTGAACGAGATCAGTGCAAGAGCATTTCCCTTAAGGCCAGGGAAATGTCAAGTTCAAAGATGAAATGCTGTGCCAAGAGCTCAATGGCTTCACACAAAAGCAGCAAGGATAGAGACAGAAGCTTTTGTCTCTCTCAGCAAGTAGGAAGATGAGGCTGTATATCACCATCTGGAATGGGGAAAAGGAGCAGCCTCACTGTGGAGGGTTGACTTTGGCTGAATGCCAGGCGCCCACCAAGCCATTTTATCACTCCTTCTCATCCACTGAACAGAGGGAAATATGGCAAAAGCCATATTTCCTGGCTGCTGTCAGTTCATCATACATTCTCTCTGCCACTCCTTCCCCCTCACTGTCTTCCCTTCTTCCAGTGCAGGGTTCCTCCCATGGGAGAGAGCACACCATGAACTTCTCCAGCATGAGTCCTTCCCATGGGCTACACTTCTTCATTAACTGCTCCAACTGTCCCTTCCACAGGGTCCAGTCCTCCAGGACCATGCTGCTCCAGTGTGGGTCCCCCAGGGGGTCACAAAGCCTGCCAGCAAACCTGCTCCAGTGTGAGCTCCACTCTCCACAGGGCCACAGGTCCTGTGAGGAGGCTGTTCCAGTCCGGGCTTCCCCTAGGCTCACAGCCTCCTTTTGAGTATCCACATGCACCAGTGTAGGGTGCTCCAGGGGCTGCAGGTGAATCTCTGCTCCACCATGGACCTTCACGGGCTGCAGGGGCGCAGCTGCCACGTCATAGTCTGCACAACAGCCTGTGGGGAAATCTCTGCTCTGATGCCTGGAGACCTCCTCCCTGTCTTTCTACTGTGGCCCTGGTATCTGCAGGGCTGTTTCTTTCACATGTTCTCACTCCTCTCTCCTGGCTGCTGTTGCACTGCATTTTTTTTCTCTTCTTGAATATTCCTATCCCAGAGACTCTATCGCCACCACAGATGGGCTCAGCCTTGGCCAGCAGCAGGTTCATCTTGGAACCAGCTGGCATTGGCTCTGTTGGAGAAGGGGGAACCTTCTGGCAAAAGTCTTCTCACAAAAGTCACCCCTGTAGCCTCCCACTACCAAAACCTTGACACAAAAACCCAATACACTCATCTAGCTTGAAGCTACATCCAAATACAAAAAAAGTAGGAAATCCATAGGGAAGCATGAAAAGGAAGAACTTTGCTGTTGTTGCTATGGCCATGCAGTAAGATATACACTCAAGCTGACATCTACATCTAAGCTACTCTGAAACAGATTTTCCACTCTCATAATTGAATTTTATAATTAAAATAAGTATTTTTTTTCAAAAGTATTCGTTATTTTCACACAGCTCTGCTTATCATAATAAGAACAGTAATTGCTTGACATAGGATAAAGCTCTATGTCTCCCTCGTGTGTAGATAATAAATACTGAACAGCTCCACTAAGACTTTATACTCTATCTCAGCTACTTGTCTACCTACTGCTCAGTTTAGAAAGTACCACAAAACACCCATTCTGCATCTATATCATTACACAGGACATAAAATAATTTCCTATTACCTAGTAACGAATTTAAGATCAGTCTTGTGCAAGCTGCTGTCTCCTGTACGAAACTTCTTCAAGAGAAACCTTTAGAAGAAATGATCTAAAATGTACTATTGATACCATAGATAGATTAAAACCATGTAAAAAGGTGGGAGTATGGAGAGGAGGGGGGAGCTTTACTGATACATATTTTGAAATTTAAAAGGTGCAACAGAGAAGACCAAGGACAGAGAAAACAAACTTGAGAAAACATATTCTAAAACCTCCTCCACCATATCATTTCTGTATAATTTTGGGCAAGTTCCATATCTTCTCTATACCTCCAATTGCCAAGTGAAATATCATAACAATTCTAGCAGCATGTTGTCCAGAAACTGAGAAAAAAAACAGGAAATAAGACAGATAGGCAGATTTGCAAGCATGGATAGAGATTTAACCTGAATGAATTTACTGAGGTGCTACATTTATAGTTGTTTGTAAATCAAATTAGCCTAAATTAATCTGAACCTGTGGGAATTAATAGTGGTCTCTCATTAATAACTATACTTTTAATATATGCAAGAAGGCTTGAATTCTCAGAGACTAGGAGTTGGAGACACTGTAGGAAATATCTGAATCCATCTCCAAGCACCTTCAGGTGAGATGGAAGGATGAAAAGGAAAAACTTCATCATTTTTTAAATCACAGTTGCAGCTTTATTACAAGGGTAATATTTAATAAGGACTTAAAATGCCACTGAGAATATGGTAAGGTCTACTTTGTATGCATTCAGAAGAGAGAATTTGTTTTAACAGCCATAATTACTCATGATGAATCTTTCTCCCTCTTCTGTTACTGTAATTTCTTCTGAGGATTATAATGTACCTGTTGGCCTTTTCCTCTGCAATAAACCTTTTCTGAGGAAAACTTGTAGTTACAGTGGATTCATAATACTAAAATAAGCTTTGATATCCAACCCCTTTGGCCCCATTAAACGATCTAAAATATCTGGATTGATCTCTTAGTGAGATAAAGACTGTGGCATTCTCTGCAACATTGACTTGGAGCTCACTTTTTCATCAGATTCAGTGGAGAAACTACTATGAGACTTTTGTTTATTCAATGATCTGTGTTGGCACATAGATCACAGGTGTAGTCCTTGTGCAAAAACAGATTCAAAACTTAAGTCTTCAGAGCTTGCAGCTTTGTCACTATGAAATAGATGGCATTAAATATTTCCAGAAGAGTAAATATTTTATGAGAAGAGAGAAGGAAAGGTAAAGAATGGTAGATCTAAAATGTTCTTCATCCTACGGGCTATACTCTAATACAAAGGACATTTTTAAACCATGGAAAAATTATTTCTTCTCATATTTAAAAACATTAAAAGTAGCTTATTTTAAATATAGGACAAAACTGACCTCAATATTTAAAAATTCCACTGCAAATGGAGCTATTACTCTCATCTTTCAAATTAAAGTATGCTAAGTACACTTCATAATAAGAAACCTTAATATGCATGAACTTTTGAACAACTATTTTTATTACTGATTATATTTTTTAATCTTGTTCCTGAATTATTTGAGAATTCAGTTTAAATTAAAGGAAAAACCCTATGGAAAGACCATGTCCCATCAAGGAAATATATAGCTAGTCTCTCAGCAAAAGTATGCTTTCACATTATTGGTATTAAAAGTATGCTTTTACTTTTATGTAAACTAAATTTGGTTTTAGTACATCATAGAATTAACTGATACATATTTTTAGAGTTGTAATTAAATGCATGGATTTCTTTTATTGAGTCTAAGTCTATGGAGAAATTACATAACACATTCAAAAATAATCAACAATATTATAATTATAAATTAAGTTCTGCAGGGATGGCAGCTGGGTTATTTGGTGCATACAGTGTGCAAAGACCACCTGGCAGGAATTGAAGCACATATTTTTAAATATCTAATATACATCAGAATTAGTGGCACTGTTTTTCCCTGGGCCTTCTCTCTATAATTTCCATGTTTAGACATAAATTGTCAGAGTCGGAGCCTTTGTGTTCACTAAGGTGAAGTTTACTGTGCTGAAAAATTCGTATGTTCATTACTTTTGTGTTAAAACTTTCTTCAAGTAGGCGTCAGGAGGAATTGTCCTTAGATGAAAGAAATTCTGCCTGCCACAGGGAGATGGTGAAGACTGCTACAGCCTAAATGTTAAAAGCCAGTAAAAGTGATCGTAAAGAGTAACTTCTCAAGTTCAAACTCATGAACAGTGATTTTTTTTCAGGGTTATCTTCATCACAGTTGATTTTCAGATGCCTCACTCTGTTCCCCATACATCCCCATACAAGTCAACACTTGCAAAATGAAAGAGGTCTTCTTCAAAGCTTTTTAGTCATCTCCATTTCTTTCTTAAATTGACCTCAGCTAGTCTCTTCCTTACTGGTCTGCACCTGGGTTTTCCTTTTTCACTCAATTTTAAATAAAAGTCAGGCATTTCAACACACACTGCTTACCTCCTCCTGAATCTCTGAAGTCTTGTGCAGTGTTATCTGGCTCTGTTCATCTTGCACACTGCTTTCAAATGATCTTAAAAAAGAGTGCAGCGGAGAGCCTGATGGAAAAGCCTAAAAACATAATTAGCTTTTTCTCTAACACATTTTGATGTAGAGAGCCTGTAGAGAACACCCGACTCATGAGTAGCTATGTGGGATCAAGTGATCTCAAGGTGTCAAGCTGAGGAATAGCACAAATGTCAGCTCTCCAGCTGTTGTCACAAAACAGCCTCATGGACAGATTTTACAATTTCTAACACTGTGCCAAGGGAGAGAGCAATTTGAGAGCCTGCTTTTCCATTTAAATGTGTAAAAATATCAGTAACAATCTTGGTGTTATCACAAGTCCATATAGTCCCTTAAAGGTGGTTCCCTGCTTCAAGTTGCCCAAGGAGGTGGTGGATTTCTCATCTCTGGAAGTGTTCACCAGGTGTCTGGATGTGGCACTTGGGGATATGGCTTACAGGCAATCATGGTGGGGTTGCATTGATGCTTGGCCTAGATGGTCTTGAAGGTCTCTTCCAACCTTGATGATTTTGTGATTCAGTGGTTTGTTGCTGAGTATCTGAACAGAACACAAAGAAATCAAAGAAAACCCTTTATAGAAATGCACGCCGCTAGGGTTTTCACTAGAGTAATATGTTCCACTGCAAAGGAAATTACAGAAATTTGTAGTTTTCAGGATATAAAAATCAAGAATGGTTTTCCCGTAGGACAGATGGGGAAAAATAACAATTCATTTAAAAAGAAAGTTAAAGCAACAACAATAAAAAAAGAACAAAACCACTTTTGCAGCTAGATTAAAAAAAAAAAAATAGAAAGCTTAATAACCTAATTTTCAGACTTAGAAATCTACATTAGTATTTTAATTCTGTAATGAGAGATGTACTCACAATGGGACCTTAATTACATGTATCACTTGCTCCTAATTCCTTTTCATTTTACCCTGCACTTTAAAGAGTTGAAGGATATTACAGAATTCCAGGGAACTGGAGATAATTCAACAAATGGCAGTAAATCGGATTTTTACCTCTAAAAAGATGAGCTTAATCCAGCTTCATAACAATTACTGTAAGATACTCAATGTGACATAAGAAAATATATCTTTCCAGTTCCTCAGGTAAATAATTTTTAGACATTAACAGCCTAGATGACAGGCACAACAGGAAAATCAGTGACTTAACTGGCTTGTCAATTGAACAGTATATTTAGCATTGTGGTTTACATACACAGCAAGTGAGCAGAAAGAAGCTTGTTCTATACTCATCTGTGCTGTTTGCACTCCGCAGAATCACAGAAGCTTTAGCCTCAAGTACTGTCTATTTTCGTTTCTACAAATCCTTAGCTGTCGAAAAAGTAGACATTAACAATGGGAAAGAAAAGAAAATTGTTCCTCTTTTTCAACTTTTATTAATATTTGTGCCTACAGCCAGAGTGAAGGTCAGCATACTACTGGGAGAGATTTTGTTTGAGGAATACAGACACACTACAGTCTGGGAATGAAAACAAATCCAAATGTTAGGGTGACAAAGCGCATAGGGTAAAAGTACTGCATTATTCTCAACAGTACATTCAATTTACTTTTAAAAAAAGTACAGCAAAGAATGATGTTTCATTTCCACAGAAAAGAATACAAATAAAAAACTATACAACTGGTAGAGCAACTAAATGAAAAATAAAAGTGGTGACAAAATCAACACAGAATTTTTTTCGTGAAAAATGCTTAATCACTCTCAGGCTTTTGGGGAGCCTGAACACTGAAATTAAAAACATTGCTTGAGATACATCCAAGGTGGTTTTACAGGGAATGTACCACACTTATTCAACAGGTGAAATGTCTGATTACCATAACAGTTTTAGATATTCCTGTTTTTTAAACACTGCTGCTCTATTTGGAAGTATAAGTGTACCTGGCTTCATTAGTACTTGGACAGAAAACTACTACATGGGTGGGTTCAGTAAAAGTAAGAAAGCACTAGAAACCTACTGCCATTTTTTCTGTACTGTCTCCTTTCTCCTCTTATGAATCTCCTCCATATAATCTAGATGAGTTAGAAAAATGGGGCTCTTACTATTTGTCAAAGCAAAACATTTGGAGTTAGAAAAATTAGAAGTGGTAGCCTCAATTTTCTTTTTAAATTACATTTCAAGCCATTAAATCCTGCTTAATTAGGTCTCTATAGTAGTTTCAGTCAGGTAAGATATTCCTTGTTTTCCATTCCAAGGCAGAGCCCATAGCAATGACCAGAGATTAAGCCATTCATACATACAAAAGCCATTGTTTCGCTGATCTGTAAGTAAAATAGGCATATGGATCTTTTTCAGGTAATTGTATTAAAAAGTTGATGTTCTCAGGAGCTGTTTTACCTTTGTCAGTGGGGGGCTGCAGGAGCATCTGAGTGAGAAGAGGACAGATGTCTGCCAGACATTACCAGTTCCACAAAAAAAACAGTGCAGGATACAGCCAAGGCCATTGATGAAGCTGGTGGTACCTCTAGGAAAATACATTTAAGATCAAAAAAAGGTCCAGAGAGAAGAGAGAAGAGAGAAGAGTGAGTGGGAAAAAAGTATGAGAAATCACCCTGAAAACACCAGCAGTGGGGAAGAAGAGGGAGGAGGTGCCCCAGGCATCAGAGAAGATACTTATGTGCAGACCATGGAGGAAACCAGTGTGGGGAAGGCATTTCCCACCAGTGGGCAGAGAGGATCCATGCTGGTGCAGATATCCACACTGCAGTCCATGGGTGTGGGTATTCCATGAAGGAACTGGGGCCTATAAAGAGCACACACCGGAGCAGGTTCATCCTAAAAACCCCAGCTTTTGGGAAGTAGCCAAACACTTCAGGTTTATCTTCAAGAATTGTTGCTCATGAAAGCCTATAACAGGGCAGGGCAAAAGAGCAGCAGAAAGAAATGGCTAAAATCTGAACACATTGCCCACATTCCCCATTTTCCCCTGCATGGTTTATCAGGGGGAAGGGCAGAAGAGTCAGAAATGAGGGAGGAGTTTGAGCCTGGGAAGAAATGGGGTTGGGGTGAAAGAGTTTTAATTTTTGCATTTGCTCCTCGCTATTTAAATCTATTTTCATTGAAAATACATTAAACATATTTTCCCCAAACTGACCCTGTTTTGCCTATGGTGGTAATTGGTAGGTCATCTCCTTGTCTTCTTCTCTACCAACCAGCTATTTCACCTCAATTTCTACCCCTGTCCAGTTGAGGAGAGGAAGCACCTCAGTAGGCAGCTGGACAAAGTCAACCCTCCACAACCTTGAAACTTTTGCTTCAAATTCAGTAGTGATTCAATCATTTCCATATTAAATTACACTCTTATAAAGCAACACTTGGATTCATCTGTATAGGAATTTACACTGTGAATGCCAGTCTTTTTCATTGAATAAAATCTGTCACACTAAGTTTATTTATATGAACCATTCCATTTGAAATTCAAATCATTAGCAATGTCTTGAATTTTTTTCCTTCCATGTTTTTCAGGCTGTGGTTGTGCTTTCAGTATGACAAGTGCTTCTCACAGATGTTTTTCTTTTTAGGCTCCAAATATATTCTAGTTAGGTAAATAGATACATACTCAGACCAGAAGTGTAAAAAATTAAGGCATCTACTGACTTACATGTGAACAAAAGCAACATATTTTTGGCAAGTGTAATTATGACAAGTGCATGTGCAGAAAATCTTCATATTTTGTGGAAAACTACTATGTGCACATTGATAATTTAGCCCAATGTTCAGAAGGCATAACTTAAAATTTCCAGAAATTCAAGGAGCAAAGCATTAATTACCTCCTCTGCTTGGTTAAGAAGCAAATAGGGGTTCCATGTGGTAATGTACAGGCTACTTACCTAATTCTCTTGAAGTCATCGTAAGTATGCAGATCATGACTTTGGAAAGAAGCATTTCAACGGGTTGGGGAAGGAAAAAACCATCACCAAAACAACCAAAAAAAATTTCTCTGCTAAGATGGTTAGAAAGCAGTGTCTTCCTGTGAGAGAAATAACTGTTATTACTGGATGCAGCTTGAAAATTTGGATTATTTTATTTGACTGCAAGGAGTGATGTTGGGTGGGTGAGATGCAGTCAGTCAAGGAACTGATGGTTACCTCTGGAATATTCTCGCTGAACATATAAAATGGTATTAAATTTTTGATTTCGTGAAAACTCTTTGTTGTTTATAGAAGTCTGTGTTTTTCCAGATTTTCAGTCACAATTCTTTCCCCAAATATTTTCTTCATTCCTACACAGTCTATGAAGGGAAAATTCGAAGGAGCAACATTCAGGATTTCCCTGTTTATGGAGAACATTTGAACTAAACTCATGTTTGTCAAGAAGAAGCATGACAACATTGTTCTTGGCTCTTGCTGTGAAACAACTGCCTGAAAGATTATCAATAATAAGCACTTTATATAGCAAGTCCTAGACAAAGTCTCTTTAAATGTGTATTAAAAACATCCTGGAAGTCTTGTGCTATTTGTAGGTATGGTGTTTCTAGAAGCAATTAATTTTTGGTGACCTTGGGGATGTAATTTCATCAAGAATGCTGAAGAACACACTGAAGAAAATGCAGTCAAAGGCAAGAAAAGCTCCCACATTCAGCAGAATAATTGTTAAAGAAGCTCTTGTAGACCATTGCCTGCATGTTAGTTCTTCACATTTCCAAATTGTTCAGGGAAGCTGACAAACCACTGGGATATAAAAAAATAATGGAAAGACCTACATCTCTTGGAACTCTTCTCCCTACAGTTCTTTGCCTTTTATGAAAATGAGGAATATCCACAAACCCTCAGAATCAAGCTTCTTTGCCCTCTTTATTTCTTTTATTTTACTTTTTTTTCCCAAGAGATCTACGGACCTTAGGTTTTGCTATTTACACTTTTAAAAAAAGGCAAAGGAAAAAAAGCGAAGAGAAACTTACATGAAACAGAGTCATGATAAATCTTAGAGAGTAAAAATAAATTGCTTCATTGCAATGATAAGCTCCTCTTGTATGTATTTTATGAAAAGCCAACTGTCATCAAAATTCTTAATTTATAGTGTTCAACAAAATGCTGCTAACTGAAAAGCATTAATCAACATCACCAACTTAATGTGCTTTGTCAAACTTCTCAGTCTCTTCTGCCAAAGAAGAACATTTTTGACAAGTAGATTGATTGGTGAGCTAACAGTGTTTGACTGAGGGGTGAGTGTACAACAAGAACCTTAAAAAAAGATGTTAGCAGTAATTCTATTTGCTCATACAGAACCTGTGTACAATACTATTATTTTGCAAAATACATGTCAATAAGACTGATAAATTATGTAGTTATAAGATTCTGTTTCAAATTTTATTTCATTCACCTTGTGAAATAATTCATAAAGAGTGAAAACGTGCAATTGATGAGAAAGATGCCCATCAGACCTGAAAAATTATCAACCACAGAGTGCTTTGCTATCTCAAGTGGCTAAAAAAAGTCATTGAGATTCTGGCTTTCAAGCTTAAGTAAGCAAAATGAAAAATAATATACTTGCTTCTACTTTGTTAAGTGTAATAGATATTGCAGATTTAAGATAGAAAGCAGGTCCTTTAAAAAAGAAGGCTTAACTGGGAATCCCATACTTTCTCAGAAAACAAACCACCATTATGTCTTGTTTTCCTGATTTTCAGGTATTCCAGCTATTGCGAGGCTTATAAGCAAGGTCACACACCTGTCCCCTCATGTAATGCCCGTGCTGTTTGGAACAAAGACCTTCCCACAGATATTTTCCAAGACTGAGTGGAAATAAGTGGCACAGATTTGACATCAGAAATTTTGAGCCAGAAATTCCAGTCTGTATGACTATCAGTTAGTATGGTAAGCATGGGAGAGTGTGGCACTGAAGTGTGTTTTATTCTGTTGATACTGCGGCAGAAAGGTAGCACCAGGTAAAGCAGTCTTCAATTACTCCACTGAAATATTACAAGTATCTCCCAAGTCAAAAGAGCAACCCTTCTGGTCAGACTCAGGGATTTATCTAGCCTTTTTTGCCTTCTGTAGTAGTCATGAAAAGGTATCTAGGGGAAAAAAAAAAAAAAAAAAGGAGCAAAGCAAAACTATGAAATGCTTTAAACTATTTCTTCCTCTCCTCTGACCAGTTTTGGTTCAAATTCATGTTGTAGTTTGTTTATTTAGTAACTCCCAATAATGCCTCATTCCCCGTCTTTTTACACTCATGCCTCTGAGACCACATAAAATTTCACATCTCTCTGACATCTCTTGGGAAGGTGTTGAACAGGTAAAGAATCACTCTGGGAAGTCCTACAACACTTCTCAGGTATCATCCTCTAGGGGCAGTGAACAGCAGTCTTTCCTCTAGCCACACTATTTGTATTATATGGGGTTTTTTTGGATTTTGTAGCTACACCAACTAAAAGTTTGTTGCATTTATTTATCTGTCCCTCTACCAGAATACCACACTAGTTTTGTTTGATTAATATTTTTTTTAACACTTTTTTTTTTTCCTTTTGCTCTTTGACTCATTATTTAAACTCAAATATCAATGAACTTATTGAAAATCAATTTTTGGTATTTAAAATTCCTCCAAAAACTGATTGCATTGGTTTTTAGCTCTCATACTCAGTATTTTAAAATGGAAATAATAGCATCTTCCCACATTTTAACTACAGCACCTAGGACATGTACCTGCAGGGTCTGAGTGCTAATAATTTTGGTATAATTTTCAACACCAAAACACAAAAGACCAAATGTCAGCTGGCAGCAGCAGAAGTCTCCCAGTGAAGTGCAAGAGGCACTGGGAGACATGGTTCTTGGGAGGGAGGCTGGTGTAGGCAGACCCCTTCATCTACAGTATCTCATCAACAGAGTTGTTCTTCAACAAAGCACCTATTAAATATTCCTAATACTGCACATACTTTTGCAATTTAAGTCACAGTGAAGATATTTTCTGCATTTAGTCCTTCTGGAAGGAGAACATAAGACTGAAAATCAAACATAGATAAATGATTTTACACAGTTAAATAAGCCAACCAAGGGCAATAGTCCATAATCCATACCCATGTGCATGGCTTATCAAGTTAGCCTTTCATAAAAACACTCAGATTATTTTATGTTAGCCCTGGGCTAATAGCTCTGTCATTCCCAATTACCATGAGTTAGCTCATGTAACCTTGCTAACCTCTAATGAGTTGTTTATATGCCCCAGCCCCACTGCAAGGTCAGCAAAACTTCCCAGGAAGAGATCACAGTCCACCACTAACCCTCAGCCTCTCACTCCACCAAATTAAAGAGGCCTGCTGCTGATAATAGAAACCTCAAAGTTACCCAAGAGAAACAGAAACTTTTCTCATCGAAGACAATGTTAGGCAAGTGCATGGATATTTAGAGGCTTAGAATAGTGGAAAAAGAGTAAAGGAGACCATGACAGCAAGTGAGAAATGTGCATGTTCTGTCTTTTTTAAAATCTGCTGTCACCAATTACTGCAAGTCTTTCACAATTATGAATAATTTGAAATCTCTTATTCCTAAAACCAAACCCCGAGGATATTCTCAGAAGAAAAGTTAAAAAAAACTATTCAAGTTAACAACAAGTGGAAAACATCAGAAAACAAATCTTCTCCCAAGTGTTTAAAATCAAATATTTTTAAGTTGATCTTGGAAAGGAAGAACAGTTTGAATTACTATTTATGAAAGCTAGAGGTTTTTGGTGGGTTTTTTTAGGTTTATGTGTGGTTTTAATCAGCAGTCTTTCATATAAATAAATATAACCCTTCTTCTTTAGTCTCTAGCAGTATTAAAACTTATTTGCTCTTTCAGTGGGAAAAAAAGATCAAATATATGCGTTTCAGCTTCCTGTGAAAATTGCTTCTAAAAACTATAATTTTTTATTCTCTTTATATGGGAAGTATATCCCAGTATTTTTCTGAGTGAGAAGTTAAGACAGGACAGGACCTCAAACATTTGGATATGCCAATAAGTCATATTGCTTTCTTTAAGATAATGATTTTCTTAGCTTCAATATGATAATTGTAAAAATATATTTGCAGTCTAGGAGAGATAGCTACATGAGTCATGAGGAACACGTGCTTCAGTACACTCAGCATTTTTGTTGTGTCTTCTGAGCTGCATCAAAGGAGGCATGACCAGCAGCTCGAGGGAGGTGATTCTTCCCCTCTACTTCACTCTTAGGAGACCCCTCCTGGAGTGCCGCATCCAGCTCTGGGGTCCCCAACATA
Source organism: Machaerirhynchus nigripectus (assembly GCA_013397975.1). Lineage (NCBI taxonomy): Eukaryota > Metazoa > Chordata > Aves > Passeriformes > Dicruridae > Machaerirhynchus > Machaerirhynchus nigripectus. Next base: position 583,044 of record VZRQ01000595.1, read on the forward strand.
AGAAGGTCATGGACCTGTTGGAGCGAGTCCAGAGGACAGCCATGATGTCCAGAGGATCAGAGGGTTGGAGCATCTCTCCTGTGAAGACAGGCTGAGGGAGCTGGGGTTGTTCAGCCTGGAGAAGCAAAGGTTCCAAGGTGATCTTAGAGCACCTTCCTGCACCTAAAGGGTGACTACAAAAAAGCTGGGGAGGGACTTTTTACATGGGCATGGAGTGATAGGCAAGGGGGAATGGCTTTAAGCTGAAAGAGGGTGGGTTTAATTTAGATATTAGGAAGAAGTTCTTTATTGTGAGGGTGGTAAGGCACTGGAAAAGGTTGTCCAGAGAAGTTATTGATGCCTGGAAGTGTTGAAGGCCAAGCTGGATGGGGCTTTGAGCAACCTGGTTTAGTAATAGGTGTCTCTGTCCATGGCAGGGAGGTTGGAACTTTAAAGTCCCTTCTAGCCAAAACCATTCTACAATTCTGTGATATACAAACATACTGTCAAAATATGGTAATGGAAGGAAATACAGGAATTATTGTTTTACTGCACATTTGTCTACCTGAAGTTCTGTAAAAAGAAAATTTGTTGAACCATTTTGCCTATAGTACTACATAGGCCACACACATACACTACATACACTCAACACATTTTATGTTTCATATAATACTTTAGGGGACTTAATAACTATTAAAAAAAACACATTATCCTTAAAAAAAAGTTATGAAGTACTGAACATGTACAACTAAATATGGAGTTAAAAGCAGCAGCAAAGACTTCCTTCTTCAATCTTATATTTAAATAAGAACACCAAGTGGGCAGCAAGGAAGGATCCTGCAATATCTTTAAAAGGGTAGAGCTCCAAAGTTTTCGTGACTCACAACTCACAAAATTACAGTATAGAAAAAAAAGCAACCTTATGATTCAGACTGTAATTAGCAGCTTAGAAAATGCAGAAGAGAAAATGAGTCAAATACCACAGCCATTCAGGGCCTTGAAAATAAGGACAAGAACTTTAAAATCACTGCACTAAATTTACAGTAAGCCTGCAGTGAAGAGAATTTTATAAAAGGAGATATTTATAGAAAAAAAACATATATAAGTTAGAGATGAGAGACTTTACACTGAAAAAAATCATCTTCCTAGAAATAATACAATCAGAAAATTCAGAAAATAAAGCAATCATTCACTGATCAACAGTTTCAATTTGTTTACATTAAGACAATAAAATCAGATATCAATAGTTTTTTCAAAATCAGCATTTCTGATGGCAAACAAATACCATTAGGCTGCACAGAAAGTATGACATGAGTTCTATATTTGAACAAAAAAACCCAATTGTTTATTGGGTACCTGCCATTAAAAGTCTGCCACACTATCAAAATAAGGAGTGAATGCTAAAGCGGATCATTGAATTTTGCAACTGAAGAAATGCAATTGCTCAGCTCTGCATCTGAGCCTGAGAGCATACACAGAAAATTCATTTGAATACTGTTTCCAAATCCTCGGCACTGAGAGGAGATAGGAAACCAAGGCCTGATGCTTGCCTCATTTAAGAGAAGTGGTGTTTCTTCATAGCAAGGGAGCAGCTCCGACACGGCCTTTCACACCCGAGACACAGAAAAACCACAAAGACAGAAAGAGATTGTCAGCAAACAAACTAATAAAAAAGTGTCCTGCAAGCTATCTCCCACTGCTTCCTAGGGCAAACCTAGACTTTCCTTTATAAGTAATCCAAGCAGCACACTTCTGTCCCTGCAAAACTTTACTCCGTCTTTATATACAGTTAGTTTTTCTGTCCCTGAGGTCATCTCCCAAAGCTTTACTCTCCAACTTGTTTTTAGAGGGCGTGAAAAGCATTAATCACATCAAACAAACAAGGCATGGTGTTAATTATGTAGTAACTTATACATAAATTCGTACTGGTATTTTCAGGAACATGTAGGTGTCTACAGGATAGGAAAAAGACCATTTTCCACAAAGTCCTGACTTGTCCACACTTACTTATTCTTTAATCTGTCTCGTGCATCATGGTGGGTACTAGAATATGCACATGTACAGCAGAAATCTTTCCCTGGTTGGCTATGAGCTGCTTACCTTCTGCAACCAAAACCAACCATCAGTGACTACAAAAATTAAAAAAAAAAAAACCACAATACACTTTTTTTTCTTTTTTCCTTTTTTTTTTTAAGATCTCCATGTTATTATGTGATATCCACTGAGCTAGTAGCAGCTGGCAGTACTCTTGTGATGCATTCCCTAAAATGATGGATTTCATTTCCTTGGACCAGACATTTCTCAAAAATTTTAGTAGGTTTTTTGCATGGATTTTTTTCCAAATGTGACAAGGCAAACTTAACATAGCATCGTGATATGAAAAAGAAATAAGAAACTTTTTGTGGTTTTTTGATACAACATTAGGCCTAAAAAATATTTCAAGGAAAGGAAGCTCAGATATACACAAACTGCTCCAGTTTTCAGTGGGGATTTCTGAAGATATATTACAAGATAAATCTAATTAGCTTCAAGGAAATGACAATAAAGATCAGAGGAGTGAGTAGACTGGTTTAATTTACACAGACTTCAAAAGATTCTCAACAGAAAAATGCAAGAAAAAGACTAATGAAGGAAATTACCAACTGTGATATAGATAGCAAAATTCAAATTGGATTCCAGAATACCACTGTTAGGTTAATGATTTGTTGTATGGCACATGCAGGGAACAAGGGTTTCTGAATATAAAAGGTCTAACATTTAACTCAAAGCTGTTGTAATTACATCATGTATATGCTGCTTTTTCCCTTCTGTTCTAGTGCAACAAGGTTGTGAATTCACCTGTCTTGGTTCCTGCACTTGCCTATTATGTGTATGTTAGTAATTGGATTAAAACTGGAGCCTGGCATTTACAAAACATATCCTGAGGAACCTGGAGAGCTCCGAGTTTAAACAGTGATGTGATGGCAGTTCTGAAAACCTGTTAGAGATGAATGGCCATGAACTAGGCAGATTAGGGTAAAATGGAAGTTGAAGCACAGTCAACCAGGGAAGGAGTCCATAAAAAGAGGGAAGGATATAAAGGAAAGAAAAAAAATTACACTACTTCAAGCTCTGCCAAAAGCAAAATATTAAAATTACTTTAAGACTAGTAACCAATAAAATAGCAAAAAAAAGGAGACAGTACAAAATGGACAAGAAAAGATTGTTTAACAAACATTACTTCAAAATTTAAGAAAGACGTGGCTGTTTCATTACAAAAGCTATCATGAGGACTGCCCTACAGATGTTATTTTGGGACATAGAGCCATTAATGTAGGTCAGGCCACTCCATAAGAGCCCATAGCCAAGCACTAAAATAAAACTGTTGTTCTTTTCTGATCAAAGACCTTGTCTTCCTTTTAGGTTTACAATTCATATGATCTTCAGTTCATCGTAGTTTAGTCCAAGCAGTACCTGGAGAAAATTATTCAGTTGCCTAAATCTGAAGTTACATACAAGAGCACCCTAGTTTCAAAGTGCCAAATAAAGTAGAGTTATTCTAACATCAGCATTAGTCAACTCAAATTAAGTTTTAAAATGGTCTTAGATTTTTGTCAGTGGTCTGCAACCAGTATTAAATTATGTATATTTTGCATATTCTGGACCCATCACATGCCCAGCTTCCCAAGGAGGTGCTGCATGCAGAGGCAACATGATCTAAGCAAAGGGCAGTACAGTGGCAAAAGGAATGGCAAGGTGCAAGGAAAAAGGACCCCAAATCCTCCTTAGTGATTCCTATCTTCAGCTGCTGGAGAGGTTACAGCAGTAGTAATTCAAATCAATTCCTGATACCTGAAATCAACCCAACATTTATTATACAAAGTTAAAAGACAACCTAAAAAGTAATTATGACAAATTCTCTTTCAGGTGTAACCAAACAGTTAACCCAATGTGATTAACCAAATCAGTGGTAACTGAATATTTGAATGAAAATTTCCACCTTTCACCACTGGCACAGAGCAGCATAACATAATAGCTTATGAGAAGGAGAATGTCTCCTTTTAGCACCACAATAGAGAAAGCAGCTCATCACATGTACATAGGAAAATGCATATAATAGAGACTTTAAAACTTCTTAAAAACTCTAAATAAATACGCAATGCCAATTCATAACTGTTCTAGAAGACCACAGTGGGACCAAAAAAAAAGGAATTAAAAACTTCTTAAGAGTGAGAAACAGTTAATCTTTGATATATAGAGAGAGCACCTTTTCTCCCTACCAAACATTCTCATACAAAGACAGAGAATGCTAAAGACTCAAATGTATGCTTAATATTAGTACAATATTCAACATTAGATACAGAGAATATTGACTCAGTGCATGAACCATGAAATATCCCTTAAAGCCATAGCATAATTGTATGTGAGCTCTGTAGAGATGTCAGTCAGCTGAGTTCTGTGGAAGTTAACAGAGAAACTTTCTCGAATGTGCTATTAGAAGTCCTCAAGCATTAAAAAGCCTCTAAACCACTCAGTCAAAAACCTGTCATGCTTGGATAACTATAACAAGCACAATAATAGGTGTACAGTCTCTGAGGCTGTTTGGCAAACTACAAGATACTGTGGTATTCTTTTCTCTGAGTGATAAATCTCAAGTAATGTGTTGTAGGCCACTTACACCACACACAAAACAAAGAAATCAGTTTAAGGAACCACGTTTTCCACACAAGTCCATTAGCAAAGAATAGATGGGGAAAGACATAATGGACTCTTTATGACACTTTACTTGGAGAAAAAAAAAGTTATCTGGGGACAAATAGCAGTATTAAACATTGAATAAGCTACAGACAGCCTTTTATTGCATCATTTTGCATTTTCAGAATACTTCAGAATATTCAGAAATTTCACTACACACCATGACCTAATTAAGCTTCAGAGTTACCTACTCAAATTCTTTGGGGATTTAATCATTAGTTTATAAACACAGAACAGAGATCTAATGAGGACAATAACAGTTTGGGAACAGGTCTCAAACTAAAAATTTTCAAGACACCACGAAGGACTCAGAAAAACAAATCCCAGTGAAAGCCAGTCTCTTTCACTGACAATCCACTACACTGTGGGGTGTCTAGCTCATAGATATTCTATTGCCTTTCTCTGGGCATGTCTTTTTGCATGCTGAAAGGTTTACAGCAAAAGCAAGTCACTTTACCCTTTTGACTGCATGGCGTATTTCATTTTCAGGTACTACATTAGTCTTAATACTGGCCTTAATAAATCATGTCTGCCACAAAACACAATGCAACTGAACAAACATCTTTTACAGCTTCAGTCAAATGCCCTGGGTCATCAACACTGCAAATGAACTTAGAGGTTACTAAAATCTGCCTACCTTTAACCAGTTAGAAGCATCACATCTAATAAACACCATTTGTGTGTGCGAAGAGTGCTACAGAAGATTTACAATCAGTCTAGAATCTGTGATTTTTCAGTGTATTGTTCCTCCTGCCATTATGTCAGCTGCTATGCAATCACACAAGTGAATCACGTCTGTCAGTGCAAGTGAAGTCTGAGCAATCATCTTAAAGCATCTGTCTGCAGCATTGCTTAAAGGTTGTTTATATATTTATACATATGATACCAAGATTAAAATTAGATTTTTGTCCTTTACAGATATTTCCTTTACATAACTACTTTCTCTCCCAGTATGTCTCCCAGGACATAGTGTGATGTGTTAGAGCAATCAGTTGTAGAAACCAGAAGTTTACATTGCTCCAGTCCCTAATGTATCTTGTTCTGAAAATGAGAAAATTAACATTTTGGTAACAGTAATTTGATAAAGCTTTTTATTACTTTTATTAGCGATTCATGTAGGCTGGAATTGTAGATATGGATTAATTACACTTTTTGTAGAAGCCAGATGCAGATACATAACCTCTCATAAATGAACACCCCACTATAAATGTTTAACATAAGACAGCCTTCTTCATAGCTAGCTTTTTACATTAGAAATGGAATTCTGATATTTCATCCACTTTCACTATGATTTTTGTTCTTTTTCAAACTGTGGATCACACATAATAAATGGTTAATTGGGAATAATCACATGCTGGATAATGGGCTGTCAGGAAGTTGTGCTGGTTCCTAGTAACTTACATCTCAATGTTTTCAGGCCTACATTAGCACTAAAATCATCAAAAGAGATATCTGGCCTTGGTTAACTGAGAGTAGCTTGACTACTCAGTATCACTATTTTACAGTATGCTTAGTTTCTTACATTTAAATATTTTATTTTAACATATTTATGTTTTTTAAGAATATTTTACATATTAGGCTAGTGCCATGAGGGATGGAAAAGATATAAAACTTTACTCAGATTAATATCTACAATGTACAAGTTCAACAGGAAGCTAATAGCTTGTTAGCACAACATTTAATGGAAGAGTAACAAATCTCATCCTTACAAGTGGTTTTATTCAGGTAGTTCAGGGAATTCAGTCTGTATCTCCCATGTCCTATAAAGATTTTCAAATTACTGTATTTCCTCTCAGTATGATTAATGGAAAGTGTTTCCTTCTTACAGAAATACCCCAAGATATAAATTACTGCGTTAACAACTTTAATCACTATTCCCAAGCAAACACTTAGGCCTATTTGGACTCATTAAGTATATCAATTTCAGATTAGTTCAAACCCAACACAATAAAGAACATCATCTGCTCAAAGCTACCACAGACAACTGTAGCACTATAATACAATGGACTCAGTCCTACATTACTTTGTGCTCTGCATATCCAAGGCTTCTCAAGCTGAATAAACAAATTTCTATTGACTTGAATGGTTTTCAGGTTACCAATGGCAAAATCCTTCTGTTTGATAACAACACCAACTTTGTATCTAATCCTGTGTTCCTCAAATCATTGTCATCAGTGACATATTTTAGCCAAAATTCATTAATAAGACTTTAAACTTTTAAGGATTAACACTGACATTTCACTTGCTCAGACTTCATCCTATACAGTCCTTGCAAGCTTTAATCTAGAACATGCTACGTCTTTATTTCCACTGACTCTTAGCAACATAACATTTCTGTGACAGCAAGTGAAGAAGAAGGAAAAAAGCTACAAGCCCTGACTTATACCTTGTGAAGTTTTAGAACGGAGAGAAAAAAAGTAAAGTTTCCACATCACATTATAACTCAGCTGGGAAGTTTTGCAAGTCTAAGCTCACTCATTTCACACACATTCCAACAGTTTAGCACTTTCTTCTCATACATTATCTTTCACCAGGGTTTTTGCATGTACAAAAGTAAGTGATGTATCCCAGTAATGACCTGTACTCTAGACTAATGTGGAAGTTTATGGGCTAAGGAAACTCTGCTGGGAACCTATCTACTGTATAATACGTACTACGCCCTGAAAAGTGAAAATTATTTCATTTCCTCAGATCTGTGAGGCATGAATAATAGATAACTAATAGCTACACAATTTCAAAAGAATTTCTTCAGAAAGACACATAATTATATTAAACATGGGCTATGGGAATTTCAGAACATATGCAGAGTTCTGATTATATGTTGCCATAATTTAGAAAATGAATTTATATTAAATAAACATAGAGGACTTAGAAGCAAATTTTGGTGTAACTGAGGAATTCTGCATTTGTTTGACAGTCATAACCTCACTTTGAATAGCATTCAAAACACATCTATGTTGGCCACCTTGCTTTGCTCATCACTGCTATTTACGTCAAAAGAATAAAAATTTGTTTTCACCATACATTTTATTCCTCTTCTACTTTTTTTCTTTTTTAAAAACCTTTTTACAGAATTTCAGCTCTTCATGGTCATTTTTCTTCGATGTTCAAAATTATCCAGTGATATTTTATTCTTTTATTATATTTGCAAGCATTTTGCATTTTAAAAATTATTCTTTGTAATACACCCACATGAATCAGGACCGAGCCATTTCCTCATAAAATTTCTCAACCATTTCAAACTAGAAAACATTACTAGTCCATGTTTATTGTGGCACTCCAGCAACTCTCATGGGAGGTCATACAGAACTGCATGACAGCCATAAAATTATGCTGTATCATTAATAAACATCTTACCATAAATATCAAAATCCCTCAGCTTCTAAAGTCTGCTTCAGTAATTATGTTACACTTGATCTTAAAACAGTGACATTCTGCCCTTTCTTTCTTCTTTCCTGTGCCTCCATTTGGTGGACTATCGCCTACTTAGAAGCAATTTATTATGAATGAGACTACAGAGATTTAAAATTGTTAATGCTAATCAAGTCACTCGATAACTTCAGAGTGAAAAAACACTAATTTCTTTTTTCTAATTGCCTTATTCTTTCTCTTGAATAACTTGCAAACATTTGAAACACACTTCTATTATTAGCATAATATAATCATAATGTTCCCATTTAATTACAATTTATTTGAATGACTAATCATCAGTTTCATGTTTTAAAATAATGGAAACATTTTACAAACTGCAATGTACTATCTGACTATCAAAGCATCAGTATAAAGACAAGTTGCAAGGTATAGGGTTAATACTTTTATTAGCCATTGTCTTTAAAAATATTTTCTACTTCTTTTTCAACCTCTGAGACAGACTAAAAAAAAAGTAAGTTTGATGCATGTCCATGAATGATGCAAAGAGAACCGTCTCTTAAGAACAATTTATCCAAACTATTGGGTTTTTTCCAGCCTATGCCACTAATAACCTCAGTTACTGGCATCATCCCAGTAAGAATGAGTCATCTTAAATTTGAAGGATATCAACTGCATTTTTATAGCCATGTTAAAAATGAAGGACTTTATAGTCAAACACGGCATTATTTCAATTGCATCTTCACTAATTTATTTAAATGATAGAAAAGAAGAACATAGAATGTCAGCTAGAAGAAATGATGGAAAACTGTCAGGATCAAGCCTTCCATACCTTTCATTCAAGCTGCCACTGCTGTCTCATCGTAGATGTGTGTGCATCAATGCTTGTTATTTGCTATTTGCCACATATTCCATATGCCATATTCCATAGAATATTCCATATTCCATATGATTTCACATGCAAGTGGAAAGAGCATTGCAGGTCAGCAGTTTTCCCCCTACACCCCCTTTCTCTCAGGTCCTTCTCTCTTCTACACGCTCATGCTCTTCATTTTCACATCTGTGGTGGGACAGGCACCAAGGAACTGTCAGCAAGTTTCTTGCTAAGAGAAAATGCTGCTTGTGCCTTGCTTTGAAAGCCAGACCCAAAGTCTATTCATAGCAAAAGTTTACCACAGTGACTAAGGAAGTAAAGGATCACATTTTACTTATTTATCCAAACACTGATGCATATGAGACAGAATAATCAATAGTGGTGAAAAAACTCTCTGTCAGTAAGAGATTCAAGCCCAAATCTAAAATCCCGGTCAAATTATTTGTTAAAAGTGAATCTCCTTGAACAGAATACAAGCCAGAAGCCTGACTGTTATTCAAGGAGCTTCCAAAACCTACAGTTGAAAAAAGGCATGTATCTCCTACATGTTTTAAAACTACCTAAAAAAATGTTAGTTGGTAATAAAAAACTGTCCCTGCTGCTGGCAAATATGAGTTCAATGTTCAAGTTCCCAGCAACTTTTGCTACAAGAATATATTTCCTACTAAAAATTAAAAATTGAAATTATTAACGGGTGAACAGATGGAAAATTAAAGCAATTTTTATATCTGAATTATATAGGTCCTTAATTACATTATGTTATCTTATTGTGAATTGGTTGTTCATAAAACAAAGGCTGTAGAATTACAAAATAGCTTGTCATAGTGCATTCTCCACTAGTAATTCAGAGTATGTCCAAGTTGTAGCCATTAGCATAAACTCTTCTAATAAATCTGCCAGTTCCATATGGCTTCTGTAGAGGAATAACAGTATCCCCTTAAATACCACCAAAAAGCTTTAATCAATTTCAGAAAGTTATTACACATTTATTTCTTTAATTCTTCTTATTAGAAGTAAGATTTCTCCTATCACCTTTCTTTTTGTGGGCAGGAAAATCCTTCACAGACAATTTCTTTCCTAGGGTAAATTTTCTTATTATGCCTGTGTGATAAGAAAGGACAAACAGAGCTGTTTGTTTGGCTATTGATCTTTGTTCTATTTCATCAACAGAATTTGGTTGCTTTTTTCCCCAAGCATATTCATTTCCAAGAAAAAGTTGTTCTGGACTTCTTACTCACTGTCACCCCTCCTCTACTCTGTCTTTTGGTATATTTTTGTTTTAAAGGCAAAATGCTAATAGTTCAGTAAATTAAAATAATAGCAATGGAATAAGAAACTCCTCTAAAACAAACTATTATTATGTCTGTTAGAATATAAGGGGCCATTTTCCGTGTTCAAAGATATAAAAATAGAAGGAAAAATAAGCTAAAACTTGACAGCAAATGACTGATGTGTTAGAAACAGCCAAACAAGCCACTCAATTCCTCCAGATTCTTCAGTCTCAGCTTCCATTTACATAGATTCTAGCAGAGAAAATCTTCCCATTTAGATCTGATTGCAGCCAATACAACTGCTCTCTTCCTGATTTTTGCAGCAGTCTAGGACAAAAAAGTTCTGGACTAAAACAAGATTTTTTTTTGTTGAAGGGACATCTGGATGCTAGCTTCCTGCTCAAAGTAAAATTGAAATTAAAAGTAAGATCAAATTTGGATCAGGTTGCTCAAGGCCTTGTCCTGTCAACTTTTGAAAATCTCCAAACATAGAGCTGCAACAACCTTTATGAGAAATTGTCCTACTGCTTAGCCAGTCTCATTGAAAAATAAAGGTATAGATGATTTAGCTAATTCTGGGCATTGTTTCTGAAGTCTAATGATGGTGTTCAAACAGTATCTACTTTGGCACAGGTATTTCAGTACTTACTATTTTTGCAGTTAAATAAGAGTGTGAAGCCTGTGGCAGCTGGAAATAAACATCTGTAATAGGGAAAATGGTGAGAGAAGTATACAGAAAATGATACACAAAGGAGATAAAAGAGAAGAATAGGAAAGCAAAAACAACAAGGAACAGAAATACCATTGTTCTGATAGGATAAGCATGTACAGAACAATATTTTTATTGTGTAAGAGAAAGTAACATCCGAAATACATAATTCCTACTCAGCAAAATTGTATATATTATTTCTTGTGGAAACTTCCTAGAGCTTGATTTTACATTCAGGACATTTAAAATATGTTGGAACAACCTGTTATAATCCACTGCTTGAGTCTGTTTCCCTATACTGGCCTTTCTCAGCCACATTTTTTCTGACCCATTACAAATCCTTCCCCTGGTGAGTGATGTCACCCTCCCTACCAACCCAGTCACAGAACTCAACCCTTGTTTCCTCAAAGCCCAATTTTGAACCACATTTTTTGCAATTGAACTCATTTGATTCCAGTATTTATCCTTAACATCCAGGAAGCCTTAGCCTGACACAGGATGACATTAAGTCGCTACCCTTTAAAGTTAATTGTAATGCATGGCAGTCAAAGTAGCCAGGCTGTGACTTCTCTTTCTGAGTAAATATCGTACCTGTTGGAGATGAGTGAGTATCTCTTTTTATGGCTTAGACAGCTCTGGTTTTCTCCCTGCTGGCTGTTCAGAGACGCAAAAGCAAATCCAGCTGATCACGTTCTCCTTTGTAGTGCCATTGACTCTAATACCTTGTATCTATGTTTCTGCCAGATTTGACTTCAAAAGACAACGACACTGTACACATGAAAAGCTTCTACAAAGCTTCCCTCACCTTTTTTGAAGATTAAATCAAACTCTAGGTATTAGTATCATGATTTTGATATATGCTATTTGCAAGAAATAACAGAAGAAAATCACCACTTCGCAATAATAATTTTTCCCTTTAAGAAAAAATAGCAAGTCTGTTGTCCAAATGAACATGGCTTCTTTTAGGATTGAAATGCCAAACAAAATTGAAACTAAATGTACACACATCATGACAGGACTCTACATTAGCAGATAGCCACAGATTCCGGACAATTTCAGTTTTTGTAGAATTTGCCTTTCATGTAGCCACTATTCTGACTGTAGTTCCATAGCTACCTCTTCAACCTGTGTTTTTCAGAACAAGAAGCACAAGTTTATATATTATTTTTCTCCTAAATTCAGCCACAGCTATAAATTACTAAGAGTAGGGTAAAATAGTGAAGATTGTAGGTATTTAGATTCTTAGAAGGAAAGGTTTAATCTGACTTTTGGTTCAAAAAAAAAAGTTGCTTTTAATTTTTCTCACAGATGCGTTCCTCTCCCGATTCATCAGCTGTCCTTTCTGATCTGCAACATTACTGCTGCAACAGGAAGGAGTGAATTGCAACATACAAATATATTTCACTTGTAAACTATTCAAGTTGCAAGTATGTATCAGTTTTTAATAGTGACATTAGAGGTAGAATCTCACTTCCCTGGATAGAAAACATTTGTCACAATCATTAGATACAAAACAAAATATAAAGGTCTCTAATGTATCTATTTGTGACATCCCATCCTTAAGGGGAGAGGAGCACCCAAGATTCACAGATGCTCATGGTTGAATGGAACAACGTAATTCAAAGGGTCTGCGAAAGCTTACAAAGTTTTCTAAGTTAATTACACACTTGGCATAGAAATTGGTATATTAGTCCCTGACCTCCTAGTATAAGCACACAACCATGGGCTGTGGATAAAAGGGTAGGGTGAAAAAGAAAAAAGAAAGAAAGTTATTAATTAAAGAGGGAGAGATAGAGGAGGAGGGGAGAGGTGAAGGAAGGTAGGAAGGAAGGTGGGAAGG
>VZRQ01000595.1:595847-628994 GCA_013397975.1 Machaerirhynchus nigripectus
GAAGGAAGGAAGGAAGGAAGGAAGGAAGGAAGGAAGGAAGGGAGGAAGGAAGGAAGGAAGGAATCACTCACCAGTCCTGGCTCCAGCATCGATCCAGCTGGGACCAATGTCCAGGGGCACATGCAAACCCAGGCTTTTTGGTTTTTTACCTTTTAAGTTTTCTCCACCCTGGAGATANCCCTGACCTCCTAGTATAAGCACACAACCATGGGCTGTGGATAAAAGGGTAGGGTGAAAAAGAAAAAAGAAAGAAAGTTATTAATTAAAGAGGGAGAGATAGAGGAGGAGGGGAGAGGTGAAGGAAGGTAGGAAGGAAGGTGGGAAGGAAGGAAGGAAGCAAGGAAGGAAGGAAGGAAGGAAGGAAGGAAGGGAGGAAGGAAGGAAGGAAGGAATCACTCACCAGTCCTGGCTCCAGCATCGATCCAGCTGGGACCAATGTCCAGGGGCACATGCAAACCCAGGCTTTTTGGGTTTTTACCTTTTAAGTTTTCTCCACCCTGGAGATAAGCTTTTTGCCTTCTATACAAATTAGTCATCATGTGCAGACATCCTTCCAGGCCTTTCTGGAAATGGTTCAGAAAGCTTCAGCTGTCCCTGGTGGTCTGGATCCTCCACTAGAGCCCATGTCTGCTTCTTGATCTCATTCCTGCTCTTGCACTGCACTGTATTGTGCTTATCTCCAGGAATAAAAAAAGGCTGCCCTACCTCCATATGGCCCCCTTCTCCAGCCGCATCCTGTTCTTCCTCACAGTGTGTTATTACCAAAAGTCCTCCACTGTTATTACCAAAAATGCCTTGGTTGGATTGACAGTTACCTGCCCATCAGAGTTTGAGACATACACACATTAACCCGCTTATCTTCTAGGCTTCTACACTATTCCAGTCAAATCACTTCGTCAATATGGGAGTAAAAATTGGAGGGAAGAGGGAAGGATGAAGACAGAAAAGGAAAAATTCATGCAAATATACCTCCTACAAAGCTTTCAGAGTCACTGCATGAGGGATGGAGAGCTCTGAAAAAGAGTATTGCACATGCGGCTGTAAACCCACACAAGTAGAAGGGCTATTTAAAGGAAAATTCTTGTTTCTGTCCATTCAGACATGGGGACTACTGAAAAAATATTAAGTGCAAAAGAACACTGGATGTGCCATTTTCCTCACAAAATGTAGAACAGCAATGACCTCAAATAGTCATGATCAAAAATAAACAGGAAATAACTGAGATCTATTATTGCCTTTAGTGGTTCACCTTGCAACAATATGAAAGCAGGATGATTTCCTCAAGAACGGGTAATGGGCTAAAAAATTGGCTAATAATTTTAGAAAGAGTAAAAGCAATGAAATATTTTTAAATTAATATTAATAAATAAATATTTAATAAATTAAATTAATGAAGAAAAAAGAGATGAGTGCAGTCTTAGAGGCAAGACATTTACATTCTCAAGCCATTATCACAAAGATCATGCTTTCTGCCAGGTGGTTCCACCACTGAAAATAGAAAACAGCAATAGTCTCATCTATTCAGTCGAAGAAAAACAAAATTTTGCAGGAATCAGATACCTTGTTTCAAAAGAAGTCCAGTCAAAATACAAAGAATGTGATAATGTTCTGTAATAATCAACAGACTGTTTTCTTGAAGAAAATGGTCATCATGCTTTTGTGTGTTAAAAAACTACTTCTACAGTACAGTCTCCTTCTAAGAGCTCATGTATGGGCCACAAATTAATCCCACTTTCAAAAACTTCTTTTGTTCTAACAAGTTGGAGAACAAACCAAGAGAGCTCTCCTGCCAGCAGACATCCATCCTTGAAACTGCTGCCAAAGAAAACCAACAGTGACACCTCCCTGTTACTGTCAATGACAAAGTCAAGGGTCCTGCTATAGGAGGACAGGTCATGCACCCTGTTACAGAATGACAATTCTTGCAGAACCCTGCTGCACACTGTAGATAACTTCTGTATTTTTTGCAAATTGCTCCTCCTTTGTCAGTGTTAATTTCAGTGGAAGTAGCATTAGACCAGCATGAAAGGCTTTTATAACTCTCATACATCAATACCTCACAGTTTATCTTGCTCTTGGCCCTGATGAACCATACAGAACTCTTGCACTTTGCTGTTGTTTTTTTCTTGTCCACTTTTCCTTCCACGCACATTCTTGATTTCTGACAACAGTACAAATCTGCTCTGAAACTGGAGGCATAATTACAGAAATGTCCAAGTTTATTCTTGTGACCTCAACTGTATGATAAATAGTAATGAAGTGTGCAGTTTTTGTTCAGATGTTTATATTCAGTAGGATATGCTGAATTGTGTTCCATATACTTCCTGTTTACTATGAGCAGTGTAGCTACATTAAGTCTGGATTTAAATTGCCCAGCCAACTGCAGCACATACCTGTCCACGGTGAAAACAAAAAGTAGTTGTTTCCAGAAGCTGTTGAAACAATGGGAAAGAAGTCCAGTCATCCTGCCCCCTGGTAACATTGTGAAAAAATAATTCCTACACTGTGAAAAAAGATTCAGAGTTTCTTGGCTGTCATGTCATCCATGACAGCTTCCCATACCCTTCTAAAAACTAAAAACTTGCCCATTCTCATCATCCTCCTTTCAGTCACAACATTTTACCAAGCCTTCATGCTTCAGAAGTATTTTTCCCAGAAACATAACAACAGCATGAATGGAGGGAGAAAAAAGGCAGAGATTTGGTGTCAGTATAAATAAATTTAATTAAAAAATAGACCTTTTTTGAATAAGTAAATTTTAATTGCCTTATGTTGAAGGGATATTACATAATGCAGTTTTCTCAGTGTTCACACTTTGAATTAGTTTATGAACACATATAATATGTCTTTATGTCTGTTGAGGCATAATCTACTTAATATTAGGAATATTTTATTTAAATCAAACACCATCCCCCAATAATAGATTTTTTATGTCATATCTTGCATACTGTATTTGCAGTTTCTTTCAATTAATTATTTTTAAAGAAATCAGTGCTCTGATTTGTCATGATGAAGAATATAAAGCTGTCTGTGGAAGGCTGCCTTGCTGCATGAGACCACTCAGATTTATCTGTAGCTGTATACTTTTTGTCCTTTAAAACACGGATAATTGCTACTCATCTATGACAGAAAGATTGGTCTCAGCCACCAAAATGCATTTATCTTTCCCCTAGTTAAACCCCTTTGTGTTCCCAGAGAGTAGAAACAAGTTCCAATGACACTGGTCACCAGTACCAAAACCTCTTCTACAGATCACTGGAAAATCCTCTCCAAATACTGTCTTCATTTCAGATACAAGACCAGCAGAATGACCAAACATGACTCCTGAATAGCCCAGATAAATTAAATTTGAATGATCTCCACCTCCTTCATGTACAAGCTGCTTTCTATATCACTGAGCTAGCAGAGCTGAAACTCTTCAGACAAAGGCTGGGATGTAGCTCACATTTCCTACTCTATGGAGTAAACTGCAACTCAATAGGAATCTACTGCCATCTTCCTCTCCTTCAGTTGACTGCAATCACTCTGTCTGATCCTGCTGTTCATGGTCTGATGGTCAAGTTTTGCATCCCATGGAGAACTTAGAAGAAAATCAGCATTTCTAGATCACAATTAGACTAAGGGATTAAGCCAGAAGCTTAACTATGCAACACTGCTAAAACTGGAGCTGTTCCGCAAATGTTTACAGAAACAGCACTTGGAATCTGGGAAAGTACTTGTGTCCAGCATTAAATGACAGCTGAGAAAACTCTTTCTAAAATTTGGCTTTGAGCATGGACATCTACATCCAATAAAAATTCTAGCCATTTATATGCTATAGCAGAAGTCTGACTTGAAAGGCAGGAATTTGTGTTATACACATGATAATATATTTGGGAGAGTATGGCAAGCTAGTGGACATGAAGTGTACAAAGCCTATAAGGCAGGATAACATGGAACAGGCTTTCTACTAACACTAAAGAATAAACTTTCTTCATCAGCCTGTATTTCCAAGATACAGTAAATAGGACCTAAGACATTCTTACAGGCACCCCTTTCCTAAAACACATATGTTTACATCATCTGATAAGTAAGTATGTACATTTTAAAATTTTGAGGCTGAAACTTCACTAAAAAAAATATTTTAAATGAAATATACATGATTGTTCAAGCACTGTGTTTAGAATTATGCATATTTACATCCATTATCATTTGCATATATTTAGTGAATATTTATGGTCTAATTAGTTGCATAACAATACTGAGCATTTAACTGCAGTTACATGATCACCGAGCTGTAAAAAAATTGACTCATTTTTATCAAGTAGATCCTAATGAATGGCAAGAGAATGATGCGTTATATATATCATGAATATCTGCTTAGGAGACCTGATATAACACCACCTGTGTGTGTTTATCTGATTTATACAACACTTCTGATACCTGGAACTATGCAGAAAAACCAGAGCATTGTAAGAGAAAAGTTTATGATGCATTACAAAAATTCCATTCCTACCAGTCTCTGTCATCCATAAATAATTTGCTGGCTCAGTTGTGCTCAATCATGGATTGCTTCATCCACCAAATGTATGTTGCAAAATACATATACCTAGGAAGATGGCTGCAGATACTCTTGTTCTTTATTCTTTAATTTTAATTTGTATACATCATTTTCCCCCTCATCACAGAAGAACTTCTAAAATACAAGTAACATGAGAAAAAGAGGTAATTTATGGTCCAAATATGCATTGCTAGGAATGCCAAACAAAAATAAATGAAAGTGTTAGAAAAAAATGTGGAAAACTACAGTTACAGAAATAAATACTTTTCTGTTTACACGACACCCTCACTTTCAAGGAATATGCTTCATTTTTCTTGGAGGGTGGAGAAGGATATAGAAAGGAGACGTTCATGTTTATATGCTTCATTTTAAATACCATCATCCAAGGCCTTTTTAAAATATATTCATTTTCCTCACAGCATGTTCTTTGGTATCCTCATTTATATCCTGCCGCAGTGACTGCATTCATACTTGCTTTGCTTTAAGCATGTGACTAATGGAATTTTGTACCTACTTAACTTAAAAAATAAAAGATAAAAGACTGAGTCTTACTAGTCTGTCATCAGAAAGGTAATACAAGTTATGGTGCTGGAAAAATATGCAGTTAACTACTTAATATTAATGTGGGCAGAGTTGAGGCTCCAAGTTTCATTATAATATTACTTAGTCTTAACGCAAAATAAATATAATGGCTGAAAACTTCAGTCATGTAAATAACCAACAAAATAAGACTTATTGTAAAAAACGCATGGGTGTTGGTCCTAGAACTGATCTCCCACAAATAACCTATTCCCCTCTCCCACTATTCAGGTGGAAGATCAAAGGAAAGGCATTTCCAGGAAGCTTACTTAGAGCTCAGCAAGTACAATATTCTAAGTATTTTGTAGTAATATGGTGGCACTTGCACAGTAACTCATATCACTTCAGTGTTTGGTGCTGCCTCAGAGCTTATTGCCCAGTCTGGTCCCCTTCCTTTCTTTACTAAGAAACAGGGTGATTTGCTCAAGCAGCAATAGCAGCTATGCTATTTCTACATTGCAGCTAAATGTAAGGTCTCAATTACCCAGCAATCGTTATCATTCTGCTCCCGGAGTGCTGTCAGTACCTTGCTTTTCCTAGAACTGCCAGAACAAATGTGTTCCATGCCCAATATAAACCTAATTTGTAGATATAAACTCTGGAAACAGCCCTCAAACAGAATGCAACTCTACATAAATCTAATGAATTTTCTTGCAGAGAACAAAAATTACCTGTAATTGCCAAAATGAAGTCTGTGAATTCAGAACACCCAATAAAATTGTATGTGCAAGGCTCTTATTATAAACTCTTTGCACATATCAAAATGCAAAGAACAGCCAATCATAGCCAATCCTATTAAAATTAATTGGTATCTTGTCTCAAATACAAGAAAGTCAAAAGGAAAAGCTCAGGCTATATATAAAATGTTTGAGACATTCATACAACATATCATTTTTCACTGTTTTTCTCAATTCCTAAGTGACTTAAGCAATCAGTGACACACATTAAAATGCCAGTGAAATCACAGCTGCTTTAATTGTGACTAAAGTGTGATCACAGGAAAAACAGTGAAACTGTTCCATAATCCCAGGATACAGAAAGAATCTCCAGCTTTAAATGCACTTTACACAGACCATTTTGAAGGGACTGTCTGTTCACAGTTCTGCCATGTTCCCTTCATATATCATGTGCATGAGAAAAATCAACAGAAGGAGGAAATAAATGCTTGAATTTGAGCACTGAAGTGAATATGTAAATACTTTCACTATTAGACAATACAATAAACTTCATAATTCCTAAAAAATGTATAAGAAAATTTTGACATCCCGGAAAATATACTTTAAATATCATTCCATATAATAATTTAAATATTATTTCACATCATATTTTTGATCTGTCATTTGAAAAATTGATTTGACCATCCAGTAAAGCATTCATGGGACTATTCTCACCGCCTGTGTCTTTACTGATATGAAATGAATTTAGTATTTGATGCACAAACCTTAACTGAAAAGATTGGCAAAGATCTCAAACAATAAAATGGTCCAGACTTCATATAACATGTCTGGCATGCTTTCAATGAATCTTGTTTTGTTGTGCAGAGTGATACATTTATCAAACACCACACACGCATTTTTCATCAGTTCTGTAAAAATTGAACTTGTCTCTTTTTTTTGCTTCTAAGCAGCTTCAGTATATGCAGAATTAAAAGTTGGGAGAATCCAACCATAAAGACATATGCCTTGGAACTGAAAAGTAAAAACCCAAGTTGTTTCTAATTAAAAATGAAATTTAAAAAAAACCCTCCAGTTAAAATATTAAGTACTGTGCTTTTTAACTCCACAGGCTGAAGTTATCAACCATGGGAAGAAAAGGGTGGAAAAGTACAAAACTAGAAATCACCATTTGCAAAACCTTTATGCCAGACATACACACCTGCTGAAATTTTTGATGTTTAGACCAGAGAGGAATCTGAATCATATTACCCACAAAACCTAGTAAAAAAAAAGTACTCTCAATTTTCACCAGTGTCTTTAAAACTCCTGCAAATTACAGGCATCTGGAGAAGTTAAGATATCATCCCAAAATATCTATAGTTAGTGAATTTCAGTAACAGAGTGCTGGAATGCTCAGACACCCATTAAATGCTCTTTAGTTTCAGGCTGTCTCTGAACCTCACTACTACCATGTCAGTTCAGAACAATGATGCATTTGCAAGAAGAGGAGAGGAGAGGAGAGGAGAGGAGAGAAGAGAAGAGAAGAGAAGAGAAGAGAAGAGATTTTAGTTGGAAAGGGTATACAGTGATTATTTAGTTCAACTGTCTGAACGCTTCAGGTCTGACCAAAAGTTAAAGCATTTTGTTTAAGGGCATTGTTCAAATGCCTCTTAAACACTGACAGGCTTGGGGCATCAACCACCGCTCTAGGAAGCATGTTCCAGCATTTCAACACCCTCTCAGTAAAGGGGCAAAAAACCCCAGATCTGTAGAGTACCACTAAATGAAAGGACTGCTTGTGTAAAACTGCAGGCGGAATAGCGCATGATTGATTCTGAGCTACTGAGCTTGAAGCAATATAAAAGGTTTCACTTCAAGTGCCAGTGATGAATCATGCTGAGCCTGGCCTGGGCTCCCCATCTGCATGCAGGGGAGAGTGTGTGTTCCCTGTTCTGCAAAGCTCTTGTGTTGTTTCAGCAGAGATCCGGCCTCAGAGATGGAGAAATGACAGCGTTGTGAACCATGTCAGATTTGTATCTCCTGATGCTGCACTCAGACACCACGTACTGTCTTGAGGCAGACAAGTCTTGTTGTTACACAAGAGGTGTCTGTCAGAGGACAGGAATGTCAGGACACAAAACCGGCTCAGAGAAATAAGTATCTCGTTTCCTCTGATATACAACTGTAACCTCTGATTTTCATTCAGTGTTTCTATGTACGTGCAGGAAAAACACATGTTCCAGGTTTTGAGTGTATTAGATTTGTGTGGCAAGGTTTTGGTAGCAGGGGGGCTATAGAGGTGGCTTCTGTGAGAAGCTGACAGAAGCTTCCCCTATGACCAACACAGCCAATGCCAACCAACTTCAGGACTGACCCACCGCTGGCCAAGGCTGAGCCCAGCAGCAACAGTGGTAACACCTCTGGGATAACATGACTAAGGGGCAAAACTGCTGTGCACCAGCAACCACAGCTGGAGAGAGGAGTGAGAATATGTAAGATAAGCAGATTCCCCTTCAGGCCACAGTGCAGGCCATGATGAGGAAGCTGCCCCACTGCAGCCCATGGAGGAGCAAAGATTCACCTGTAGCCTGTGGAGGATTCATACTGGAGCACATGAATGCCCAAAGGAATCTGTGACCCTGTGGGGAGTCCATGCTGCTGCAGACTCCAGGCAGAAGGTAGAGTAAATGGAGAGTAAAAGTGAGCCTGGGAAGAAGGGAGGGAAGGGGGAACTTGTTTTTAAGACTTGGGCTTTTTTCTCATTACCTTACTCTGATTTGACTGGTAATAAGTTAAATTGGTTTTTTCCCAAGTCAAGTCTGTTTTGCTTGTGATGGTAATTCATAAATGATCTGTCCCTGTCCTTATCTCAGCCCCCACGAGGCTTTCATCATATTTTTGTCCCCCTGTTGAGTTGAGAAGGGGGAGTGATAGAGCAGCTTTGGTGGGCACCTGGCATTCAGCCATCATCAACCCCTCACTGTTCTGTTAGTTGAAGTAGCAACGGTTGCACAAAATTAGTATACAATGCATTTTCTGGAAAACACACACACATACTCACGAAAACAGTAGTCCCTATTCCTCAAAGACTGCAATTAAAGGTCCTAATCCTGCACTTAGCTTTACAGAGACAAATCTTAAAATAATAATAATTTTAAAAAAGTAGAAAATCTCCTTGAACTCAACAGTGCTTTTTGCACCTGCACAATTCCAGCCACCTGAAAATTGCTGCAGGTTAAGGGGGTAGACTGAAGAGACTTCACGAGTCACTGAAACATCACAAAAGGGATGATATTTAGACATGTGACAAGGAACAACAGAATAGGATTTGGATGAGAGAGAAGACTAAGAATAACATTAGATGTTAGGAGCCAAAAGAATAGTGCACATAGGCGAAATGTAATGATTCCAAGCAGAAAAGACAGAAGATGGAAACCTCAGGGCACAGGAGATTATCTTGATAAAATGAACATGTAGAATGTGCACTGAGATGCTACAGCACTATGATGTCTGGAGCAGAAAGAGAAATGCAAAGCTCAAGTTGACTGGTGAAGCTCTAAAAGGCCCAGAAGGGGTTTAAGAAGAGAGCTACCAGTCTAGGCAGCAGGGCAACAAGTGATGGAGGAAGACTGCTAGGCATGCTTTACATAAGGATGCTGCTGTGATAAACTGTGGGAAAGGGGAGCCTGCAGGGGAACCCTGGCAGCCCACATCAGGTTGTGATGTTGTTTCTAATGTTTCCTTCTTTTCTATGACAAAGCAGCAGTAGCAGCAGCAGAGTCAGAACTGCTGAGAAGGAATATGAAGGACAATAGCATGTCACTGAATCTGTAATGGATCTAATGGATCACTTCCATCACTGAAGGAAGTAACACCAGAAGAGAAAGAACCCATTATCATTCTGTGGTTCCTCCCAGCATCATCTCTTGTATCCCCCAAACTGCACAGCTCAATACATATTTGATTTAGCCTTACACAAGTATTCTCTTAAACTAAATACAAACATTGTAGCCTAATTTTTGAACAACTAAAAGGTGCACAACATAGTAATGGTGCAAATAAAAATAACAGCAGTGATCAAAAGAAAGCTTTTGAAGCAGAGAAAAAGTCAACCCTTCTCCCTTCAAATGCTTTTTGAAGATGAAATTCATGAGATGAGTTAATGTAATGATAAGTGTTTTCAAAATACAGCCTATGGATTGATGGAAGTAAAAGAATATTTGAAAAAAAACACTTTAAAAAGAGCTAAGACATAAGATGTTTCTAGTGTTATGACTTTTTCTTTTACAATTTTACTCAGAATAGAAAAGGAATGAAGACTAAAACAGAAGAGACAAAATAAGTATGTTTTTCTTCAAAAGGTCATTATGGTATTTTGTTACATTTTTATACAGAAGCAATTTCCTGAGCAAATAATAAGTTCTTCATGCCAACTCCTTAGAAAATTGAATTAAAGTTCTTTCTGTAAATGTTGTTATTCACATTAAGTCAACCCATTAAAAACATGGCTGAAGAGTTTCACTAGTAATGAAAACCATTTACTGTGCGGTTTGCCAAGTAGCCTACATTTGTGAGCTGGGCTCAACACAAAAAAATGCTACCACAGACCACCCTAACTCAGGTATTTGCATTGCTTTATTGACACTGACACTTCCTAATACTAGCTAATGTTCAGTGCCTGTGACATGGAATTTTACTTTCGCTATCGACTGTAGCTGAAAGAATATTCTTCTTAATTCAAGAAATAATGAATAAATTTATGATCTAAAGTTCATAAACTGCAAGCAATTTCTAATGCCAGGACACTAACAGATGGTCAAATCTCATTACAACAAGGTAAGATGTTACTGCTCTCAGGTCTCTGCCCTCAGATCTGATCTCTCCTCTGCTGTTTCACAGCAGAAGCAAACACACTGCAGCTGGTCAGCCTGGTCAGCCACTCACAGGCTAAAGCAGCATCTACCAGTCAAGATGGAAATTGAAGGCCAAGAGAGGTTTTTGACCAGTGAACTTCACACGGCAAAAAGAATACTCAGCAGAGTGAACCAAAGTCCCTTTGTTGATCCTGAGTGCAGTAGACCCTACTAATATTCTTGCACATGTGTTCTGTAGCAGGATTATACTCATGCTCAGAGTAGAAATCCCAGTGCCAGCACACTCAATACAAGCAGGGTGCTTTCTAGGAGTAGATGGGCATTTGGGAGATGAAAGCCCTTTGCAACTAAAACCAGAGTTCAAAAACATACTGCCAGGAAATAAATAGTTCTACAGAAACAGGAGGAGACAGCTTGATAGGAGGGCAGGAAATGTGGAGGCAGTGTGTGGCATAATTCATAAAAAGCCTAAAGAAAGGTTTTAGTACAGCCACAAAAGGAAGAGACCAAGGTGTGGACTACAGTCATCGAGTTCTCAGGGAATGACCTCTCAGTTCATGATGCAACTTTGCACACTTACTTCATGTTAGATAATCCACTCCTTTGTTTCTATGTACTCTGCATAAACCCTGGGTTGATGAAAATTGGTGTTATTCCAGTTGATGAAATCTGTTCTTGTTATTTGCTTCATTTTAGTACAATTGGCTATTCCTGTTACTTTTGCTCAGATCAAATTTCTAGTCTTTATTCCAAGAAACTGCTACTTGCTGAACCATGTCTGTAAAAAGATAAAGAGTAACTTTGGTATTTTTCTGTTCCATTAGTGCAGTAAGTCATCCTATAAACAGAAGCTTGTTGGGGGGAGATTTGACAAATCATTCTGTCATTTTAATTTTAGTAGGAGTTATTATACCAGACCTATTACTGAACAATTCACCCTCCATCTGTGTGATTTCTATATTAAATATTGCCAGTTTCACATGGATGTCATACAAACCTGTGCATTAAAATGATCTTTTCTTCCACCTACTGGTGCCTGCACTGGATTGTTTTACCCCCTTCTTCCAGACCTCTTTTACAAGACATATATGCCCTAAATCTATCCAACTGCTTCTTTCCTTTTCCATTCCAACATTTTTTTCTCAAGACCAATACGATATTAAGATTTCTTTTTTGACTTAAACAAACCAGCAGCTCTCTACTGCTATCTGAAGGGGAATAAACAGGACAAAAAATGGTTGGGGATTACTTATTATGTTCAGCATCTCTGGATTATTTTACTATCATCATATTTAGGATAAGAGGTACTTTTTTTCTTTTAGCTTGCTTAAATTAATGTTTTTCTGTATCTGCTGTAGGTTTTGAGGGTTTTTGTAGGGTTTTTCATTTTGTTTTAATAAGGTAGTTATGACAATCCACATTTATAAAGTAGCATGCTGTTTCATCATGGCCTTCTTAAACAACAATTTTCCTAGTGATTTATCAGAGAAGTTCATGAAAAAGAAAAATTTTCGGCTTTTTGCAGGAAATGTCAAGTGCTGTATTAATACAAAGTGCTCAGAGTTCTCTTCCTGACTGCAAAGTCCCCGCTGGTTTATTCTTAGCCATCCACTACATCTGATTAAGTTTGGGTTTGTTTTGGAGAATACTATTCATCCTTGAACTTCTATTTATGATATTGAGAATTCTTTGTAGAAATTACCACAGGAAGATACAACAGCGCCAAAGCATATAGGCCCTTTAGAAATGCCATTTGTTTTGCCATGCAGCTGAGTAAGCCATATATTCTTTTCTTGCCTCTTTAAGCTCCCAGGTGCTCAAAAAAATTGTTGGAAAATTCTCAGGGCTCGGATCCCTGCACAAAGAAACTATTTTTATATATTTCATTTCTATTTGACAGATGAAAACATAAAGCAATGTCGCTAAATCCTTACAGATACTGAGTTAAAACTGCTTCTGCCAACTTTTTTGAATGAGTACTCAGGCTGAAGCTCACATTTTGCATTGCACTGTGAAAACAATGCACAAAGAAATTTCACTAACATACCTCAATAAGGTAGAAGAGCAGTCTTCAGAACAGAGACAAATTACTTGCTTTTATTTCAGTTAAATACCACATTTTCAGGTTACACAGCAGGAACACCAAATCAGCAGCAACGTACAATGGATATTGTACATCTAACTGTCATCCAGAGGTCAGCACTATTCTGAAGTCCCTGGAGGAGCTCCCCAGCTCTCCTCCTCTCTGCCTCTCTGCCAGCAAGTGGTTCCCCATCAGAGCACTCTGCAAACAGAGCTAAAAGAGAAAGAATCAGGAGTGCTCCTGCTGTACTAAGTAAATTAACTCAGGAGGATATTGATGAGATTACTAAATAATTTAGGACGTATACTGAAATCAGAATGGGAATAAAACTTCATCTGTTACCATTCATCAGTTACATACTGCCCAGGGCCATGAGCCTGCTCATAGCCTCTTCTTCTTTCTCCTTGTTTTTGCCCAATTTAGTTTCAGTTTTCTTTTACTCTCCTTTCCTGTACTTCATTTTGGACTGAAAAACTTCAAACATGAATGCTCTAGTTTGTAACAGTCAACATACTGTCACCTCACAACCTTTACAATGACAGATGACAAATTTTTTTAAGTAGAAACAGGTTTTTTATTGGCAGCTCTGAAAGTCCTCTACACTGTAAAAAGAATTCTTTTCTGAAAAATAACTTTGAGAAAATACATTTTCACTAGCAGCTGGTCTTCTTGACTGCCTAGATAACCTTCCTCAAGGAGAGGAGAGGTACTTACATGTGTACTGAGCTACAACTGACCAGTCACTCCTTACCTTGGGACTTTCATCAGGTAGGCTGGAAATAACTCTGAAGAGAAGCATGCCAACAAAGGCAAAACAACAACACCCCTAATCCCTGCAGCTTTCAATGTCCTTTTCATGTTCAGAGGTCTGCAGAATAAATGGTCACCTGGATATGTAGATCAGTCTTCATCTACAGGCTTCAAGAGATAAATTATTTAGTTCCCTCAAGGACTGTGGTAGAGGAATCTCGAATGTTGTTAAACTTGGGAGTCCCAAAGGGCATGCAGTATGCAGCCAAAGTGGCAAAATCCACAGAGGATTGGCATACTCAGGGAAAACAAGAGAAACCAGCGCAGACCCACCTCCTCCTGTCTCAGGTTAGACATTGCTCTACAGGCACAGTTGCTATACCAAGTGGGATCACACGTCTGCACAGAAATGTTTGCGCTTCCCTGTTACCATTACTCTAGTAAGTCAAATTACAGAAGAAAACATTGATCTAGAGGTGCCTCTACCCCAACTAACACAGTTTTCTGTTGGATGGAGAAGGGAATTCAAACTGTAGAGAAAAAAGGAAACAAGTCAGAAGACTGAAAAGTAGAAAAGTAATTTTTAAGAAAGGTGTGTAAAGGGACATAAAATAGAAAACAGGCTGGAAAAATAAATGGCAAGCAAATGAACAGGGTCAGAACAGAGAGAGCAAGGGAATACAGCTACCTGCCAGCATTATCAGGGATGCTGAGAAAGGAAGGCCTGGGCAGCCTGGCCCTTCTCCTGCCACATGCATGCTCCCTTAACCAGAAGCTGAAGGAAATGAACATTTCTCCCTAGTCTTACTGCGAATCAGTATGAATGTAGTACCACTCTTTCTACGAAAGCACTTCACTCTGAGGGTTTCTCACATCTTTCTTGTGCTCAACAGCTGCAAAGTTTCAATTTCTTTGAAGACAGTAATTTTCTGACCAACTTTTCAATGCCTGCTTTCCCTCTGCCCCTTTTACATCTACTTCCTCTCAGGCCCTCCTTGCCTTCTTCCTTTTCTCTATCTTCTCACGTTTATTCCAGTGCTCCCAGGTCTTTTCCACTCTGCTTCAAGACAGTATTATCAACTTATCTTGAAACACACACTCTTGTGACAGCAAAAAGAATTAACTGCCTGTTCTACGCCAAGGAAGAGATTTTTATGTAGTATTAACTTTAAAAGGGAGCCAGAACACAGGCAATCCATTGAGAAGTTTACTTTTCCAATTAAATCGAAGGTTAATGAAGATAACATTAGACGGAAACATGCTGAAAACAAAAAAAACCCAGTTCACTGAGTTCTGATTATTGCTTTTCATGCAGCCTGCCCCTTCTCAGCAGAGTAATTAAGCTAAGAGGACTATGGCTGATAAAATGACTACGTGGTTCAGTTCAAGAAAAAACAATGTAAAGAACAAGGCTTTTGCTTTCACTCTTCATTCATGGGAACAGGGCATTTTTGAGTGTGGCACTAGAATATGGGAATAGATTAAATCAATAAGACAAAGCTTTTTTTTTTTAAGTCTTATAACAGTAAATTCCAAAAATTTAAAATTCAGCTTGAATGAAAATTTACCTAAATCCTGTTTGTGAGGGCAGTTGAAAAGCTTTTGGAAATGGTAAAGGATTTCCTTTTTTTATGCTGTAATATAAGCACCTTAAACTAAACAGCAGTCTAGTGACCTTTGTGACTTCACCCAAACCCTTTCACTTCTATTCAATATATGCAGAAAAAAATATATGCAGAAAAAAATTGGAGTGCCATCATCTCCACATTTCCAGAAATACACATAATTTCAATGATGCTGGCTTGTTTGTGTTTTCCTTGGGTTTGCACTATTTTTTGACAATTTCATGAGAAAAAGCAATAGGTTCCTGCACTAAAAAAAAACAAAAAAAAAAAAAAAACAAAAAAACAACAACAACAAAAAAAAAAACAGAGAATGTATCTACTTTTACCCAACAGCTCAAATTTTAGTCATTATCCCTGGATCTGACACCACACACAACTTGTGAAATCCTCTTAACCCATCTGAGGAACCTGCACAGAAATAGACTGTTTCAGTTGGTGATAGGGAACATGTCCCTCTCCTTCTCCGTTAACTGTAGGAAGCCAAATAAAGGTAGGCTAGGGAGCCTAGCTGGACAATATCTGTACACCTGCTTCTCTACACATTGAATCAGAAGACTTTGTCCATCTTATCTATTTACATCCAAAATACTCTGGAATGAAAGTGGTCTTACTATAGAAGTCTCCAGTCTTGCAAAGAAATACACACCTAACTCCACAACTGGTATGCCTGGTAACCAGCGTAGCTACTGAAGAGAGGAACACACAATGGGCCAATACAGAGAATTCCTGATCTCGGTTGTTGCTTTTAATACTTTATCTCAACTTACACAGCTACCATTTCAAGTTTAACACGGGACTTTCCGTCACAATACCTTTATGTAACTCTGTATTGCTAGGGCATTATTATAATTTTAACAGCTTCAGTTATTCTAGAATAGTCACAAACTTCTACTCACTCAATGATATTTCGTTTTTGCCTTTGTGATTTCAGAAAAGAAGCCATGCTCTACTTGAGTAGAGTAAATTATTAAAATGTACAGCTTCTCCTTCCTCCCAAGATATTATATGTTATTTTGCATTTGACAAGACCTCAGGCTAGCTCAGTGATTGCCTTTGTACCTGCCCATGACTGGGAGAACAGAAGATTTTCTGATTGTTTTCTCTACCAGTATTTACACTATTGAGGTGGGACCACTTCCAGTTTGGCAAAGAGACAGCAGGCAAGCATCTGTATAGAGTCCCAGAACAGATGCACTCTTGAATATAAATTGATACCAAAAGATAAATTTATAATAAAAATATTAAACCATCAGATTAAGACCTCTTTCACCTGCCACGGTTTTGATGTATAAATGGAATGTTTAATGGGTGACATTAATATAATTAATTTATCATAATTATAAAATTACACTTAGTTTGTAGCTCCATTTTCTAACCTGATTTTTCCTATTAAATTGATATCTCCAGCTGACTTTCACGTTCCCACTTGTAATAACTAACTTCTTCAGGCTTTTAACCTTTAAAATCGTAAAGCAAATTAAATTCTTCATAATCCCATAACCTCCAAAATTCTTTTTTCTGCAGTAAAAGTATGAATAGGAGTAGAAAAAGGAAATGTCACTTTGCTTTTCACTGCAAGAACTAGAAGAAAAAGTCTAGTAACATATGCAACCTGATAGGCTTTCATCATTCTCTTAAAACAGTTAATTCAACTGGATCTCATGCATGCATTACCCCTAGATAGATTTCCCTCATTAACTTAAATAACAGCAGACATAAATCTTGACATAATCTTCTCCCTGAACTTTACTGTCCGTAAAGCATATGGAGTCTTCTTTGCCAGAGAGAAACTCAGTCATTTTTACACTCCTGGTGTGGAGCCAGGGTGTTGTATCAGTCTGGCTGGCAGGATGAATCAGCAAAATAACTCTACCTCACTGTCTTTTATTGAATCCTATCAGATTACCAAGTTTTTAAAGGCCACAGGAAAGGTTTGCAAACTAAGCCATAAATTTATAATTGTGGATAAACAGACTGTCAGTCACCACCAGTGACAAACCCATACTTGGGTACCAATGTGAATCCAATATGATGAACATCATCAAGATCTAATAGTCCCTCTCTTGGCATTTATACACCTGAATCGGGGGTACTAGAGTGGCTGCAGCCAAACCATTGATTTCCTGTTGTAGAACCTTGCTCTGAGTTGTGCACCTGCACATGTAACGCATTTATCATTTCCCTTTCATGTTATTTGTGGCAAGAAGCAAAGATTTCTCAGCTGCAAGAGGGAAGGAATTCTGCTTTCAACGTGAGGAAGGTTGAAGCATTGACTATAGTCATCAGTTAGTTGCACTGTGGGGGAGTTAAGAGTCCACAAATAAAAGGCATTTAGGAGTATGTGAAGAGCAGGAAAAGGCTGGGAAAAAAGCAAGTCTGGAAAAAAAGCAAGTAAAAAAAAAATTTAAAAGGATTAGAGACACTAACTGGAAAAGACTAAGAAAATACTCAAAGCAGTAGTGGATTTCACTGATATGTTGTACTCGGAAGTCAGCCAGAAGCCAGTGTTCAAGCAAAAACAGGGGCTGACAGACACTCACTGGGGACAACCTTTCATTACCAGTTCCAACAAACTATCTTTCTCACTGATTGGATGGCCTATCTTAATTTTCCACAGGTTTAACCATCAGAATCCTGAGGACATCTGAATTTCTTTCATCTATGACATCCTCTAGACATATTTCTAAATTTTTTAAGACCCCAGACAATGATCAAGACTCTTGAGTATCATTACCATTTCGTGGGAAAGACACGATCCTGTTACCTCATATATATAGACAGATATATGGACATTTACATCAGTCACAGTTTTCCTTCCACGTCCCCACAGACTACCTTTTAAGAAAACCGTAAACTATATAGAGTAAGCAGATAGGCAGATTTGTAAAGAAAATATATTAGACAAATCTTTTGTTCATCTCTTCTGAGGCTCAAGAATGCTCACATCATCACTGCTCTAGGTAAAACATGTAGACAAGATAATTTTTAATTTAGTTTATACCCCAAACCCTCTGGACACATGGAGAATAAACAGCAATAAAGGAAGATTTCTCAGTCAGACACAGATACACAACAAATCACAGGAGGAAAATTCCTTTGCAAAAATTGAAAAATTAAAAGGGTTTGTCAATGTTCCGCTTGAAAATTAATCTTCCACTTAATCAAACCCTATGGATAAATAATACTTTTCCTGTCAACAAGACTAACTTTAATAAGGCTTCTTATCTGGAAATGGCAGTCTGTAAAATTCAGGCATTTTATTCCTATTTTTATTTTTATTGTAACTTAATTTTTTTTGTGTGCTCTATCATCTCTTGGTCCTATACTCAGGCCAGACCTCTTAAGCAGTTTTGACAGGTATAACCTACATGATCCTCAAGCCAGAATGTTTCTGCCTGTGTAGAGCAGAATGAGAGTGAGAGACCTCTCAGGAGAAACCTCATGAATTTGACATGCCCTCTCAGTTGAGCAGTGGGCCTTTCAGAGCACAGCTTAAGACTCAAGTCCTTGAATTCTACCTGGTTTAGGTGAAAGTCCTTTGTTTCAACTGGTCCTCATTAAAAAAAAAAATTTTAATTGCCTTCTCTAGTTAAAAACTCCTTGTTGCAACACCTGTTGGGTATTGCAAACTTAAGAGCATTAGAATCTCTTTTAAGTTTAGTATTCACCATTCTTGCGTGGCTTGAAAATCTTGTTTCCTTTCTTCCTGTCCAGCTTTCTGTGGGTCAAACTCTGCCTTCATTTTCTTTGTCACAGATTTACTACATCTCCAAATGTGCTTTATGTGGATTCACAAGGTTGAAAGAGGAAAGCTAAATAAGATTTTTCAGATACATGGGGATTCAACTCATCATATCTTTGAAGCTGGGATAATCAGCAGTGGTTTTACTCAAGGATATGGTTCTGAATGAAACTAGACTGTATGCTTCCATGATAAAAATACTTAAATATAAATATCATCTCTGTGCATGTAAAATGGTACAAGGATTCCAATCAAGACGTAATATGAGACTACATTATGTTCGTCAGTTTGCTGACTATACTGCTTAAATATTGAGAATAAAGGGATCAGGAACAAAAAGCATGAGCATGACATTGATTCAAATTGTTTTCCTGCTAACATTTTGCTTTATATGATATGATAAAATGATAAATATGATTAATACTACAGATAAGATAAAAGCTTAAGAGAAAAAAAATAATATACCAACAGATTAGCTAAATGAAATAATTCTAACCTTATCCAATAAAACATATTGCAACAGCATCCCAGTAGATATTTATTTTCCACAAGCAGTTTACAGTTAAGGTACCAATCTCTAAAGTGAAACAACGGGACAGAACTGTAAGTCAGGAACAGATTAATGCTAAGAATGGTGATGGAGGAAATACAGCAAAACTCCCACTGAAAAGGCTTTCTATATTAGTTTTCTTGGCTGT
The DNA here is from genome assembly GCA_013397975.1 of Machaerirhynchus nigripectus. Taxonomy (NCBI): domain Eukaryota; kingdom Metazoa; phylum Chordata; class Aves; order Passeriformes; family Dicruridae; genus Machaerirhynchus; species Machaerirhynchus nigripectus. The sequence continues at coordinate 615,395 of VZRQ01000595.1, forward strand.
CATTTTTTGTTATTATACTCACAAAGTTCCCAACCAGAAAAAGAATAGATTGAAAACTTTAGCTTTGGTCTCATGATTGGCTCTCATAACTCCAGATAAATATTGCAGAATTGAATTTAAAATAATTATTCTTTTTTTTTTTTCAGAATTCCTCATACTTCCCCAGATATTTCACCTCTTGCATAGGCACAGTGACAAGCAATCTTCAGATATGAACTCACATGTAATTTCCTCTGCATCCCTGTCTCATTTAGTATACAGGGGTTGGATTATAAAACAGATGTCATTTAGTATTCCTCAAATTTTGTCTCTTTGGTAGTATAACCAAAGCAGCATTCTTTCAAATGCCACATACATATCTATCATAATTTATATTTTCTAATAAATATTCATCTTGAAATAAAGGAAACCTTTCAATTTTTTCATGAACATTCTACTTAATTTTCTCCACATTTACAGATTAAACGTTTTTTATTTTTCAATACTTTTCAATCACCTGTTGAATTATTACAATTACAATACTTCATATTTCACATACAATCCTGGAACTCTCTATTCATTTTTTAAAAAGCACTTGGAGTGATTTACAGAAACTTCTGAAAACATCTATCATGGGAAAAAATAAGCTAACTATGAAATTAAAAGTGAAAAACACAAAAGAGTAATAATAAAAAAAGACATCTCAGCTTTTATTAGTCCACCTAGACTGAGGCTTCAGGGGAAAAAAATCTTTTTTAATTTCAGCTCAGAAGAAAAGTTCTTCACAAGAGAATTGAAAGAAACTCCAAATCAAGCAATTATCTAAATTTTTGTAGCAGGCCAGCATTTGATTTTTTCTCTTATTTCTCCAAGATTAACTGAAGAAACTTTAAAAAGGAGGCATTCTGAATTAAACATTAAAATGCATGACAGTCCAAACTGTATGTAGCAATTTCACTCACTTTAATATTTAATTCAGCACCAAAACTACATTGCTAACTTAGTTCATTCTGCCACATAAATTCCCATTTGCTGTGGCATTTATCTTGGATTATACTTCTTTCCTCTGCAGCCCTTATCCAAATGCAGGAGTAAGTCACAGAATCCCTGTGCTGGGCAGGATATTGAGTTTGTGACACAAGAGCAGGAATTATCTGTGATTTTTTTATTCCTGTGTTGGTAAATTAGTGAGAGGACTGCTGACATGAATCTCTGCTGAGGAGGCAGCAGAGTAAGGCCATGGAGGTTTGGAATTAAATATTTTGTATGGCACACATCTCCACACTTGAGCAAACCATTTCCCTTTGTCTTGATTCCACTCTCTAAAAGACAGTAAGTAAGCAGTCCCTTGTAACTTTCAATACTACAAGGATTTTAAAAACACCAAACAACATACTCATAGTTCTTTCTAAAAGAGCTGAGAATGATACATGGCTTGAAAATAGCAACAGTTGTTTATATCACACAGAAGGAAGAGCAGTGCCACTGTGAGCTGTTCCAGACTAAATATTTCTCATCCCCTTTGAACTACTTTTTACTCCAAAGCCCTTCACAAGTAGGCAGCCTCAAACATTTAGTGTAAACTGGAAAAAATGACAGGAGGATGTGAGCTGATGGGGTTAATGTGTGGGAGGCAGCATGTTCTTTTATTTCTTCTTATATTTGAGACCCCCTATTTATCTATTCTCTTTCTCCCTTTTCTTCCTCTTCCATTCTTCCTTCCTCTTTATCACCTGAAACTCTGCAGGAAGGCAATTTCCAAGTCTTGTTGTTTATATTTGTATTAGGATGGGTCAAACAACCTTGGCCTCTGCTCTCAGGTGTAACACGAAGCATCCTGCAGACGGTCCAGTCCGTCTGCCAGTTTGCCTGCCCCAGGGCTGGAAGCCCTGCAGCTGCCTCGGCACCACTCCACACTTGCAGTAATTAACCCAGGCATATGCTGATGAAGCTGTAATGCTTTCAGAGCCTGACAAGTAGCTCTGTTGTGCTGTGCAGTCAAAGCTGTCATAGGCCGTTACTCCTCATTGTCATAAATATCTTTGCATTATACTTCATAATGCTTTCATTGCTTAGTTGCTATATCACCTACTTGGTTTTATCTTTTTTTTTTTTTTGTAATATCAGTCTCCCTATATTTTTGACTTCACCTTTACATTTTTCTTTTCTTTTCTGACTCTTATCCACACTATTCCTTCTCATTTTGGTATCTCTGTTCTATTGACACCTCACTCTTTTTTTCTTTTTCAGCTTCTTAAAAATTAACTAATCTATTTCATTATTACTAATTTTAAGCTTCTCTACGCTCTGACCTTTCTGATGAAAAGGCTGAGTACAGAGGCACAACTGACAAAAGAAATAGCGTTTTTCAAGAGGAAGTCAGCACTTGAGATCTAGAGTGCCATTAACCACTGCAACACATACGAGTTGACAGCAACCTTTTTTTCTCCTTTTATATTTATGAAGCTCACTTTCTGCTTTCCTGGAAAGTGAGTTGTAAGGCAATAGCAGGAGAGAGGAAGTCTTAACACTAGACCTGCTGCCTTCCATAATTTGAAGTGTTTGTAGGCTAAGAAGACAAAAGATTCCTATTCCCTGGTACGTTATGGTATTTCTCTTAGACAGAGAGAAGGCTGCTGGCAGCTGCTTCCTGTGTTTGCACCAGCTCTTGGCAGTTCTCTGCTCCCACAGAGTGTTAGTTACATGTATCACTCTCCTCACGCTCTCTGATGATGGAAGAGCACTGCTAAATGCACAGCAAAGAAAGCTGTCTCTTAGGGCCTCGTACATCCAGTAGCTAAAGGACTGTCTGCAGCTCCTTTTATGGCTGTTGAATTAAAAATCTCAGAGAAATTCTTAATCTATCCTAACAATTTCCATTCTATTTTTGCTCTACCCCTACCAATCTTTCTATGCATGGTGCATGGACAACAAATAGGGCAAAACAACAATTTCTTTTTTCTCTGAACAGGTATTTGTAAAACAAATGTTAAAATTCCTAGGAAGGGAATGTGGAGGCACCAGAAGGCACAAGAAGAGAAAGGGATAAAAGGATGACAAGTCTGGATGACACAGCCCATCATGAAGATCCCAGAACATCTATCTACACACGATTTCTCAACAACCCCCAGAGAGGGAAAACAAAGGACTCCCTAAAAGAAAGGATAGACCATAGCCATTGGAGAAGATGGCAGGAGATACAAAGAGAAAAAATAGTATGCCAGCAGTCCTGCATAAGGTCCTCAGGGGTCAAACACGATGGAGACACACCATCCACAATGCACGTCCAGAAACCAGCCCATGGCTGCCAACCACACTAACCAAATGTTTCTTCTCTCTTCCTCCTTCTCCAGCCTACTCCACACAAAAGGAGGGCAGTCATCTCCATAGAGACTGCCCGGCCCAATGTGTTCACCATCTTAAACACATTAAAAAGATATTTTAAGGAAAGCAATCTATCAAGAAACAAATTCAGAGACAGATTTAAATTAATACACTTCCACAGGCAATGGCGCTTTCCAAATCTCAGTCCCCTTGGAGAAAATACAAAATATACAATATCACTGTCTGAAGGAAAACTAACTAAAACTTTGTTTTTAAAAGGTTGTAACATGAACTGAAACAGCACAATGATAAATAAGTCCAACTCAAATATGGATAAAACAGTCTCAAATATGAATACTTAGACAAAAGACTTCTACTAGGCATTTATAGAGTCTCTGTAAAAGTCAGAACTCAGTCAACTATTTACACAAATACGGTGCAGTGTCAACAAAGCAAAGATGGCTGGCCAATAACTTCTGGCACAGCTCTCACCCTGCAATGAAAAATTTCTTCAAATAGTTGTTTACATGGTAGACATAATTCCTCTGCAGAAATATTTTGCAGGATATTTTTTTCCTTAATCAACCTCCGTGGCTGATTTCAACAATTCCTATCAGGCTGAGAGACAGGTTCAAATTCCAGTGAAGGTCTGAATGCAATATTTTTTAAAAATTTAGAGCAAGTGCTTTAAACTAATGGTGAACCTATATCTAATGACAAGCCTATTTAGTAATTAACTCCTCCGCATTTCAGTTTAGGTGAAACTTGTTATGGGATGCACTGGTGCTGAATGGATGCCTTGTTGCAGGGTACTGACTGGGACTGCTTCACAGATACCATTGCAACTCCGGTTGCAATTGTTCAATTCCCAGACAACTTCCCTGAAAAGGGATTGTAAATAACAGAATTTGGAGAGCAGGGAAGGGCTGGGTGGGTATATTTTTGAACCTGCATTTAAGTAAACTCCTCCATCACAATGCAAAATATTGATGGGACTAAAGAAAATTTGCATCACAAAATACTGTGATAATGCCCGGGTATTGGAGTAGCCTCCTGAAAAATGCCTGTAAACATATATCCCCCAAAAGACCAATTATTGGGCAACTGCAGAATCAAAATTAATTCCCTAATATCTTTGGCCAACACACTAGCTGTTTTGGAGGTTAGAACCAAGACCCAAAATTAACATCAGAAGCTTGAAATCAATGACAAATGAAAGAAAATTAAAATTATAAAGATAGCATTATAGGGAAATATGCAAAAAAATTACGGATTAAGAAGATCTTAAAGACTTGAGTATTTATCAATCCTCTAAAGATGTGCTTATAGAGAAATGAAGTCTGAAAAGGACATAGAGACATCAGTAACAGAATTATGTAAAGGGGAGGAAAATTTCAAAGTACTGAGATCTTATAATTAGATCAGGGAAACTAGAATTCAGCTTCTTAAACTACTTCTATGAGATACAAAAACAAAAAACCCAACACTAAAGAGATGAAACAAACTAGTAGTCAAACACTTAAATAAGTATAGTAATGAATTATTTCCCCAATACCAGGGAGAAGGTGCTGCATCTTGCACCTCTCCAGGTTAAAACCAGTTTGCTTTTTCTAAATTTTTGCAACTAGAAACGCCAAATAAATATTGAAAAACAATCATTCACCATCCCCACAACCACCCTCAGTTCCCAAGGATGGCATTACCAGTGTGGGAACTCCACAGAGAAAGCTTCCTTACATGTGTATTGTTTAAGGGTAAGAAGCCTCCTACTCTACACACTCGGACAGGACCTTGAGAGTCTGTTGAGGCACTGGGTGACAAGTGCTGCAGAACAAAAAGAAAAGTTGCTAAATGGAACCCACTCCCCCACAACATTCAGTACAAGTAAGTTTTACATCCCAATGGGTTCTCTCTCTATAACAACACAGAGCCTGGTATTTCTGAAGAAAACATTAACAGCACAGTTGGAAAAGGGCTTCCATCAGCTATGCTACACAGGAGTGCAGTTCCATTATTAAGCTCCTTACCTCAATCTACTAGTGAGCAAGTTGCAGCTGTGGGACTGCACACATGGGTGCTTCAGACTATGCTGAAACTGAAATATATACCCTGGCTCACTCGGTATACAGTTTTAAAGAGGAAAATATCCTTAATCCCATTTGCAATAAAGTGTTCCCAAAAGACAAGTTATGGTTGAAATGTTGACTGATGGCCCAAATCTTAGGCTTTTGGGATAATTTGGAGAGGGTACTGCTTCGGAAGTTTTCAAAGGAAATAATGTTTTTCCCTTTTTGCTCCTGAAGCTGATGAGTCAAAGGGAAGTAGAAGATAAATGAACTGTACTGAGTTCTTATTGATTTATACCTCGCAACTGACCCTAAAATGTGGACATCTCCAGGTGGATTTGGCAGCCTCAGGCTGCAATAGTACGAATTCATCTGGAAAGAGCATTTTGAAAAATATTGGTTAACAAGAAATCACCTTCAAAGCAAGTTTTCGTATTCTCTGTCTCTGTAAAAACAGAGAAAATATTTACAAGTCCAAATGGTAAAGTAAAATAAAATACAAATATGCAAGCAGTCACAGCCTGTATCATTAATATGAAAACTGCCCAATAAGTTTCTTCCTCTAAGATAAATATTTAATACTAGCTTTGCAATAGTTGTCTAGAACATCAACTCCTGTATAAATCCACCAGATTGACAGAAAAGGCAGCTCTTCAATTTGTTTCAGGAACTGTGGACATATTTGAAACTTTAGTATGTACTTGAGGGCTTTTTTTTTATCCTCTGTGTAATTTTCTGGTATTTCCTTAGCTTATTTTAAAACTGTTAGCTCTCATAACTACCAGAATCTTCACAAAGGGGTTCTTTTGCTTTGGTCTGATTTTTTTTTGCTTGAAGTCAGTACACTCCAAATCAGTTGGAATATCAAGGGAAAAGAAGGATGACTGTATATAGCCCAGTATTTCAGGATTTATTTCTAGCTGGTTGGTACAGCAGATTAATATATCCCTGAAATATTAATTTTCATGAAAGACTGCTACAGCAGAAATTTAGACTCTAAACAAAGGATGCAAAACATAATAGTGACACCATTTAATAAGCTTAAGTTCTATTTCGTTCTGTATATTTTCCTGCACTAAAATCGGGCAGAAATACTCATTAGCAGCAGTAGACAGCAAAATACACACACCAACATTTTACCAAATTTTCATGCTAGTACTTTGCATGGCAATAATAATAAAAAGAAAAGGTCAAATTCAAATTTATTTCCCACTGCATATTCTGTTGTTATTTATCTCCCTTTAATATTTAGGTAAAATTAAGTTGTTGGTTATTAACTACTTACACCATGGAATCTTTGATAACATGGGTTATTTTCCTGCATAAATACTGACTGCAATGACAATGTACCTGCAGTCATCCCACACAAGTCTTTGTGTGTTCTGAATTATTGAACGTACTGTTCTCCTTACAAAAGTTCTGTCAGTAGTTTTAACTAGAGAACCTATCCTGAAAGGGAAGAAGCACATTTAGACCTCTGAATAAGAAAAAACGTACTAAGGCAGAGGCCTCAACATACACAAGTCTCGCCTTCAGTAGGAAAGGAAACTCATGTAGATCATCTCTGACCAATATCAAATTTTTTTACTCTATACTATATGAACTGAAGGAGGTTCCACTCTTCCTTGGTAGGCTATTCCAGTGGTTTATAAGTGGTTTCCTCATTTGTTAAGAACATCTACAGATTATTTCTGTTTTCTCCTAGTATTACTGCAATGTGGGGAAGTAATTTCCATCTTTTTATTAGGGATTTGCACATATTGAAAAAGATATCATCTTTTTTTAAATTTACCAGACTGGAATTCTTTCATGGTTTTCATGTTTTCCAAACCTGTTAGATTTCTTTTCTTATGGATATCCTTCACTTTAACTATACATTCCTTCAAGGATGATACTTAAAGCTTCACATAGTTCCAGCTGAGGGTTTTAATCACGTCAGAGAATAAAAATTAACTCCCATGTGTTACAAGCAAAACTACTGCTACTTCATTTCAATTTAAGACCTGTGATTTTACTCCTACAAGAAAAGGAAAAAAGTTTATTTGACCTTTTCCTTGTTCTAGACATGTGGCTGACCATCTGCTGCAAGCTGCACTGCTCCACTGCAGTACTAGTGATTAGCTGGTTCATCATTTCTCAAAGCTCATTCTGGTGTTTTCCTGTAATATTTACTATATACCCAATACAATTAAATCCAGAGATGTTCTAACTTTATGCTGCATTCTAACAACAAACCTATATTTGAAAACATTAGATAGAGCTATACCAAAGAAGGCCCTTTTGACTTGAGAGAAAACCACAGAGTGTGGGGTGGGGGACAGAGGATCAGCCAGTTGCACGTGTACTGACCAGCAGTTTCACCTGGACAATGTCACTGGTCACTCTTCTCATATCACATAAGGCAATATCAGAATTCTTACAGGGCAAAATATCATAGACTGCGTTCTATTTCTTTATCCACTAGATGAGCATTTTTCACTGAAGAAAGTAAAGAGATTTTTTGACACACTTTGCTCTTGTCAAATTTATCTGGTTGTTTTCTTCTTATTTCATTATCCTCTAGGTCCTATAAATTGTTTCATAATTAATTTAGAACATTTTTTTCTTCCCTAGCACTGCACATTGTGCTCATTTTTTCTTCACCCTTAAACTACATTTTCTACATACTGTTTGTTCTTCTTCAATCCCCTAGGATCTAACCTGTCCTCCATCATTTCTCAAAAGTAATTAATGATTCAAAAAGTGCCTCTTTCTTTTTTTTAAGTCCTTGAAAAAAAATACATTACAGTTTTCTAATTAAAAACAGCCAAGTTAATGGAAACTCTTAAAACTGTTTTTTCTCTGCTCGTATTAAAAATTAATGCATTAGAAATCTAATTACAATGTATCTTTATTCTTCCAAAACAAATGCTTTAATGCTATCATTTGTTTGAAGAGTAATGGTTACTTTCCTTTATTTCTCCAATATTTCCATGAATCTTTTCATCTTTTTTGCCAGTTAGGCAGTTTACATGATATTTTGGTTCGCTGTATTACGTGTTCACTTATACTATCCCTTTATTATCATCTTTAGCCTTTCTTCTGCCCCTCAGATACAATCCAGATGCAGAAAAATTATTTTTGGGCACACAAAAAGTAAAGGAAGTACCTTCTCAGTCATTACTGATTAAATTTGAGAAGCAATGGAAGAAGGGTGAACAGCCAGGAACTCAAAAAGAGTACACAAAATATACTGAAAGCGTAACCGAGAAATGAGGACCACAGGAAGCACTGCAGAAATATTGAAAAGACACAAAGCAACACCACACAACCAACCAGAAAAGCCACAAAATAAAAGAGAACAAAACAAACCCAAAAGAACAAAAAACCCCAACCTCTCCATATGCTTTCATATCCCTCCTTCTGCACTAGTATAGACTGCCACTGGTTTTTTAACATATTCCATTTTCTCGTAACATATTTAGAGAAGGTATGAAGAGAGAGCTTTATTACTTAGGCGTTTTTCCCAAGAGACCCTGCTTGTCATTTCCAAAAGACTGATTTTCCCAAGTTTATTAACTTTACTCTGCCACTCTATTCCTTTCCGTGGGATTGTGAACACTGTCATTTCATGAACCCTTCCAACACCTTAATAGGTCACTTTAACTTCTCCCTACATTCTCCCTGTGGAGGGAGAATATAACCTAAAATAGTCACATTCTGTACCTCCTCCACCTTCTGAAACAAAAGCCTAACTGTCAGTGTGGCTTTGCAGTGCCACTCAGGCTTGCTGTGACCTGTCAGGCTGTTTTTCCTCAATTACTGAAGTCTAACATTGTCATTATCTTCTGTGCTTTGGATAGCTCTTTAAATTTCTCAGAATCAGACATACGAAAAATAGAGGAACTTCTTGTTCTTTTTATGCTTAATCAGTGACATTGTGTATTTGAGTAAGTTTGAAAAGCAGATCAAAGTCTTGATGAGCTATTAAATACAAGTGAAAAAACTTGCAGTTTAGTTAGGCAGGCTTTTCCATTTTTACTCATGTTGATAGTACTTTATTCCATAAGAAATTGCACTGATTTAGCTCATTACTCCAGGTTTAAGGATAAATACTGCCAGAAAGAAAACTTTCACTGAAATATCAGGGGGAGGGAGGAGCATGTGAAACCAGTGACATGGCACTTAACTTTACATTTCATAATTAAACAGTTCTCTCTGTAGCTACAATTCTGGGACTCACAATTAAAGACTGTAAAATCACATTAATGATTTATGCATGTCCAATGAGAAATTTAAGCTGGTTAGATTAAGTATTTTTAATAAATTACAAATAGTGGATGAAAACACATGCAGATAGAGCAAACCAAGATGGATAACTAGTGCTATTTACATAAAAGTATGCAGCAGCACAGTTGATAAACATGTGTAACGTACAATGTTTAATTAATAGTTTAACTGGGGAATACAAACATACACTAGAGAATTCAAAGGTAGGATTTTCTTCAGTGTGACTTGACTCTCATAAACATAAAATGTAAGAGAACAGAGATCACAGAATGACATCCATAATAGGATACACTGAATATATTTTTGTCCTTCACTACCCAATACCTACAAATAGAAAAGAAATAGAACACTGTCTAGAATGTTTATCTAAAATAAAAAAATTAATTTTGAAGTGCTCTTTTCTCTCGATTCACTATAAAAGAAGTCTAAACTAGTTTCAGTGTGGACAGGAAAGTCCTCTAAATTATGATGAAATCAATCCTCTACAAATTACGAGTTCTACGTGTGCCTTCCTCAAAGCTCACACATAACTCAGATAATAATTTAAACTCAAAAGAATAATTGCAGTTGCATACATGATACAAAACGATAGCTGATTAAGTAGAAGTCTGTGTAATCCTAGGGGTATAAAGACTCCCACTGGGTGAGCAGCACTGGCATAAGAAGCAAAATGATAAGGTACAGATGTCAGTGTAGGCAGATGGTTGAGAAAGAGAAAAGAACATGAAGAAGCTGCTGATAAATGCAGAACACTTGGTCTGAAGCCATACCTATGCATCAAGTCTAACTAGGACAGTCTGTAGTTTACTGTAGTGTTTGTTACCACTACCAAAGCGGCAGTGCCATTCATCTGTGTGTGGATCCCATTGCACTACAGCTGCATGTGAAGTTTTTGCTCAAAAAGAATAGATCTCTGCTGCCAGGAAATGCCAACAGCCACCTCGGGGTTGTTCACTTGCCTGAGGGCCCAGCTGAAATAAGAAAAGCCATAGTTTCAATGCAGTAAATGCATACATCATACCATGAAGAGGAACCACGGGTACACCAGGAATGTTGGAAGCTACATTGGTAACTTGCTCCGGAGGCTTATCTGGAAGAACATGGAAAAGCAGCAGAAACAAGCTGAGTCAAACACTTTGGTCTAGAAATAGCCCATGGGCTAACGGCTGCTCCTCCCTGTTCTCTATATTCAATAACACATTGAAGCAACTTTAATGACCTACTGTGAGAGACTGAAATATTATGATTAATGGCTTAAAAACTGTTATAAAGGACTTTTTGCCCATTATGACAAAACTGTATAACGAAGCTGTGACCACCAAAGGCCACCCGTCCCTGAATCTGCCACCTGGAACTTTGGACTGTGAGTTAAGCCACGTAAGGGAACTTGAGATAAAAGTGACACTATTCTCCAATTATCTCAGGTCTGGGGAGAAGTAAACAAGGCTGAGGGGGAAGAATGTATCTATCCACAAGAAAGCCACACCCAGCAGCTGTCATGAAAATCATCTCCGGGTTGGAGTGGAGTGGGGAGCGGGGGAGACCATAGCCCACGGTTTCATGTGCTGAGGCCACATTTGCACGCACTTCCCCCAGCCTCTCCAAGGAGAAGAGGTTTTGGGTGTGTGGTGTAACCTCTGGTCAGAGGGAGTGAAAACCCATACTCCCTTGCACAAACTGGCTCAATTGTAAACACCCCTCGCCCCAGGAAGGCCGCATCCACGGGACGCTCATGTGAGAAGCAGTGGAGGAGGTGTTGTAATCCATCAAAGACTCCCAACGTGCCCTCAGACTGATTCCTGAGGCCTTGCACCAGAGTACTGCATGTGATCCTCGGTGATGCAACAGATCCAGAGTCTCCAGAGCAAGAGACCGTGTCAAACTTGCCCCTCCCCAGGGGAGTAACCCAGGCATTCCCCCCTGACCTGAACGTATATTAATCCATTGAACTATATGTTTTCCAGAACATTCACCATCAAGAAGACCAGAAGAAGAGGATCAACGGGACACCATCAGGATCCAAAGATTAGGGATATTTTATACTTAATCTCTCCTTGTCACTCTCTTTCTCTCCNTCTCCAGAGCAAGAGACCGTGTCAAACTTGCCCCTCCCCAGGGGAGTAACCCAGGCATTCCCCCCTGACCTGAACGTATATTAATCCATTGAACTATATGTTTTCCAGAACATTCACCATCAAGAAGACCAGAAGAAGAGGATCAACGGGACCCCATCAGGATCCACAGAGTAGGGATATTTTATACTTAATCTCTCCTTGTCACTCTCTTTCTCTCTCTCCCCCCCTCCCCCTTTTTTTTTTTCTGTTTCTTTCTATCTCTCTCTCTACCTCACATTTAATGTTTAAAATCCATACTATTGACTTGGGCATGTGGTCTTGTTTGCTCCTTAATTCAGACAGAGTTATCTCTCTAATAATTTTAATAAGTGGGCCATAACACCTACCTGTTCAAGGTAACCCTGACATATAGCAAACACCTACTGCAAGATGTTAACTGGACCCCAGTGATTAGTAGGGTAAAAGGTACATGACTACAGCATTAAACAGGTATAACAGCAGACGGGAACTCTGTATAAGAGCAGGACATAGTACGAAGGCCTTACAATTGCATTTCAAATATATCATCTTGGAAATGGTCAGTCTTCATATTTTATTAGTGTTTTTAGTGAGGGCGGACAATAATATCAGGATGCTTTTGTGGCAAATCTAATTAATCACACCAGCATTTTGAAGACTCTTCAATTTAATTTTCAATTTTTGCCACTTCGTTCAGATGTTTTTAGCTACTTTCTTCATTGAGCACTGAAATGGAGGATTTTAAAGAAGCAAAAAAAAAAACAACCCCAAAACAAAAACCCCAAACTCACAAAATTTAGATTCCTAATATTTATATGAAGTTAACAGTTTAACAGACTAAGCTCGGTTCGATATTTCAGCTCCTTCAAACTATAGTTACAGAGTAATTCACAAGGACACTTTCCATGAGTTAATGTAAATATTAAAGGTAGAAAAACTTCGAAGTCTCTGAGGGGTTCTAAATTTTTGTGAACCTGGCTAAGGTATGGAACATGAAAATTGATGTTTTATTAATTGCTAACAAAAAAAGGCTGATAACACTGACAAAAAGTTCTTCATAATCATTTAAAGAGTAATGTAATGCCATGTCGAGCAATATATACCTGCATTTCTCCCACCCAAAATACTTGCTTGCCTCAAGATTTCTAGTTTTCTGTCTGCCTTCTCTTTTTTGTAAGCTTTAAATTTCATTGGGAATACCAGGTTTGGAGAACATGTACAGTTCAAAGTCAGGCCCTACCACCATTTACCAAATGCTTATAAATCACGTGGTAAGTACCCAGAAAACATTTTCCACTGTCTTGTCAGTCAGGCCACAAAAAAATGAAAAATGTTCAATTCAGACAGAAAGCGACCATGGCCCATAGATTTAGTAGCTTGGAACCTGAAATTGGGCTGCCTTATTTATGCAATATATACATATTTGCTGATCAAAGAGATTATTACTCAGCCTTAAGCAGATAAAGGTAAGCAAATGCAAGTGAATAAGCTTCCTTCTGTCAAATTCCTCAGTTCTGATCAATGGGAATAGCTGTTGTGTCCACACTCATGAAAATACCCTTACACAAAAACCAAAAGTGTATGAAAAACCTTATCAGAGTCAGAATAGTCAAATATGGTAAAGGATAGACAGAGAGACTTAAAGTACACTTGGATAATGCACTGGGAATAGAGAAGGCTTGCAGAACGGAATTGTTATTTTTTTGTACTTTAGGTCTTCTTAGCAGTTTTTGGTATATTCAGAAGAAGAAGCTGTCTCTGAACTTATTTTATTTCAGTAATTGGAAGAGTGCTGAGTTTTACACAAAATGTAATATATAGATGTATTTTTTCAGTAAAGTATATTAAACAAGATGACAGAACAAAAAA